>CM062236.1:3600000-4166655 GCA_031216185.1 Syzygium aqueum | reverse complement strand
TGTGCTTGAAAGACAATATTATTCATCTTTTTAATTCAACTAATATACAACTGCACCAAGAAACAAGGAGAGAATACATTAGAAACAAGCCTTCATAAGGAAAATGACATTACAAGCTGTCATGGTGACATCTTTATTCACTGAACTTACAATGCTAGTTTACAGGGACAACTTCTCAAACAATTTCAATGTCCATGAAATTTGATGGCCTTCCACTTTGGCTTCTCCATCCACCCGGCTACTCTTCTCTCTAACAATTTCACACATCGTGCGAGCCATTTGGGTCTTTCCGTTTCAAATGCAATGTATGCTATTGAAATCCCAATTACGATTCCTGATGCATAACCTATTCACAATACTTTCTGTTTGAACCAACTCTCATGCCCTTCGTGGTTGAAAGTTGATGTGGACGATGGTGAAGGAGGTTGAGCATCGCCAGGGCATGCTTTTGGCAATGGAGTTCCACATAAGCTTGGATTCCCACTAAACGAGTCGCTTGAAAATGTGCCCAGTTGCTTATCTTGAGGAACTCGACCAATGAGTTGGTTCTTCGAGAGGTTTAAGTACCCAAGGGATGCCAAATCTCCCAATTTTCTAGGAATTACCCCACTAAGCTTGTTCGAAGAAAGATCAAACCATCCAAGATTAGTTAAGTTCCCTAGAGTTGGAGGGATGGAACCAGTGAGATAGTTATGAGAAAGGTTGAGCTTACAAGAGAGTGAAGATGTCCAAAAACTTCAGGGATTTTTCCTTGGAAAGAGTTGTGCGACAAGTCAATAACTGTGAGGAAGGTCAAGATCTTCAATAGCTGAATCTCTTGCCCTTTCATGGTCAGGGTCGCGGAATTTTCATATGGCCTCAAATAGCTTACCTTGTTCCCCAGGATATCGTGTCATATATAATGATTTGTCCTGCCTATTTCTGCCATTTATCATGGCTTTAAGGTTCGTTATCAAGTTGACTGGCAAAGGACCGCTGAAGTTGTTGTTGGAGAGGTCCAAAATGTGTAACTTGGGAAAGAGATGAGCTCCTCTGGGAATATTCAAAAGATCCTTCAAATTGTCGGACTTCAAAACAAGAACTTTTAGTTCTGGGAGTGTTCCCAACCAACTTGGGAACGTATCCTCAATATGATTGTCACTGAGATCCAAAACTTCCATATATGAACATTTGACAAGCGACCAGGGCAATGTGCCTTCAAACCGATTTCGACTCAAGTCAAGAGTCATCAAGTTACTTCTCAAAGAAAACGATTGAGGAATTGTGCCGTTAAGGTAATTCATTCCCAAGTTCAAAACTGACAGACCGGTGCTAAAATTTGTTAAGCATTGAGGCAAGCTACCTGTTAAGCTGTTGTTGGAAAAGTCAATGATCTGGAGCTCCGTAGCATTGCATATCAAAGAGGGGATCTTTCCTGTTATTTTATTACTTGCAATGGAACAATAAAATGTGACAGGAGATGGAAGTGGAATTGGCCCTCCAAATTTTTTTTTGGACAAATTTATAATTGCCATTGAGGTGTTTAAGAAAATCTTGGTGGGCCACCGTCCAATGAAATTGTTGTTGGAAAAAGACAAAGTTTGAAGAGCAGGGAAGGAGAGCCAAAGGTAGTGAGGTTGATCCTACCATGAAATTTGTTCGACTGCAAACTAAGGAGCTGTAGTAGCAGTGCTTCTAGCCAATATGGGAAGATATCACTGAACTCGTTGTAACTGATCTCCAGTGAAAATAATTTCACGCATTTGACTAGGGAGCGCGGTAATGGTCCTTGTAATTTATTTCCGCTCAAGGCTAGATCGTAAATATTGGTTATATTACCAAAACATGATGGCATATTCCCGGAGAGATCATTGTTAGACAAATCTAAAATATGGAGTGAACTTAATTGGCAAATCGAAGATGGGATCTCACCGGTGAAACTATTGTTGTAGGCCAAAAATATAAAAGCTGAAGATGGAAGGATCGGGAGTGGTCCCTGGAATGAGTTTCTATGGAAGTAAATAGATGACAATCTCTTCCGGTGCAATTGTGGTACAACTCCCCCCATAAGGTTATTAGAAAGACCTAATGTTTCCAATGTATCATGACTTATTCCCCAAAATCACCTAGGGATCTCCCCACTAATCCTATTTGAAGCGAGGTCTAAGTACGTTAATCTTTACAACGAATTCAAGAAATAGGGAAACTTGGTCAAGTTGCAAGAAGACAACCCCAAAACTTCAAGCTTCAGGAACGTATGCTTCAGTGAATCATAGATTAGATTTAGTTCTAGAGAAATCATAAGCTTTTGGAGATTTTTAAGTTTTATAAATATTTCAAAATCTACAACACTGCTAAAGCTATTCCTGGCAATATATAGAACTTGGAGTTGCTTGAGATCTACCAATGATGATGGGATGTGTCCCGTGAATTCACACCCTATAAGATCTAAAACTGTTAAACTCTCCAAGGTACTAATTAAATCGGGTATTTCTCCTGAAAAGCTTGTATACTCGACAGACAAAGACTCAAGAGGGCCAGTCCAATTGGATTTGGGAAGAATTCCGGACGCGTCATTGAAACTTATATTGAGATTACTAAGGCTAGGTAATTGAAAAACAGTGTCCGGAAATATCCCTCCTAAGGAACAAAAAACAGCGCTTAAATATGTCATAGGGGAAGACAAATTTGCAAAGGACTTTGGTGAAACCATGGACATGTCTACTTCATCAAGAACAAGCTTTCTCAATGTTGTTAGATTCCGAGCAAGTATTGTGAAGACCGAATTTTCCAATCTAAGAGAAGAGAACGGGTATGGGTAGGAAATATAATTGACAGAGAGATTAAGTGACACCGGCTTGGAGAGGCGAGAGATTTCACTGGAAATGACACCCCGAAATTGCGAACGAGAGAGATTCGGATGGGTCAATTTTACAAATGCACTTAGATTATACGAAATATGTGAGCTAGCAAAATTATTACCACAAAGGTTGAGGCTTTGAAGATGGCGAAGGAGAAGGAGCGAGCTATTGGAGTGGAGAGTGCCACGAAGCCAACTGCAAGTAAGATCAAGACCAATGACGTTACCCATGACACCATCGCGCATGACACCGTCCCACGAGCAGCAGTCCACGCCCTTGTTCCACGAGTTTGTCTTCGGATAAGATATGACATGGCCATACCCACCACATGAGTCCGATGCCTTGCTGTCAAGCATGAATGAATTCTTAAAATGGAGCAAGGCATCGCGTTGATCAAGAGGGCAAAGTGGCGAGACAGAGCGAAGGGAGGAATGCAAGAAAGAGAGGAAACAGAGGAGGACGAGGGTTTGACGCCACCCCATTCTGCAAATTAGCATGCGAGCGAGCGAGCGAGTATATTGTTGGTGGAGAGTGCTTCCACTTATACAGCCCTTTTATAGTGCAAAGTGATGATCCACGCAAGTCTCCTCTCGAAGTTCGAAGTCAAAAGCCTTCTTAAAATAAGATTATCAGTGTCACAGATTTCCATGGGAAAGTGTTGGTGGGGTCAATTGGGAATTTCGCGGAAAAGTCGTCTCGAAATGTCCTTGCGCGCGCGATGTCTTGCCACGTGTACTACCCCCATGTCACGGCGCCAACAACTCTATTCGACAATCGACAATCGACGATCGACAATTTTGACTGTCCTAAGTTCTTTAACCGCATTTTCTGTCGGCACTTGGAGATGAGCCAAAGAATATGCTCGTCGATGCCCCAACGACAAGTATTACTAGGAAATTGTCATTATGATAAAATAATAACTTTCACACCTGTCGAAATCTTTTCACTTCTTCACACGATTACTAAGGTGTTCATATTGCTGTAGATTGTTTAAACGTGTATATTATAAGGTCTTAGAGGATGTTGGGGCACCAAATTGAACATTTATGCTTTGATTATGTAAACACAAAATTCGGCATATTTTCCTCGGATGTGATAAAAAAGGTGCCGAAATAATCGATTGTCTCATAAAATAATTAAGTTAATGGGCGGTACTTCATAGGTCTGGAATTTACGTAAAGTGGGGCTATCTCGTTATCAAAGTAAATCTTTTATTTGCTTTGCTTTTTTTTTTTCAATGATAAAGCCGATTTTGTTGTCAATCATGATTCGGGAATTTTAAGAGATTCTCCGACCTTGGTTGAGTTGGAATATGGCGTGAGCCTACTCATTCTAAAGGTTGGAGACACGATGATTGCTTGCGAACATAGTGATTGCTAGCGAACTAAGTTCGCATAGCTTTATCCATGACCGAGACTCTATAATTAAGCATTGTCTTCGATGGTTGTGTCCCACTTTACGTAAATTTAGAGTCCAAAAGATTTAATTTGGTGGGCGTTACTTCATAGATCTAGAATTTACGTAAAGTGGGGCTATCTCGTTATTGAGAAATTTTGTGGCTCGTGATTTAGTCGCAGTTTTTGATCAATTGATGGTTCATAACGGCAAAAGATCTTTTTCGTGTTCGACTCTTGCTCACTTCTTTGAACGCATGAGCTCCGGCTAACCAAATTTAGAGTCGAAATGATTTAATTTGGAAAGCCATTAAATATAATAATCTGATTAGACAAATTAAAAGCCCAAAGGCTTTCCATTGCCCTTATAGGCAAGGCACAATATTTCTATATTTTTTTTTTGGATTGTCGAGGTGCACTACTTGACAACATAATGAATTACATCATCTCAATTCCATTCTTTTCACTTTTCAAATCGCGTAGATTTCTAATGGGTTTACTTTACATGCATTAGAGTTAGAACGGGCTGAAAAAGTGCTATTAGAAAGTGTAAAATACCAATGGTCCCTCCAGTTTTACCCGAAAAACAAAACCCTCAATCTTCTTTTGAACCTAAAAAAAAGTAGAGGGAAGATATAAACTTTCGAATAAAAGCACCAACGGTGATACTCTCCTTTTGTTTTTTTTTTTTTTGGTCCCATCCTCAAATCTTAGAGGTAGGGACCGAACTCCCTACCACCTCCACAATCGATTCAATATGAACTTATCTTAGATCCAAATAAATTCAATATGTTTCATAAAAGCATCATCAATCTGGTTGGACGAGTGAAACATGTCAAGTGAGTTAACTATCTTCACATATTCCTAATAAATTCACGATATCAAGTGTAATTGTGTAAAAGAAAATATATTTCATTGGAAAATAAATGATAAATAAATCCAATATGGGAAAAAGAAGGGATCCAGTGCATTTCCGCCGTGATTTGTCGCCTCGAGTGGTGTGGTTTTGCTTTGAGGACCAGCTGTTCCTCCGACTGGCCCAGCACCACCCTCGCCTTCCTTATCCTCCCTCCATTATTGTCTCCGATCTAAACAAATTGGTTCGTTTTCAATTTATTAAGCATTTTTAATCAATATAAATTACTAATAAACTCGTGATGCACATGATGGAAAATTAGTCACTCTCTTAAACATTATAGCATTTCCGCATCTAGTTACTAAACAGAAGGCTTGTCTATTTAAAATTTAGCGGCGAAAGTAAATAATATGTCAACGGTTAAAATATTGCTCTAACTTTAAAATTATAAGCAAATTATATGTAAATTCACGTGTCAATAATTCATGACTTGCGAATATATTAGGGATTTCGGATCTAACAAAAGTCCAAGCGTGTTTACTGCAACATTTTAATAATGAGGGAGTCAATCCTTCGGTTCTCTTGATTATCCTAGGTTTTTGTGTGCAAAAATCATTAAATGAATGTTCAACCTCAAATGTTAAGGCAAACTGACCGAAATCACTCTATTAAATTGAATGCGCACATCAAACATATGAGCTGAAACGAAACTTGTTAGAGAAATTCCACATGTTACTTATTTACTAAGATACCGTATAACGAATACACAAAAATACACGACGCGATTAAAATAAGAGACAGTCCAAATTAAAAAGGAACCAAAAAAAAAAGAAAAAAATGACCCCACCATTAAAAAGAAAATATAGAGCAAGGTATGGTCTTATGCGAATGCCCAACATGTGGATGGACCAGCCTCAGCAAGGGGCCTATGGAGAAAGAGGGGTTGAAAAGAAAACTATTGGTAATTGATTTTCACTCATAAAGAAAGAGCATAGTTAAAAAGATGGTTCTAAATGTTACTTTGATGAACATGATGCGTGCAACCAAATTCATATTGACCGCAATACACGATGAAATCTCGTCAAAGCGGATGAATCAGATGATACTTGCTTTCCTAGCGGAAAGAGATTAGAAGTACTATGGCAAAATGTCTTTCGTGTTCAAATTTCCCTAGTTATTCCCAAGAAATTTCAAACCCGTTCCGAACTTACAGGGATCTGTATGTAACACCATATGGGGATACACCCGATAAGGATATCTACAAATTGGGATAAAAATAATAGAAAAAGAAAAACACGAAAGGAAAATCGAGTCAAGTCGTAGAAGAAAGACAGAGAATGGTGGCTGTTGCTTTGAATGGTGACCACAAGTGCGGCGCTTGCCATCTCGGGAGTGCCATGGTGATGGTGGTCACGGTCATCCGACAAGCCCAGCAACCACTTTACTTGTTCTATCTCTTTTTATATTTGTGATCTATTCGTGCCAGTCATGCTACCAATGCTAGTTGTGTGACCTCCTTACCCCCGGTTGTGTGACCTTGCATAGTCATTGTTCGGCCATTTTGAGGCTGGTCACGTGACTGCCACAACACCTGGCCAACCTAAGATCTAAGACTTGGTCGTTGAGGCAACCTTTTTCCTATATCTCGTGCTCAATCACTTCAAATATGAGATCTAGTCTTGAAATTGATACTGGCAGCCATGCGCGATCGGAGGTGGTCACACCAAGCTTGGGTAGCGATGTGAACTCTATTACGACCCATGGCTTAACTTTTTTTTGGGTCGAAATCTCAAAAGGAAAGTTATATTCTACATTCAATCAGTTATATCTGTTGTACACCACTAATTTGTGTAATGTATATGCACGTTCATGAACATTTACCAAACATTATATAGGTTATTAGAATGATAAAATCTTATCTTACTTATATCCTATTTGATAAAAATGTCAAGATGACCAAATGTAGCCTTGATGCTTCCTTAAATTCACTGCCCTTTTCATGAGTAGATTTTGGATGACTTGAATGCATTGGATTAAGTATATCATAATGTACCTATTAATTACATGGATTTCACGTGAAATTCGCATGATCACTAGTTGAGCTGGACCCAATTCTGTCATCCTGGCTTCCCTCGTTAAATCAAAAGTTGAAGTTTAATGTAGATTGTTGACAAAAGAAAAAAGAAGTTTAATGTAGATGTGTTACTTGGAAGATAAATAAAGGAGCCATTGGTATTATTGCACGATCGGCTAGAAGCTCGGTTGTGTGAGCATGGACAAGACAGGGAAGATGGAATTCACCGGTAGGAGTGGAGGCTGTAGCTCTTCTCCTCACCTGAAGATCTACTTAGTCTCTCGGCATCTACAAAGCGGTTTTCGAAAGTAATTACAAATTGTTAATCGCATGCCATTCAACAAAATGATATTTCCCATTGGAGCATTCGACCCGTCGTCTCGGACACTCGCTTCCTACTCCGCAGCAACTCGCGATGTAATTTCTCGTGGGACCCGCACACGTCAGAAACAGCGTCGTTCGCGGGCTCGCAGAACGGGCATTTCATCGGGGGAGAAACTATTCCTTCCTTTTCTTTTTAATAATTTCCCCAGAGGTAGCGACTCTTCTTTGTAATGTTCTCATTACTCTGTTGGCATGGAGGGTTTCCTTTAGGCAAAAAAAGGGAGAGGTGGGGGGGCGCGACTTGCGTTCACATCTCACACTTAAAAAGCCAAAATGTTGATTTGGCAAAAGAGCATACAAAATATTAGAGATTGGCCACATGTGGTTGGCCAAACGGAACCGGGTCACCGGCAACGCCCCGGAGAATCGGGTCACGCTTTACCGGGTAACCCGTGGGACAAAAGCGCGGGATCTACAGGGCCGTCCCTCCCTCCGAGTCAAAATGGCTCGCGCCACTCGAGAATCGCTTGCTTTTCCAAAACGAGAGAGAACCCGCCCCCGGCGTACCGACACGTGTCCGTCGCCCCCATTCCCGAAAGCTGTGCTGGCCTCCTGCGGTTTTCTTTTTGACCGGCAAGGGGGGGAAAGACGACCGGTTGGCAGACGGAATTCGTCCTTTTTTTCTCGTCGTTGTATTTGTAGACAGAAAATTCCTACTTACGCTGCCTCCAAAACACTTCTTCAGCAAACGAAATTAAAGGAAAAAAAAAACAATTTTCGATGTTTCTCGCATTAGATAAAATTAATCAAGAAATAATAAAAAATAGAAATTAACATGCTTAACAACGCAACCTGAGGAAAAATTGTTAATGAGGTCATGCTATATATGGTTAATACCACCAAAGACTCTAAACTGACATATCTATCATAAATTTGCTCCAAATTAATTTTTGAAAAAAAATCACTAAAAATCTCAAACTATGCCACCTATGACACATTTACCCTGACCTTTTTTTTTGTGACACTAAAAACCTCAAACTATACTATTTGTGATACATTTACCCCATCGTACTTTAGTCTATGGGCATTTTCGTCTTTTTTGCTTTTTCTTTTTTTTTTTTCTTTCCGGCGAGGGCCACCCTCGCCGGATCTGGCGAGGGTCGCCCTCACCTGAGTCGGGCGAGGACCGCCCTCGCTCGCCCGGGCGAGGCGGCCCTCGCTTGACGCCGACGAGAGCCGCCCTCGCCAAAGTGGCATGTCTGTCATAAATTTGCTCTAAATTAATTTTTTGACAATCAAAGACCCCAAATTGGCATACTTGTGAATTTTACTCTCTATTAGTTTCCGTTAAATTTTTCCGTCAAATTTCTGAGTTAGATGACACGTGATAGTTGACGGGTGTGCTAGTTTGGGATTTTACCCTTCGTTTGTCAAAAGTGTACCGATTTGTGATATTAATTTAATTTAATGGAGGGTAAATTTATCGCAATTGTACCAGTTTAGGGTTTTTTGTAGTCACAAAATTAATTTAGGATAAAATTGTCCTAAGTGTATCAGTTTGAAATTTTTGGTGATCAAAAAATTAATTTGGGATAAATTCATCATATGTGTATTAGTTTGAGAATTTTCATAATATTAATCCTGATATATAATAACAAAAGAAAAGGATAATTTATTCTCCATATGGTACAGGGCCATGTTCAGGATGGATAGCTATTAGCTGGTAGGCGACCAAAGCCAGCAATGGGATGCCAATCAATGTTGAAATACACGTGTCCGAATGCTGGCATAGTTTAGGGGGTCGTGTATTAGACTTTCGCTTCACGGGCTACTTGTTTAGGGGATTCGAAGTGCTCTTATTTGAAAAAATAAGAGTATGAAGTGAACTTTATCTCAAATAAGGATTTAAAATAGCCATCTCAGTCTCAAAAAAGAGTCTCACCTCACCAGAGTCAAGGATATTTTCGTCTTTTAAATTTTTTGATTTTTTCCTTTTCAGTTTTTTTTCCATAAAAACAACTCAAAAATGAAAAAAAAAAGCAAAAGTTTAAAGAAAAAAAAACAAGGGGGAGGCCCAGCCCCGCTTGTGCCTGCTGCCCCATCACCGATGGGGGGCAGTGATGGCCGGCGAGGTAGCTGGCACCTTAGCGAGGGCTAGTGACCCTCGCCAAAGTCAGGAGAGGGCGGCAATCCTCTCCCAGACCTAGGTGAGGGCCGGTGACCTTCACCCAGATTGGGGCAAGGTTCGACGACCCTCGCCTAGATCTAGGAGAGGGTCGCCGCCCTCTCCGAGCTCTAGTGAGGGCCAGCTGGCCCTCACCGAGGTGCTAGCAACCCTGCCAGCCATCTCTACTGCCCCACCGGCGACAGGGCGGTGGCCACAGGCAGGGAGGGCTAGTTGCCCCCCCCCCTCGTTTTTTTTTTTGCTTTTTTTATTTTATTTTAAATCTAATTTAACTAAAATTTACGTTAAAATTATTTTTGGACAAAAATGCCCTTCGTCGGTCGGAAAATTTGGCCGGCAGGCGAGCCGGCGGGGTAAGGTCTTTATTTGAAACTATTATAGCAACTTCACGTCCTTATTTGAGAACATAAATTCACTTGAAACCCTTATTTGACACAAAGTACACTTCAAATCTTTATTTGAGGAAATGAGAGCGCTTCGAGTCTTTATTTGAAATTTTTCCTAGTTAAAATAGAAACGGTAGAAGAAAGTGACAAAGTTATCTTCTTGGTCCCCATCCTTTCATTAGGTAGCTGTCTCCACCGCTAAACTAAGCTCCATCATCTATGGGGATGTACGTTAGTTTAGGTGTTCTGATTACTTTACTTGTTTTCGACGTGTATATAATAAGGTCTTATAAGATATCGGGATACTAAATTGAACGTTTACTATTCAATCATGCAAATACACAATTCGGCATAATTCTTCACGTATGTCATAGACAATGTGTCGAAATAATGGACCGACTGAAAATATGACCGAGTTAATGGGAGTTGTTTCATGGGTCGGGAATATACGTAAAATGGGCTATATCATTATCAAAGTAAATTTTTTATTTTCTTTGTTTCTTTTCTGGTTGAAAACGGGAGGAGAAAGCTGGGATGTGAAAGCGCTCATCGATTGAAATTTTGCTGGGGAAGGTGTTTGGTGCAGATTTTTGATGGGTTTACTTTTACATGCATTAGAACGGGCTATGATAGGGAAGAAAATCATGTAGCAGACTGGATTGTGAAGACTCAAAGGTGCAAATCTTTGCCCTATAACTGGGTCTTTAACCCTCCCACAACCCTTTGGAACCTTGTATGCGCTGAAGCTTATCTTGATGAAATGAAATGATCTTATTTTCGACCAAAAAAAAAAGTGCCATCAATTGTCCTTATTTGGGTCTGGCGATGGAAATTTGCCGACTTGGCGTTAACTATTTTCGGGCAAGGTTTTTGGTTTCCTTTTTATCTTTTTATGTGGTTTTCTTTTGCTTTTTTTTTGAATGCTGCATCTCTGTCTCTGTCTCTGTCTCTCTCTCTCCCCTACATATTCTTCTTCTTCTACCTTAAATCATACCAAATCAAACACTCAAAAAATTTAACAATCACAACAATGCAAAACCTATGATATGTATACCACCTCACAACCACCAATTCAGTGGCCATGAGCGCGAATCTTGTGGCTCGAAAAGATTGTGTAGCCACGATCGCATTGAGCTCAAAGTTCAAGCTGCCATGGTTGCAGCAAGCTCAAATCAAGCGGCCACAATAACAAGCTTGACCAGGCAATGGCATCCGCAAGCTTGAGCATGAATGGCCCCGGTGGCCGGGAGCCTAGAGCTTTGGTTGGTAGCTATGGTCGTCGTAATGGACTCTCCCATCTCTCTCTTTCAATTTGTTTTTTTTCTTCTTATATTGCTTGATGTGGTGCCGATTTGGTGCCACGTAAATTAAGCAAGTCATAGCTCTGACACGTGTATAAGTGTGTCCATGTCAATTATCAGATGGTATATGTCGGCAAAAATCGACAACCAAAAGAAAAAGTATAACCAAAGAAATGCCGGACATTTAAAAAAAAGTAGATGAGTGATTTTTGAAAAAGTAAAATAAAGAACAGTAGAAGAACGATTTGATTTTTTAGTTAATAATAATGACCAATTGTGACATTATCCATTTCTTTATTATTATTAGTTTTTGCAATTTCCAGCTTCTGCTGGCCGACACACCCTCAAGCCTAAGAGGTAGGGATCGAAAGCTGTACCTGTCCCGTCCATATGGGACGGTAGCTAATCAGGCTAAGCCTAAGTCGACTGATATGAACTTATTTTAGATTCACTTTGCTGGAGAAAATTCTTTTCATGAAAGCATCATCGATCTTATTATACAAAGTAAAATATGTAAAGTAAACTACACATCTTGACATATTATGAGTAAATTCACCAAACAAACAGTGGTAGACATGTTTGGAAAGCGAATTCACAAGCATCCATTTCTCTGCTTTGGAAATCAATTGCATCGTCTTGTGTTGGGCGACACACTCATTTCTCATATTAGAAAAATGCTCAAGTATTTTCGATGGGTCAAGATTTTTCATAATTTCAGAGAGAGAAATGCACGTACAAATAGGCTGGCAAAATTGGGTTATCCAACCCAACGATGGGGGTGATAATCACGTATTAGAGAGCCCGCCAATAGATTTGCTTCCTCTATTTTTGGGAGAGTAACGAAGTAATTTTCGGACTATATCTCGTTTCCTATAAAAAAAAAAAAAGAGAAACTACGTCGCAATGGAGCAAAATCTGAATCAGAAAGGGACGTGACACGACATTGCCATCCTCATCCCCGCCCCAGCAACACCAAAACCAGCCTACCAATTCACCAAAATCAAAACGCGGATGAAAAGCCAATAGGAGGGCTACTTAGCAATACAGCGGAGGGGGTGGTGGGCGGGGAAGGTCGTGGAATACCAGCTTCTGGAGCATCGCGACGCGCGCTTACAAAAGCCCTAAACAGAATCCCCACGAATTCGCCCAACCTCCCCACGCCATCTCCGGGAATCGCAGCCACACATTACCTCCCCCCCCCTTCCTTCCTTTTCTCTTTCTCTCTTTTCCTTTTCTTTTCCCGGCTTTTGATGGAGAACCGCGGGGACGATAAGGTTTGCACAGCACGCAACAGCGTTGTGGGAGGTTCGGGTCGGTCCGATCTTTTCAATTCTTTTATCTTTTTTCTTTTACAATTTTTCCGGAAATTAAAAAGATTAAAGAGAAATGATTTCCGATATGCGGAAAAGGGGAAGAGGATCACCACGGGTGCATTTCGGCCATGATTTGTCGCTTCGAGTGGTTGTGTGTGGGTTTTTGCCTTTTACGGGGCCAGCTGTTCCTCCCCCATTGGGCCCCAACACCACCACCCTCCCCCCCTGCCTCACCTTATCCTCCCATCATTGAATCCTGTCACAACAACACTGGTTCGTATCCGTTTAATAAGCATATTTAATGAATAATTTTTAAATTACTAATTCACTTGCGATGCACGTTATAAAAAATATGATTAATATCACAAAAAATCCTAAACTGATACATTTGTAATAAAAATTCGATCACCAAAAATCCCAAACTATTGCATATGACAAGTTTATCCTTCGTTAGTTTCAATAAAATTGAATTAATACTACGAAAACTCATAGATTGATACACATGTGACAAACGGGGGGTAAAACCCTAAAATGATATATCGTCAACTGTCACTTGTTATCCAATTCAGCAATTCGACGATAAAATTTAACGGAAATTAACTGAGGGTAAATTTATCACAAGTATACCGATTTATGATTTTTGATGGTCAAAAAATTTATTTAAGGTAAATTCGTCACATGTATACCAATTTAGGATTTTTTGCTATATTAACCCTAAAGAACAATCCTTCCGTTAAACATTAAGTATTTTCCAATCAGTGATTCCCTTGAAAGTTTTTGGGCGGGAGTGCTTGCTGTAAATTACCATTTTGCTTCTCTTGATTATTGTAAGTTTTCGTGTGCAAAGTTCATTTAGTGAACATTTGAACTCAAAAGATAAGATAAGCTGACCAAAAATCACTCCATCAGATCGAATGTGTGCATCAAGGCTACGAGCCTGAAACGAAAAAAATAAAAATAAGAGACTTCCCAAATTAAAAATAAAAAAAATATTGTCCCACCTTTTTAAAAAACAAAGAAACCTAGGGCAAAGTAACGCCTTAAAGTGAACCGGTTGGAAGACCCAACTTGCGGATGGACTGGGCTCAGCAAGAGGCCTATGTTCAAAGAAGGTATGAGAAGAATGGTTTTCACTCGTAAAGAGCATGGCCGAAGATGTTTCTGTAAGTCAAATTGTTTCGAAGACCAACTTACGCTATAGAGATAGATGAATTCTGCTAACCTTCGACTATTCATATAACTTCGTATATTGACGTGACCCACCGCTTGTACATATGTCCTGACGGTCGTATATCATAGTAAGCACTTTCCACCCAAAGATTCATTCTATGAATAGAAACAAACAGTAGATCCTATACACGAATTTCGGGTTGATTCTTCAGGCTCGGCCTTCACTTTTAATTCTTCATGGGCAAACAAAAGTTGCGCACGGGGGAAGATGGAAAAGATTACCGTAGAGGTTAATGGCACTTGCTTCATTTTTTTTGTTCTGTTTTTTGCTTCTTCTTTATTCAAATTCGTGTGCTTGACAAGTCATATTATTCATCTTCTCAATTCAACTGACATATAATTGCACCGAGAAACATTAAGGGATGACATTAGAAACAAAGCCTTCATTAGGGAAACAACATTTCAAGCTGATCTGACGACATCTTTATTAACTGGATTTGCATTGCCAGGTTACGGAGACTAACTCAAACAATTTCACTGTCCTTGAAATTTGATGGCCTTCCGTGGCATTGCATATCAAAGAGGGGATCCTTCCACTTATATTATTCCTGGCAATGGAATAATAATATGTGAAAGGAGATGGAAGTGGAATTGGCCCTTCAAAATTTATTTTTGGACAAATCTATAATATCCAATGAGGTGTTTAAGAAAACCTCGGTGGGCCACCGTCCAATGAAATTGTTGTTGGAAATAGACAAAGTTTGAAGAGCAGGGAAGGAGAGTCCAAAGGCAGTGAGGTTGATCCTACCATGGAATTTGTTCGATTGCAAATCAAGAATTTTCAGTTGTGGTGCTTCCAGCCAATGTGGGAAGATATCCCTGAACTCGTTGTGACTGAGAGCTAGTGTCGATAAGTTTACACATTTGACTAGGGAGCGCGGTAATAGCCCTTGTAATCTATTGCTGCTCAAGTCTAGTAACTGGAGATTGGTTATATTACCAATACATGATGGCATATTCCCAGAGAGATTATTGTTAGACAAAACTAATCGTTGGAGTGAACTTAACTGGCAAATCAAAGAGGGGATCTCACCCGTAAAATGATTGTCCTGGGCAAAAAAACTAGAAGTTGAAGTTGGAAGGATCGGGAGTGGTCCTTGGAATGAGTTGTTTTGAAGGTAAATAGATGACAATCTCTTCCCGCGCAATTGTTGTATACCTCCCTCCAAAAGGTTATGAGAAAGATCTAATGTTTCCAATGAATTATGACTTATTCCCAAAAACCACCTCGGGATCTCCCCACTAATCCTATTTGAGTAGAGGCCTAAGTATTTTAATCTTTTCGATGAATTCAAGAAATAAGGAAACTTGGTCAACTTGCAATAAGTCAACTCCAACGCTTCAAGCTTTGGGAATGTATAATTTGGTGTATCATAGATGAGATTTAGTTCATGAGAAACAACAAGCTGTCGAAGATTTTTAAGCTTTGTAAAGATTTCAAACTCTATAACCCCGCTGAAGCTATTCCCATCAATACATAGAACTTGGAGTTGCTTGAGATTCCCTAATGATGAGGGGAGGTGTCCTGTGAATTTGCAAAGGCTTAGATCTAAAATTTTCAAAGTCATCACGTTACCAATCGAATCGGGTATTTCTCCCGAAAGACTTGTTTCTTGGAGAGACAAAGACTCAAGAGGACTGGTCCAATTGGATTTGGGAAGAATCCCGGACACGTTGGCATTGAAACTTATATCGAGATAAGTAAGGCTCGGTAATCGAAAAACAGTTTCCGGAAATATCCCTCCTAAGGAACAAGAATAAATGCTTAAATATGTCAAAGAAGACGACAAATTCACAAAGGACTTTGGTGAAACCATGAACATGTCTACTTCATCAAGAACAAGCGTTCTCAATGTAGTTAGATTCTGAACAAGCACTGTGAAGATTGAATTTTCCAACCTGAGAGAAGAGAACGAGTATGTGTCGGAAATATAATTGGAAGAGAGATCAAGAGACACCAACTTGGAGAGGCGAGAGATTTCACTAGGAACAGTGCCCAAAAATGTTGAACTAGAGAGATTCAGATGAGTAAGTGTTGCAAAAGCACTCAAATTAGATGAAATGCATGAGCCAACAAAATTATTACCAGAAAGGTTGAGGTTTCGAAGATGGCGAAGGAGAAAGAGGGAGCTATTGGAATGGAAAGCGCCACGAAGCCAACTGCAAGCAAGATCGAGATCGACGACGTTGCCGGTGACACCGTCACAAGCGACACCGTCCCATGAGCAGCAATCCACGCCCTTGTTCCATGAATTTGTCTTTGGATAAGATGTGACAGCGTAATACCAAAGACAAGAGTCCGATGCCTTGCTATCAAGCACGAAGGAATTCTTAAAATGGAGTAAGGCATCGCGTTGGTAAGGAGGGCAAAGGGGCGAAGCAAAGCAAAGGGAGGAATGTAAGAAAAAGTGGAAACAGAAGAGGAGGAGGAGGATCTGATGCCACCTCATTTTGCAATTTAGCATGCAAGAGAGTTTACTGGCGGTGGAGGGCGTGCTTCCACTTATATAGCCCTTCTGTATTGTGAAGTGATCAGTACGGGTCTTCTCTAAAAGGACAGAGTCAACGTCTTCTCAAAATGGCATTATTGTGACACAGAATTTCCATGGTGTGGTCACTTGGGTGTGGAAAAATCATAATGCCATAGACATTTCCCTGAAATTTTTTTCTTGAGACGTCCTTGTGCGCGCAACGTCTTGCCACGTGTACAAAACCCCATCCGGCACTAACAACTCTATTGGACAAATGCTGAATTTGACTATCCTAAAAATTCTTTAATTGCATTTTCCGTCGGTATTTTTAAGTAAGCTAAAAAGAATAGGCTTTGTCAATGCCTCACGAGTCAAGACAAAGTATTTACCTTATGATAGTGCTCCATTTTGCAAGTCAAATCTCATTGGCCAGTGAAGAGACTTAGAAAGGTTTCTAATCGATAATTAGTAATTCCTCGTGACAAAGCCAGTAAGCGTTTTATAGGATTACTAAGAAATCTTCATTACAATAAAATTATAACTTTCGAAACCCATAAAAATCTTTTCATGTCTTCACTTGATTAGTTACTTACATGACCTAATATGCCCGTTATACTAATTGTTCGGTACACTGTAAATTGTTTAAACGTGTATATAATAGGGTCTCAGAGGGTGGTGGGACAGTAAGTTGAACATTTATGTTTTGATTCCGTAAACACAAAATTTGGCATATTTTCCTCTTATGTGATGAAAAATGTGCGGAAACAATGGATCCACTAAAAGAATAATTAAGCTAATGGGAGGTATTTCGTAGATCGGGAATATATGTAAATAGCGCTATCTCGTTATCAAAGTACATCTTTTATTTGTTTTGTTTTTTTTTAAATGATAAAAAGGGAAGAAGCTTGAATGTGAGAGGTCTCTTTGATAAAGATTTTGCAGGGAAGTTACTTGGTGCCGATTTTGTAGTCAATCATGATTTAGGGAGTTCACAATATTCTGTGGCCTTTGTTGAATTAGGCGTGAGCCTTAATCATTTTAAAGGTTGGAGACACGATGATTGCTCGTGAACTACTATGTGCTCATCGAGTTTTATCCATGACCGGGACTCGATAATTAAGCAATTGTGTTCGATGGTTGAGACGGTGCTTTTAGACCGAGAAATCATCCTTCTACGAGATGCTATTGACCTTATTGGAAGAATACACTAAATACTCTAATTTCACGCTAAAATAAAAAAAAATGCCGTAATCATCGTCTTTGTGTGAGAAGTCCTTATGAGTACAAATTTCACCGGAGCCGATATGTCCATTGAAACTGGCAAGAGTACGATGTGGAAAGCCTGGACGTAACGATTGTAGTGAAAAATTTTGTTGCTCGTGGTCTAGCTGCGGTCTTCGGTCAATTGATGGTTCACAACAGCAAAAGACCTTATTCATGTTGGACCCTTGCCCACTTCGGTGAACACATCTGGTTGATCAAATTTTAGAGTCAGAAAGATTTAATTAGGAAAGCTTTACAAATTTAATGATATGATTAGACAAATTAAAGGTCCAACAGCTTTGCATGGCCCTCATAGGCAAGGCACACCGTTTCTATTTTTTTTTTTTTGGGATCATCGAGGTGCGCTAGTTGACGATACATCGAATTAGATTATCTTAATTCCACTCTTTTCACTTTTTTAATTTGTGTGAATTCCTGATGAACTTACTTTACACGCATCAAAACAGGCTGAAAAAGTGCCATTAGAACGCGTAAAATACCATCGGTCTATCTGGAAGGCGGGTGAGTGTATTGGTTGGGGAGGGTGCTTCCACTTATAAAGCCCATCCATATTGTGAAGTGGTCAACACACGCATTCCGTAGAAGGTCAAAGTCAAAGTCCTCTTAAACTGACATTAGTGGGGCACGGAATTTCCATGGTGGGTCACTTGGCTGTGGAAAATTCTTAGTGCCATAAAAATTTCCATGGAAAAAATCTTCTTGAAACATATCGTGCGCGTTATGTCTCACCACGTGCACAACACCCCATTGTCATGCCACTCACAACTTTTTTTGATGATTGATGAATTTGACTTTAGTAGATTCTCCAATTGCATTTTTTTGCTGGAATTTGTAAATGAGCTAAAAAGAATATGCTTTGTTGACGCCTCACGACAAAGTATTACGTGATGAGAGTGCTCCATTTTGCAAGTCAAATCTCATTTGCTAGCAAAGAGACTTATGGAGGTTTTTAATCGATAATTAGTAATTCCTTATGACAAAGCTAGTAAGCTTTTTATAGGATTACTTGGAAATCTTCATTACTGTTAGAATATTTAAATATTATATTATGTATTTACCTAATAGATTAAAATTTTAAAATAGTTAACAATGGCTCCACGATTCCTAACATGGTACCAGGACAGGAACTCTTAAGTTCAAATTTTTTTAGGCATCTATTTTTTTGCTTCCCCAATTAAATATCTCCACGCTTAATACTAGATAAAAAAATCAAATTGAGTGTAAATGGGAGTGTTAGAACATTTCAATATTCTCTTGCGCACTTCTTCGAACGCATGAGCTCCGATTAACCAAATTTAGAGTCGGAAAGATATAATTAGAAGGGCCATGTAAATTTAATGATCCAATTAAACAAATTGAAGATCCAAGAGCTTTGCATGGTCCTTATAGGCAAGGCACACTATTTTTATTTTGTTTTTTTTTTATCATCGAGGTGCATTACTTGACAACACATCAAATTACATAATCTCAATTTCACTCTTTTCACTTTTCAAATCATGTAATTTTTTTTATGGGTTTACTTTCACGCATTAGAATGGGAACGTGTGAAATACCATCCGTCCCTCTAGGTTTGACCGAAAAACAAAACCCTCCATCTACTTTTGAATTAAAAAAAGAAATGTATATCATGAAAAATAAATCAATTGCAATTTGGGAAACAGAAGTGTTCCGGTGCACTTCTGCTGTGATTTGTCGCCTAAGTGATGGTTTTGCCTTGAGGGCCAGTCGTCCCTCCGATCGCCTCCATCCTCCATCATTCTCTCCGATCTAAAAATATCGATTCATTTTTGTTTTATTAAGCATTTTCAATCAATA
Source organism: Syzygium aqueum (assembly GCA_031216185.1). Taxonomy (NCBI): domain Eukaryota; kingdom Viridiplantae; phylum Streptophyta; class Magnoliopsida; order Myrtales; family Myrtaceae; genus Syzygium; species Syzygium aqueum. The sequence continues at coordinate 4,147,182 of CM062236.1, read as the reverse complement.
CTTTTTAAATTACTAATAAACTCACGATGCGCATTATGAAAAATTAGTTGCTTTCTTAAATGTTTCAGTATTTTCGCATCTAGTTACTTATTAAAAGGCTCGTCTGTTTAAAATTCGGCGGAATGATTGCATCAAAAGTTAAAGTATTGTTCTAACTTAAAAAAAAAGACAAATTATATATAAATTCACATGTCAATAATTTGTATATTGAGAAAGTTTAGGTACTTTGTATTTAACAAAAGTCAAAGCGCATTTCCTGCGAGATTTTAATAATATGGGAATTGATCCTTCGGTTTTCTTGATTATCCTAAGTTTTCGTGTGCAAAAATCATTAAATAAACATCCAACCTAAAAGGTTACGGTAAGCTGACCTAAATCACTTCATTAGATTGAACAAGCACATCAAACGTATGAACTAAAACGAAATTTGCAAGAAACATTCCAAACGTTACTTCTATATTAAGATACCGTATGAAATAAGAGACGGTCCAAATTAAAAGGAAAAAGAAAAGAAATACAATTCCACCATTAAAGAGAAAATATAGAGCAAGGCGGGCTGGAAGGCCCAACACACGGATGGACCAGGCTCAACAAGAGGCTTATTAGAGAAAGAAGGCATGAAAAGAAAACTCGGGAAAAGTATTAAAAAAATCCTAAACCTATTGTATTGGTACTAATTCAGTCTTAAACCTTTAATTAGACCAATTTAGTTGTAAATCTTTTTGCATTGATATCAATTCAGTCCATCTGGCCAATTTAGGCTGAAAATCATTGACGTGAACGTCGGCAATTTGATGTGGCACCGTTGGTGCCGACGTGGACAAATTATATATTTTTTTAATGCTTTTTAATTTTTTTTCTCTTTTCTTTTCTTTGTTTTTTATTTTCCCAGAAATTGTTGGCCGACAAGGTCGCCGGCCATAGGCGAGGGTGCGGCGGCCCTCGCCCAGACCAACTTGTGGCCAGCGATGGTTGGCTGACGACCTCGCCGGCCAACAGTTTCTAGGAAAAGAAAAAAAAAAGAAAAAAAAAAGAAAGAAATTAAAAAATTTTCAAAAAATTATTAAAAATTATAAAATTTGTCCACATCAGCGCTGGTGGTGCCACGTAGGACCTCTGGCTTCCACGTCGACGATTTTTGACCTAAATTTGTCAAATGGACTGAATTGATACCAATGCAAAAAGATTTATGATTGAATTGATATCAATATGATAGGTTTAGGACTTTTTTGGTATTTTTCTCAAGAAAACTTGGAGTAATTGATTTTCGCTTATAAAGAAAGAGCATATCGAAATTTGCGAATACCTTCGACTATGAATATAACTTCGCACGTTGATGTTACCAACCAATCGTACATACGTCATAAGTTAAACATAAAATTAAGTATGTTTCTACTCAAATTATCGTTTTCAGAGACTTAGGCTCTATTAAATAGTTCTGTTGAAGAGGGCTATAAAGCTCATGGTTTTAGTTGAGCAATAGACTTGTCAAAATGGAGCCAAAACCCATTTAATAATCCAAAATTATTAAAATTGGTCATAAATAGACCATATTAAATTTCACGGGCCAGCCATATTGAGTTCACAAAATGAAAAAGGCCAAAAGAAATGAATTGTAAATGGGTTCACAAACTACTCAACCCATTTCCAATGAAATGCTTGGCTCACTCTTGCTACTCATGGCCATCTTCTTCTTCTTCACTGAAATCGAAATGAGCAAGCGAGCCACTGAGAGAAATATGAAGGAGAAGAGGCCATGCGAACTCTGCAATAGTCTCACGACCATGTACTGCGAGTTGAACCAAGCAAACCTATGCTGAGATTGCGATTCCAGAGTCCACGGCACGAACTTCCTTGTCGCCAAGCACTTAAGGAACCTCCTCTGCCGCTTGTGCTAGAGCCCCACGCTATGGAACACGTCGGAACCGAGGCTCACGCCGACAGTACATGTCCACTGTGGACCTGCGAAAAACAGAAAGCCCATCTTCAATTTTGCCTTTGTCCTTCCAGTTACTGTTCTCTCGATTGTAATTCCTCACTTCATTATCGTCGTAATCCTCTTCTTCTTCATTTCCATCTTCATTTTTGCTATCCATGCTGATGAGGAGGTCCAAGAGGAACCGCAGCCATCGAATTTGGTGGTATTCCAAGGACTGGGTCGAGCTTGCTGGGATTCGGGCTTAGAGGTTGGATTCGAAGGTTTTCGATATTGTGAGCTCATTCATTGGTCCTAGCTTCGCGAGGGGATGATTGTTTTGGTTGCCTGTCTCTTCTTCGGCAATGGCACTGTGATAGTTGTATGTGCGATTTGTTTGCTATGGCCGAGGCTTTGAGAAAGTTGATGGTTTGATGCTTGTTGTCTAGTTTGGGTCTCTGATCAATTCAAATCACGGGTTTACTTCACATGCATTAGAACAGGCTGAAAGAGTGCCAATAGAATGGGTAGGTCATATTTGGTCCTTTTACTTCCGCCCGAAAACAACATCGTCAGTCTACCTTTTTGGCTTCAAAGCCATCCCTCACTTTAGAAAAGTGCCATCAATCTTATTTAGGTCCAGCGATGGAATTTGCTGACTTGGCGATAATGCCGTTAACTGTTTTCTTGCATGGATTTTGGTTTCCGTTTATTTGCCGATGTGGTTTTCTTTTCTTTTTTCGAATGTTGACTATTTCTGTCTGTCTCTATCTCTCTCCCCTACATATTCCTTTTCTTCTTCTTCCTTAAATCCTACTAAATCAAAAACTCACAAAATTTAACAACCACAACAATGCAAAAACTGTAATTTGTACCCCTCACAACCACCAAATGAGTGGCCATGGCCTCAAATTTCGTGACTCGAAAAGATCTTGCAGCCATGACCGCATTAAGCTCAAAGTTCAAGTTGCCATGGCTGCTGCAAGCTTAAATCGAGCGGCCACGATCATGAGCTTGAGTAGCAATGGCCATGAGCTTGAGTAGCCATGGCATCCGAAGCTTGAGCATGAATAGGCTGCGAGCCTAGAGTTTGAGTTGGTGGCTATGGCCGTCATAATGGACTCCCATCTCTCTCTCTCTCTCTCAATTTGTTTTTTCTCTTCTATTGCTTGGAGAGCTGCCAATTTGGTGTCACATAAATTGAGTAAGTCACAGCACGACATGCGTATAACTGTGTTTGTGTCAATAACTGGACAATTTATGTCAACAAAAATTGACCATCGAAAGAAAAAGTATAACCTAAGGAATGCTCGACATTTTTAAAAAGTAATAGGAATGCTTTTGAATGAAAAAAAAAAAGAAAAATTGTAGAAGGATGATTTTCATTTTTGGGTAAACACAGAAGGGTCGATGGTGACATTACTCATTTCTTTATTTTTTTTTGCCATTGCTAGCTTTTGCTGGCCTACCGCACTCTTCAAGCGTAAGAGGTAGGGATCGAGCTCCATAACTCCCCCATCCAAATGAGATGATAGCTAATTAGGTGAGGCATAAGTCGACCGATATGAATTTATCCTAGATCCATATTTGTTTGTGAAAATTATCTCATGAGAGCATCATCGGTCTCGTTACACAAAGTAAAAAAAAATAAAGTAAGCTATATATTCTTGACATATTCCAAGCAAATTCATCAGATAAGCAATGGTGGTGTAAAAGAAAAAACATCTCGATGGAGCAAAAATCTGGATCAGAAAGGGACATGACATTGCCATTCTCATCCCGTGCAAGCCTTACCAAAACCAGCCTCCTAATTCACCAAATCAGAACTCAGATAAAATCCGTTAGGACTTAGCACTCAAAACCATAACAAATCCCACAAATTCGCGATCCTCCCGCACCATCTCGGGGAGAATCGCAGCCACACAATAGCAATATCCCCCCATTCTTTCCCTTTCTCTCTCTGTTTTTTTTTCTTTTTATTTCTCGGTTTTTGATGGAGAACCGAGGCCTAATTCCAAAAAAAACATCAATTTTATCTTAAACGACAATTCCGGTCCGAACTTTTTTTGTTTAATAAAAAATTACAAACTTTCACTTAAATCTTAAATCTGACTTGAGCAATTTGAAAATTTCACATTACGGAGGCCAAATTTGGGATTCGAATAAAAGTTAGTGCTTTTTATTAAACAAAAAAAAAGATCAGACCTGAATTGTCACTTAAAATAAAGTTTATATTTTTTTTGGGAACGAGCTCGAAGAACCGAGGGACGATAAGGTGTGCACAGCACGCAAGCATCGGAGGTTCGGGTCGGTCAGATCTTTTAATTCTTTTATCTTTTTTTCAATTTTTTTTTCCAGAAATTAAAGAAAAATGATTTCCAATGTGGGAAAAAGGAAGGGATACAGACAGTGCATTTCGGCCATGATTTGTGGCATCGAGTGGTGGTGTGGGTTTTGCTTTTAAGGGCCAACCGTTCCTCCCCCATCGGGCCCAGCACCACCCACTCCTTCCTCATCCCCCATCATCGTCTCCCCATCCCAACAAAACTGGTTCATATCCGTTTAATGAGCATATTTTAAAAAATGATTTTTTAATTACTAATTCACTCGCGATACCCATTATAAAGAATAGTCCTTCTGTTAACATTACAGCATTTTCGAATCAGTGATCGTCCTGAAAGTTTTTGGACGGTAATTTTGGTTCTCTTGATTATCTTAGGTTTACATATGCAGAAATCGATAAGTAAACATTCGACCTCAAAGGACAAGCTAAGCTGACCAAAAATCACTGCATCAGGTGAAACAAGTGCGTCAAGGCGATGAGCCCAACACGAAATTTGCAAGAGAAATTCCAACACTGCTCATATAATAACATACTATACGTAGATATAGTAAGACAAAAGATGTGAGCCAAATAAGAGACTTCCCAAATTAAAAAGAAAAGAAAAGAAGCAAATAAGGTCCCACCTTTATAAAAAAACAAAAGAAAAACTTAGGGCAAATTTGTGCCTTAGAGCAAACTAGCTGCAAGACCCAACTTGCGGAAGGACCGGGCTAAGCAAGAGGCCTCTGTTCAAAGAAGGTATGAGAAGAAAGAAGATTCATGGTAATTGGTTCACACTCAGAAAGAGCACAGCCGAAGATGGTTTTGTAAGTTAATTGTAGCAGAATCTTACGCTACGGAAATCGATCAATTCTGCTAACCTTCGACTTTTAACATAACTTCGTCTATTAACGTGACCCACCGCTTGTAAAAATGTCGTAAGTTGATTTAATGAAACATAGTAATAATCACGTTCCAACCAAAGAAATATTCTTTGAATAGAGAAAAACAGTAGATCCTACACAGATTTCAGTGTTGATTCTTCGGCAGATTAATCTATTAACGATTGTGACTGTATGAGTTAACGCCAGTCTTCACTTCTAATTCTTCACGAGCAAACGTTACGCACAAAGGAAAATGGAAAAGATACTTGTAGAGGTTAACGGCACTTGCTTCATTTGTTGCTTTTGTTTTTGCTTCTCGTTTTTTAAAAGCCGTGTGCTTGATAGATCATATTATTCATCTTCTCAATTCAACCAATATGCAATTGCACCGAGAAACAAGGAGAGAAGACATTGCAAACAAGCCTTCGTAAGGGAAATGCCATTTCAATCTCACATGAAGACATCTTTATTAACTGAATTTACAATGCTAGTTTATAAAGACAACTCCTCAAACAACTTCATTGTCCACAAAATTTTATGGCCTTCCACTTTGGTTTCTCCATCCATTCGACTGCTCTTCTCTCTAGCATTCTCACACCTCGTGTGAGCCATTTTGGTCTTTCCATTTCAAATGCAATGTATGCTAGCGAAATCCCAACTATGATCCCCGATGAATAACCTATCCACATTGTTTTATGTTTGAACCAACTCTTACGCCCTTCGCAGTCGAAATTTGATGCAGATGATGGTGGAGGAGGTTGAGCATCGCCAAGGCATGCTTTTGGCAATGGAGTTCCGCATAAGCCCGGATTCCCACTAAACGAGTCACTTGAAAATGTGCCCAATTGCTTATCTTGAGGAATTCGACCGGTGAGTTGGTTGTTCGAGAGGTTTAAGTACCCAAGGGATGCCAAATCTCCCAATTTTCTAGGAATTATCCCACTAAGCTTGTTCGAAGAAAGATCTAGCCATCCAAGATTAGTCAAGTTCCCTAAAGTCGGAGGGATGGGACCTGTAAAGTGGTTATGAGAAAGGTTGAGACCTACGAGAGAGTGAAGATGTCCAATAACTCCCGGGATATCCCCTTGGAAAGAGTTGTTCGACAAGTCAATAATTGTGAGGAAGGTTACGATCTTCACTAGCTCAATCTCTTCCCCTTTCATGGTCAGGGTCACAGAATTTTCATATAACCTCGATGGGGTACCCCGTCCCCCAAGATACCGTGTCATATATAATGATTCGTCCCGCGCATTTTCGCCATTCACAATGGCTTTAAGGATCATTATCAAGTTGGCTGGCAAAGGACCGCTAAAGTTGTTGTTGGAGAGGTCCAAAATGTGTAACTTGGGAAAGATGTGAGCTCCTCTAGGAATATCCAAAAGATCCCTCAAATTGTTTGATCTCAAAATGAGAACTTTTAGTTCTGGGAGTGTTCCCAACCATCTTGGAAATGTATCCTCTATCCGATTATCACTGAGATCCAAAACTTCAAGATGCCAACATTTAACAAGCGATCGAGGCAATGTGCCTTCAAATCGATTTTGACTCAAGTCAAGAGTCGTCAAGCTACTTCTCGAAGAAAAAGATCGAGGAATTGCGCCCTCGAGGTAATTCATTCGCAAGTTCAAAATTGACAGATTGGTGCTAAAATTTGTTAAGCACCAAGGCAAACTACCGATTAAGCTGTTGTTGGACAAGTCAATTATCTCAAGACTTGTGAAATTGCATATCCAAGAGGGGATCTTTCCAGCTAACTTATTATTTGCAATAGCATAATAAAATGTGACAGGAGATGGAAGTGGAATTGGCCCTCCAAACTTGTTATTGGACAAGTCTATTGAAAACAATGAGGTGTTTGAGAAAGCATTTGTGGGCCACAGTCTAGTGAAATTGTTGTTGGAAATAAGTAGAACTTCAAGAGCAAGGAAAGAGAGTCCAAAGGCAGTGAGGTTGATCTTACCATGAAATTTGTTTGATTGCAAATCAAGGTAATTGAGTTGTGGTGGTGCCAGCCAATGTGGGAAGATATCACTGAACTCATTGTCACTGAGAAATAGTGTCGATAAGTTCACGCATTTGACTAGGGAACGCGGTAATGGTCCTTGTAATTTATTGCTGCTCAAGTCTAGATACTCGAGATTGGTTATATTACCAAAACATGACGGCATATTCCCAGAGAGATTATTATTAGACAAATACAAACTTCTGAGTGAACTCAATTGGCAAATCATTGAGGGGATCTCACCGGTGAAACCACTGTTGAAGGCATAAAACACGGAAGTTGAAAGAGGAAGGATGGGGAGTGGTCCTTGGAATGAGTTGCGGCAAAGGTCAATAGATAACAATCTCTTCCAGTGCAATTGTTGTATACCTCCCTCCAAAAGGTTATCAGAAAGATCCAACGCTTCCAATGTATCATGGCTTACTCCCCAAAACCACCTCGGGATCTCCCCACTAATCCTATTTGAAGAGAGGTCTAAGAGTGTTAATCTTGTCAACGAATTCAGGAAATAGGGAAACTTGATCAAGTTGCAAGAAACCAACACCAACACTTCAAGCTTTGGAAATGTATACTTCGGTGTATCGTAGATTAAATTTAGTTCTTGAGAAACTATAAGCACTCGCAGATTTTCAAGCTTTGCAAAGATTTCAAACTCTATAGCGCTGATGAAGCTGTTCCTAGCTATATTTAGAACTTGGAGTTGCTTGAGATCTGCCAATGATGATGGGACATGTCCTGTGAATTTGCACTCTGTAAGATCTAAAAATGTTAGACTCTTCAAGGTACCAATTGAATTGGGTATTTCTCCCGAAAAGCTTGTCAAACTGAGAGACAAAGACTCAAGAGGACTAGTCCAATTGGATTTGGGAAGAATTCCGTACATGTTTTCATTGAAACTCATATCCAGAAAACTAAGGCTCGGTAATCGAAAAACAGTATTTGGAAATATACCCCTAAAGGAACAATCAAGAGCGCTCAAATATGTTAAAGAAGACGACAAATTCACAAAGGACTTTGGTGAAACCATGGACATGTTTAGTTCATCAAGACCAAGCTTTCTCAATGTCGTTAGATTCCAAACAAGCATAGTGAAGATCGAGTTTTCCATCCTGAGTGTAGAGAACGAGTGTGAGTCGAAATTATAATTGCGAGAGAGATCAAGTGACACCAACTTGGAGAGGTGAGAGATTTCACTGGGAACGGTGCCCGAAAAAGCTGAACTAAAGAGATTCAGATGAGTCAATGTTGCAAAGGCACTTAAATTGAGCGAAATGTGTGAGCCAACAAAGTTATTGCCGAAAAGGTTGAGGCTCCGAAGATGGCGAAGGAGAAGGAGGGAGCTATTGGAATGGAGAGCGCCACGAAGCCGACTGCAAGTAACATCGAGACCGATGACATTGCCGGTGACACTATCACATGTGATGCCGTCCCATGAGCAGCAGTCCACTCCCTTGTTCCATGAGTTTGTCTTTGGATAAGACACGACAGGGCCATACCGATCACAAAAGTCCGACGCCATGCTATCAAGCACGAAGGAACTCTTAAATTGGAGCAAGGCATCGCGTTGATCAGGAGGGCAAAGGGGTGAAGCAAGGCGGAAGTGGAAACAGAGCAGGAGGCAGAGGAGGATCTGGTGCCACCCCATATTGCAATTTAGGATGCGAGTGAGTTTGTTGGTGGCGGTGTAGGGGGTGCTTCCACTTATAAAGCCCTTCTGTAGTGTGAAGTGATCGACACGGGTCTTCTCTAGAAGGTCGAAGCCAAAGTCTTCTTAAGATGACATTATTGGGACATAGAATTTCTATGGTGGGGTCACTTGGTGTGGAAAATCCTTAGCGCCACAGAAATATTTCTATGGAAAAAATCTTCAAGAAACGTCCCGCGCGGGCTGTGCATTGCCGCTTGTACAACACTCCATGGCCATGGTGCTAACAACTTGTCCACTTGACAATTGACGAATTCGACTGTCCTATAAAATTCTTTAATTGCGTTTTTTTTTGTGGCGCTATCTGTAAATGAGTTGAAAAAGAATACCGCTTTGTTGATGCCTCACGACAAGTCACTTACCTAATGATAGAGCTCCGTTTCCCAAGTCAAATCTCATTTGCCAGTAAAGAGACTTACGGAGGTTTCTAATCGATAATTAGTAATTCCTTATGACAAAGCTACTAAGCTTTTCACGTTTTCACATGATTAGTACCTACACGATCTAATATGCTCGTTATACTAGGTGTTCGGATTTCAATAAAAAAAATGCTAGGTGTTCGGATTATTGTGAATTGTTCTTAACGTGTATATAATAAGGTCTTAGAGTGTGTTGGGACACTCAATTGAATATTTACTTTTTGATTGTGTGAACAAAAAATTCGGCATATAGTCCTTGTACATGATGGAAAAGGTGCCGAAACAATGGATCGACTCAAAGAATAATTAAGGGTAGTTGATAAATCGGAAATTGAAGGGAGGCGTGTAAGAAAAAGTGAAAACAGAGGAGGTGGCGAAGGAGGATCTGATGCCCCCCCCCCCCCCCCCATATTGCAATTTAGTATGTGGGTGAGTTGATTGGTGGCGGAGGGTGCTTCCACTTATAAAGCCCTTATGTACTGTTAAGTGATGAACACGAGTATTCTCTAGAAGGTCGAGGTCAAAGTCTCCTTCAGATGACATTATCGGGACACAGAATTTCCATGGTGGGGGGTCACTTGGGTGTGGAAAATTCTTAGCACCACACAAATATTTCCATGCAAAAAATCTTCTTGAAACGTCTCGCGCGGGCTATGCATTGCCACGTGTACAGCACCCCATGGTCACGGCGCTAACAATTTGGTCCACTTGACAATTGACGAAGTTGACCGTTGTAAAAATTCTTTAATAGCGTTTTTTTTGTGGTATTTGTAAATAAGCTAAAAAGAATAACGCTTTGTCGATGCCTCACGATAAAGTATTTACCTGATGACAGAGCTTCGTTTTGCTAGTCAAATCTCATTCGCCAGTAAAGACACTTAGGGAGGTTTCTAATCGATAATTAGTAATTACTTATGATAAAGCCAGTAAGCACTTCATAGGATTACTAGGAAATCTTTATTACAATAAAATTATAACTTTGAAAACCCGTTGAAATTTTTTGACGATTTCACATGATTAGTTACTTACATAACCTAATATGCCCGTTATACTAGGTGTTCGGATTACTATAAATTTTTTAAACGTGTATAGAATAGGGTCTTAGAGGGTGGTGGGGCACTAAATTGAACATTTATGTTTTGATTGTGTAAACACAAATTTGGCATTTTTTTCCTCTTCCGTGATGGAAAATGTGCCGAAACAATGGATCGACTCAAATAATAATTAAGCTAATGGGGGGTATTTTGTAGATCGGGAATATATGTAAATAGTGTTATCTCATTATCAAAGTACATCTTTTGTTTGTTTTGTTTTTTTAAAATGATAAAATGGGAAGAAGCTTGGATGTGAGAGCTCTCTTTCATAAAGATTTTGCAGGGAAGTTGTTTGGTGCCGATTTTGTAGTCAATCATGATTTGGGGAGTTCGCGATATTCCAATTAGGTGTGATCACAATCATTTTAAAGGTTGGAGACACAATGGTTGTTCGTGAAATATGTTCGTTTAGCTTTATCCGTGATGGGGACTTTATAATTAAGCTTTTAGACCAAGAAATCATCCTTCTACATGATGCTGTTGACTTTAATAGGGGAAATACACTAAGTTCTTCCCAGTATTAATTTCACCAGAACCGATATATCCATTGAAGCCGGTAAGAGTTTGACGTGGAAAGCTAGGGCCTAATGATCATAATGAAAAATCTTGTTGCTAGTGGTTTACTTGCGGTCTTCGATCAATTGATGGTTCATAACGGCAAATGACCTTTTTCATGTCTGAAGCCCACTTCATTGAACACATATGGTTAATCAAATTCAGTGTCTAAAATATTTAATTAGGAAATCCATATAAATTTAATGACCTGATTAGATAAATTAAAGGTCCAAAGGCTTTGCATGGCCCTTATAGGCAAGGCACACTATTTTTTATATTTTTTTATGCTATTTGACAATACATTATATAATATTATTTCAATTCCACTCTTTTCACTTTTCAAGTCACGTGAGTTTCAAATGAATTTACTTTACACGCATCAAAATCGGCTGCAAAAGGGCCATCGGAACGTGTAAAATACGATCGGTCTTTCTAGAATGCGGGCGAGTGTATTGGTGGTGGAGGTGCTTCCACGTATGAAGCCCAATCCATATTGTGAAGTGGTGAACACGAGTCTTCTGTAGAAGGTCAAAGTCAAAGTCCTCTTAAAATGACATTACGGGGACACATAATTTCCATGGTGGGGTCACTTGATTGCGGAAAATTCTTAGTGCCATAGAAATTTCCACGGAAAAATCTTCTTGAAACGTCTTTGTGCGTGTTAGGTCTCACCACATGCCCAACACCCCATTGTTACGGCACTCACTACTCTTTCTGACAATTGACAAATTTGACGATCGTACATTCTTTAATTACATTTGTTTTGCCGGTATTTGTAAATGAGCTAAAAAGAATATACTTTGTTTATGCCTCACGACAAAGTATTTACCTGATGAGAGCGCTCTATTTCGTAAGTCAAATTTCATTTGCCAGTAAAGAGACTCAGGGAGGTTTCTAATCGATAATTAGTAATTCCTTATGACAAAACTAGTAAGCTTTTTATAGGATTACTAGGAAATCTTCATTACTATTGGAATATTCAAATATTAAACTACGTATTTGTCTAACAACTTAAACTTTTAAAATAGTTGATAGTGGTTTCATGAAACCTAATATGGTACTAGAGCAGGAACTCCTGAGTTCAAATCTTTTCGGCTGTCTATTTTTTGCTTCCCTAGTAAAATATCTCCACGCTTAGTACTAGACAAAGAAACCATATTAAGCATGAGAGGAAGTGTTAGAACATTTCAATATTCTCTCGCCCACTTCGTCGAACGCATGAGCTCTAATTAACCAAATTTAGAGTAAAAAAGATATAATTAGAAAAGCCATATAAATTTAATGACCTGATTAGACAAATTGAATATCCGAGAGCTTTGCATGGTCCTTATAGGCAAGGCACGCTATTTCTGTTTTATTTTTTGGATCATAGAGGTGCGTTACTTGACAACACATCCAATTACATAATCTCAATTCCACTCTTTTCCCTTTTCAAATCATGTAATTTTTTTATGGGCTTACTTTACACGCATCAGAATGGATGGAAATAGTGCCATTAGAACGTGTAAAATACCATCGGTTCCTCTAGGTTTGCCCGAAAAATAAAACCCTCCATCTACTTTTGAATTAAAAAAAATTATCATGAAAAATAAATGATAAATAAATCAATTCCAACATGGGAAAAAGAAGGGTTACAGTGCATTTCTGCCGTGATTTGCCGCCTAAGTGATGGTTTTGCTTTGAGGGCCAGTTGTCCCTCCGATCGTCTCCATCCTCCATCATTCTCTCCGATCTAAAGGTATCGGTTCATTTTCGTTTCATTAAGCATTTTTAATCAATACTTGTTAAATTACTAATAAATTGGCGATGCGAATTATGAAAAATTAGTCGCTCTCTTAAACGTTACAATATTGTTGCATCTAGTTACTTATTAAAAGGCTTGTCTGTTTAAAATTCAGCGAAAAGAATACGTCAAAAGTTACGACATTGTTCTAACTTTAAAAACAAATAAACAGATTATGTATAAATTCACATGTCAATAATTTGTACATTGTAAAAGTTTAGGTACTTCAGATTTAACAAAAGCCAAGGCGCGTTTACTGCGAGATTTTAATAATGTGGGAGTCAATCCTTCGATTTTCTTGATAATCCTAAGTTTTCGTGTGCAAAAATTATTAAATGAACGTTCAACCTAAAATGTTAAGGTAAGCTTATTGGAATTACTCCATTAAATTGAACGCGCACATCCAAAGTATGGACTGAAACGAAATTTGTTAGAGAAATTCCAAATGTTACTTATGTACTGAGATACTATATATGAATACACTAAAATACAAGATGCGATTAAAATAAGAGACTGTCCAAATTAAAAAAGGAAAAAAAAAAGAAACAAAATATGATCCCACCATTAAAAAGAAAATATAGAGCGAGGTGTGGTTTTCAAGCATACTGGCTGGAAGGCCCAACATGTGGATGGACCAGGCTCAGCAAGAGGCCTATTGGAGAAAGAAGCCATGAAAAGAGAACTCTTGGTAATTGATTTTCACTCATAAAGAAAGAGCATAGTTAAAAAGATGGTTCTGAAGTTAATTGTTTTGTGGGCCGAGGTTCAGCAGAAACTTACCGTATCGAAATCAATGAATTGTACTCGCCTTCGAATATAACTTCGCACATTGATGCGACCAACCGATCGTACATACATCATAAATTAATTTAATGAAACATAAAATTAAAGACGTCTCTACCCAAATTATCATTGTCAGACTTAGACTCTATTGAGCTTATATAGCTCATGGTTTTAGTCAAGCCATAGACCCATCAAAATGGGTCCAAAACCGATTTAATAACCCAAAATTATTGAAATAGATCACCAATGGGCCACATCAAATTTCACGGGCCAGCCATAAGGGTTTACAAAATGAAAATGCCGAAATAAGTGGATTGTAAATGGGTTCACATCTAACTTAACCCGTTTCTAATTAAAAGCCTGCTCACTCTTGCGACTCGTGTTCTTCTTCTTCACTGAAATCGAAACGAGCGAGCGAGCTACAGAGAGAGAAAAGAAGGAGAAGAAACCGTGCAAGCTCTGCAACTGCCTTGCGACCATGTACTGTGAGTGGGACTAAGCGAACCTGTGCCGGGACTACAATTTCAGAGTTCACGGCATGAACTTCCTTGTCACCAAGCACTTGAGGAATCTCCTCTGCCGCACGTGCTAGAGCCCCACACTATTGAATGTGTCGAGGCCGAGGCTCACATCGACAATGCACGTCCACTTTGGACCTGCAAAGAATAGGAAGCCCATCTTCAATTTTGCCTCCGTCCTTCCATTTACTCTACTCCCGATCGCAAATTCCTCGCTTCTTTCTCGTCACCATCATGTTCTTCTTCAATTTCATCTTCATATTTGTTGTCCCATGTTGATGAGGAGCTCCAAGAGGAACCGCAACCATTGAATTTGGTTGTTGTAGTCCAAGAACTCGGTCGAGCTTGCTAGGATTTAGGTTTAGAGGGTTAAATTAATAGTTTTCGGTATTATGAGCTCCTTCGTTGGTTGTAGCTCCGTGAGGGGATGATTGTTTTGGTCGTCCATCACTTCGGCGGCGATGATGCTGTGGTAGTTGTATGTGCGATTTCGTTTGCTATGGCTAAGGCACAGAGAAAGTGGATGGTTTGATACTTGGTGTCTAGTTGCGTTTTTTATCAATTCAAATCGTGTGGATCTACTATGGGTTTACTTTACATGCGTTAGAACGGGTTGAAATAGTGCCAATAGAATGGGTAAGTCGCCGTTGCTCCTTTTACTTTTTCCCAAAAACAAAATCGTCAATCCACCTTTTTTCTTCAAAACCATCCCTTCGTTTAGAAAAAGTGCCATTAATCGTCCTTATTTGGGTTCAGCAATAGAATTTGCCGAATTGGCATTAACGCCATTAACTATTTTTTGGCGTGAATTTCTGTTTCCTTTTATTTGCAGATGTGGTTTTCTTTTTCTTTTTTCAAATGTTCTCTCTCTCTCTCTCTCTCTCTCTCTCTCTCTCTCTCTCTCTCTCTCTCTCTCTCTCTCTCTCTCCCTACAGATTCTTCTTCTTCCTTAAATCCTACTAAATTAAAAACTCACAAAATTTGACAACCACAACAATGCTTGAAGGATAAGCTAAGCTGATAAGAATTACTCCATTAGATCGAACGTGCGCGTCAAAGCTATAAGCCTGAAACGAAATTTGCAAGAGAAATTCAAACGCTGCTTATATACTAAGCTACTATATAGTAAGACAAAAGACGTGAGCAAAATACGAGACTTTCCAAATTAAAAAGAGGAAAATTATGGTCCCACCATAAAATGTTAAGGCCAGTCTTCACTTCTAATTCTTCGCAGACAAACAACAGTTACGCTCTTGGGAAGGTGGAAAAGATATATGTAGAGGTTAATGACACTTGCTTCATTTTTTTTTCTTTCGCCTTTTGCTACTTCGTTATTTAAAGCCGTGTGCTTGATAGATCATATTATTCACCTTCTCAATTAGACTGATATACAATTGCACTAAGAACAAGAAGAGAAGACATTAGAAACAAACCTTCGTAAAGGAATTGACATTTCAAGCTGACATGATGACATCATTATCGACTGAATTTACAATGCTAGTTTACAAAGACAACTCCTCGAACAATTTCGTTGTCCATGAAATTTTATGGCCTTCCACTTTGGCTTCTCCATCCACTCAATTGCTCTTCTCTCCAACATTCTCACACCTCGTGTGAGCCATATGGGCCTTCCTGTTTCAAATGCAATGTATGATATCGAAATCCCAATTACGATTCCTGATGCATAACCTATCCACATTACTTTCTGTTTTAACCAACTCCCATGCCCTTTGTGGTCGAAAGTTGATGAGGACGACAGTGGAGAAGATTGAGCATCGCCAGGGCATGCTTTCGGCAATGGAGTTCCACATAAGCTTGGATTCCCACTAAACGAGTAGCTTGAGAACGTGCTTAGTTGCTTATCCTGTGGAATTCGACCGGTGAGTTGGTTTTTTGAGAGGTTTAAGTACCCAAGGGATGCCAAATCTCCCAATTTTCTAGGAATTACCCCACTAAGCTTGTTTGAAGAAAGATCAAGCCATTCAAGATCATTCAAGTTCCCTAGAGTCGGAGGGATGGAACCTGTAAGATGGTTATGAGAGAGGTTGAGCCCAACGAGAGAGTGAAGATGTCCAACAACTTCGGGGATATTCCCTTGGAGAGAGTTGCATGACAAGTCAATAACTGTGAGCAAGGTCAAGATCCTCACTAGCACAATCTCTAGCCCTTTCATGGTCACGGTCACCGAATTTTCGTATGGCACCGTTTGGATAGGTTGTGTCATATACAATGATTTGTCTTGCCCATTTTTGCTATTCATCATGCTTTTAAGGTTCATTATCAAGTTGGCTGGCAAAAGACCGCTAAAGTTGTTGTTGGAGAGGTCCAAAATGTGTAACTTGGGAAAGAGGTGGGCTCCCCTGGGAATATCCAAATGATCCTTCATATTGTTAGACCTCAAAACGAGAACTTTTAGCTCTGGGAGTGTTCCCAACCATCTTGGAAATGTATCATCTATTCTATTGTCACTGAGATCCAGAACTTCCAAATACCTACACTTAACAAGCGACCGGGGCAATGTGCCTTCGAACCGATTTCGACTCAAGTCAAGAGTCATCAAGTTACTTCTCGAAGAAAATGATTGAGGAATTGTGCCCTCGAGGTAATTCATTCGCAAGTTCAAAACTGACAGATCGGTGCTAAAATTTTTTAGGCACCAAGGCAAGCTACCTGTTAAGCTGTTGTTGGACAAGTCAATGATCCCGAGCATGGTGGCATTGCATATCGAAGAGGGGATCTTTCCTGTTATCTTATTACTTGCAATGGAATAATAAAATGTGACAGGAGATGGGAGTGGAATTGGCCCTCCAAACTTGTTATTGGACAAATCTATAAAACACAATGAGGTGTTTGAGAAAGCATTTGTAGGCCATGGTCCAATGAAATTGTTGTTGGACAAATCTATAGAAGACAATGAGGTGTTTGAGAAAGCATTTGTAGGCCACGGTCCAGTGAAATTGTTGTTGGACAAAAGTAAAGCTTCAAGAGCAGGGAAAGAGAGTCCAACGGCAGTGAAGTTGATCCTACCATGAAATTTGTTCGATTGCAAATCAAGCACATGCAATTGTGGTGCTTCCAGCCAATGTGGGAAGATATCACTGAACTCATTGTCATTGAGATATAGTATCGATAAGTTCACGCATTTGACTAGGGAACGCGGTAATGGCCCTTGTAATCTATTGCTGCTCAAGTATAGTTCCTCGAGATTGGTGATATTACCAAAACATGACGGCATATTCCCAGAGAGATTATTGTTAGACAAATACAAACTTCTGAGTGAACTCAACTGGCAAATCATAGAGGGGATCTCACCGGTCAAACCACTGCTGGAGGCAAAAAACATGGAAGTTGAAAGAGGAAGGATGGGGAGTGGTCCTTGGAATGAGTTGTTCCCAATGCTAATAACTGATAATCTCTTCCAGGGCAATTGTTGCATAACTCCCTCCAAAAGGTTAGAAGAAAGATACAACCCTTCCAATGTATCATGGCTTACTCCCCAAAACCACCTTGGGATCTCCCCACTAATCCTATTTAAAGAGAGGTCTAAGATTGTTAATCTTTTCAACGAATTCAGGAAATAGGGAAACTTGGTCAAGTTGCAAGAAACCAACCCCAACACTTCAAGCTTCGGGAATGTATACTTCGGTGTATCGTAGATTAGATTTAGTTCTTGAGAAACCACAAGCACTCGCAGATTTTTAAGCTTTGCAAAGATTTCAAACTCTATAGCGCTGCTAAAGCTAGTCCCAGTAATATATAGAAATTGGAGTTGCTTGAGATCTGCCAATGATGATGGGACATGTCCTGTGAATTCGCACTCTCCAAGATCTAAAAATGTTAAACTCTTCAAGGTACCAATTGAATCGGGTATTTCTCCCGAAAAGCTCGTAAACCGGAGAGACAAAGACTCGAGAGGACTGGTCCAATTGGATTTGGGAAGAATCCCTGACACTTTATCATTGTCACTTAAATCGAGATAAGTGAGGCTCGGTAATCGAAAAATAGTATCTGAAAATATCCCCTCTAAGAAACAATAATCAGCGCTTAAATGTGTCAAAGAAGAAGATAAATTCGCAAAGGGCTTTGGTGAAACCATGGCCATGTTTACTTCATCAAGAACAAGCTTTCTCAATGTCGTTAGATTCTGAACAAGCATTGTGAATGTCGAGTTTTCCAACCCGAGTGTGGAGAACGAGTGTGAGTCGAAATTATAATTGCGAGAGAGATCAAGTGACACCAACTTGGAAAGGTGAGAGATTTCACTGGGAATGATGCCTGAAAAAGCTGAACTAGAGAGATTAAGATGAGTCAATGTTGCAAAAGTACTCAAATTAGGCGAAATATGTGAGCCAACAAAGTTATTGCCGAAAAGGTTGAGGCTCCGAAGATGGCGAAGGAGAAAGAGGGAGTTATTGGAATGGAGAGCGCCGTGAAGCCGACTGCAAGTAAGATCGAGACCGATGACGTTGCCGGTGACACCGTCACAAGAGACGCCATCCCACGAGCAGCAGTCCACACCCTTGTTCCATGAGTTTGTCTTTGGATAAGACACGACAGGGCCATACCGATCACAATAGACCGACGCCATGCTATCCAGCATGAAGGAACTCCTAAATTGGAGCAAGGCATCGCGTTGGTCAGGAGGGCAATGGGGCAAAGCAAAGCGGAGGGAGGCATGTAAGAAAAAGTGGAAACAGAGGAGGATGCGAAGGAGGATCTGGTGCCACCCCATATCGCAATTTAGGATGCGGGTGAGTTTATTGGTGGCGGTGGATGGGGTGCTTCCACTTATAAAGCCCTTCTATAGCGTGAAGTGATCAACACGGGTCTTCTCAAGAAGGTCGAAGTCAAAGTCTTCTTAAGATGACATTATTGGGACATAGAATTTCATTGGTGGGGTCACTTGGGTGTGGAAAATCCTTAGCACCACAGAAATATTTCCACGGAAAAAATCTTCCTGAAACGTCTCGCGCGGGCTGTGCATTGCGACGTGTATAGCACCACATGGTCACGGAGCTAACAACTTGTCCATTTGACAATTGATGAATTGGACTGTCCTAAAAATTCTTTAATTGCGTTTTTTTTTGTGTGGTGATATCTGTAAATGAGCTAAAAAAGAATACCGCTTTGACGATGCCTCACGACAAGTTGCTTACCTGGTTAGCGCCGTGACCATGGGGTGCTGTACACATGGCAATGCATAGCCCGTGCGAGACGTTTCAAGAATATTTTTTGCATGGAAATATTTCGACGGTGCTAAGACTTTTCCACACCCAAGTGACCCCCCACCATGGAAATTCTGTGTCCCGATAAAGTCATCTAAAAGAGACTTTGACCTCGACCTTCTAGAGAAGACTCATGTTCATCACTTAACAGTAATGGACGGGCTTTATAAGTGGAAGCACCCTCCGCCACCAATAAACTCACTCGCACCCTAAATTGCAATATGGGGGGGCATCAGATCCTCCTTCGCCACCTCCTCTGTTTCCACTTTTTCTTACACATCTCCCTTCAATTTCCGATTTATTCTTTGAGTCGTTCCATTGTTTCGGCACCTTTTGCATCACATACAAGGATTATATGCCGAATTTTGTGTTCGCACAATCAAAAAGTATATATTCAATTTAGTGTCTCAACACACTTTAGGACTTTATTATATATACGTTAAGAACAATTCACAATAATCCAAACACCTAGCTTTTTTTGATCGAAATCCGACCTAGTATAACGAGCATATTAGGTCGTGTAGGTACTAATCATGTGAAGACGTGAAAAGCTTAGTAGCTTTGTCATAACTTGTCTACTTGACAATTGACGAAGTTGACAATCGTAAAAATTATTTAATTGCGTGTTTTTTTTTGTGGTATTTGTAAATGAGCTGAAAAGAATAACGCTTTGTCGATGCCTCACAACAAAGTATTTACCTGATGACAGAGCTCCGTCTTGCTAGTCAAATCTCATTCGCCACTAAAGAGACTTAAGGAAGTTTCTAATCGATAATCAGTAATTCCTTATGATAAAGCCAGTAAGCACTTTATAAGATTACTAAGAAATCTTCATCACAATAAAATCATAACTTTGAAAGCCTGTTGAAATTTTTTCGTGACTTCACATGATTAGTTACTTACATGACCTAATATGCCCATTATACTAGGTGTTTGGATTACTATAAATTTTTTAAACGTGTATATAATAGCGTCTTAGAGGGTGGTGGGGCACTAAATTGAACATTTATGTTTTGATTGTGTAAACACAAAATTCGGCATTTTTTCCTCTTACGTGATGGAAAATGTGCCGAAACAATGGATCGACTCAAAGAATAATTAAGCTAATGGGGGGGGGTATTTCATAGATCGCGAATATATGTAAATAGCGTTATCTCATTATCAAAGTACGTCTTTTGTTTGTTTTGTTTTTTTTTAAATGATAAAATGGGAAGAAGCTTGGATGTGAAAGCTCTCTTTCATAAAGATTTTGCAGGGAAGTTGTTTGGTGCCGATTTTGTAGTCAATCATGATTTGGGGAGTTTGCGATATTCTAATTAGGCGTGATCGCAATCATTTTAAAGGTTGGAGACACAATGGTTGTTCGTGAACTATGTTCGTCTAGCTTTATCCGTGACGGTGACTCTATAATTAAGCTTTTAGACCAAGAAATCATCCTTCTACGTGATGCTGTTGACTTTAATAGGGGAAATACACTAAGTTCTTCCCAGTATTAATTTCACCGGAGCCGATATATCCATTGAAGCTTGTAAGAGTTTGACGTGGAAAGCTAGGGCCTAATGATCATAGTGAAAAATCTTGTTGCTAGTGGTTTACTCGCGGTCTTCGATCAATTGATGGTTCATAACGGCAAATGACCTTTTTCATGTTGGATGCCCACTTCATTGAACACATATGGTTAATCAAATTTGGAGTCGGAAATATTTAATTATGAAATTCATATAAATTTAATGACCTGATTAGATAAATTAAATGTCCAAAGGCTTTGCATGGCCCTTATAGGCAAGGCACACTATTTTTATTTTTTTTATGCTATTTGACAATACATTATATAACGTTATTTCAATTCCACTCTTTTCACTGTTCAACTCGTGTGAGTTTCAAATGAATTTACTTTACACCCATCAAAACCGGCTGAAAAAGGGCCATCAGAACGTGTAAAATACCATCGGTCTTTCTAGAATGCGGGTGAGTGTATTGGTGGTGGAGGGTGCTTCCACGTATAAAGCCCAATCCATATTATGAAGTGGTGAACACGAGTCTTCTGTAGAAGGTCAAAGTCAAAGTCCTCTTAAAATGACATTACTGGGACGCATAATTTCCATGATAGGGTCACTTGGTTGTGGAAAATTCTTAGTGCCATAGGAATGTCCATGGAAAAATCTTCTTGAAACGTCTGGTGCGTGTTAGGTCTCACCACATGCATGACACCCCATTGTTACTGCACTCCCAACTCTTTTTGACAATTGACGAATTTGACGGTCTTACATTCTTTAATTGCATTTATTTTGCCGGTATTTGTAAATGAGCTAAAAAGAAAACGCTTTGTTGGTGCCTCACCACAAAGTATTTACCGGACGAGAGAGCTCCATTTAGTAAGTCAAATCTCATTCGCCAGTAAAGAGACTCAGGGAGGTTTCTAATCGATAATTAGTAATTTCTTATGACAAAACAAGTAAGCTTTTTATTATATTACTAGGAAATCTACATTACTGTTGGAATATTCAATTATTAAATTACGTATTTGTTTAATAACTTAAACTTTTAGAATAGTTGACAGTAGTTCCACGAAACCTAACATGGTACTAGAGCAAGAACTCTTAAATTCAAATCTTTTTGGTTGTCTTTTTTTTGTAAGGAAAATCTTTTTGGTTGTCTATTTTTTGCTTCCCCAATAAAATATTTCCATACTTTGTACTAGACGAAGATACCATATTAAGCATGAGAGGGAGTGTGAGAACATTTCAATATTCTCTTGCCCACATCGTTGTACGCATGAGCTCCAATTATCCAAATTTAGAGTCGGAAAGATATAATTAGAAAAGCCATATAAATTTAATGACATGATTAGACAAATTGAATAACCAAGGGCTTTGCATGGTCCTTATAGGCAAGGCACACTATTTCTATTTTATTTTTTGGATCATCGAGGTGCGTTACTTGACAACACATCCAATTACATAATCTCAATGCCACTGTTTTCCCTTCTCAAATCACTAAATTTTTTTATGGGCTTACTTTACACGCATCAGAATGGATGGAAATAGTTCCATTAGAACGTGTAAAATACCATCGGTCCCTCTAGGTTTGCCCGAAAAATAAAACCCTCCATCTACTTTTGAATCTAAAAAAAATGTATTTCGTGAAAAATAAATAATAAATAAATCAATTCCAATATGGGAAAAAGAAGGGATTCAGTGCATTTCTGCCGTGATTTGTCGCCTTGTGTGATTGGTTTTGCTTTGAGGGCCAGCTGTCCCTTCGGTTGCCTCCATCCTCCATCATTCTCTCCGATCTAAAAATATTGGTTCATTTTCGTTTTGTTAAGCATTTTCAATCACTACTTTTTATATTACTAACAAACACGCAATGCACATTATGAAAAATTAGTCGCTCTCTTAAGCGTTACAGTGTTGTCACATCTAGTTACTTATTAAAAGGCTCGTCTGTTTAAAATTCAATGGAAAGAATATGTCAAAAGTTAAAATATTGTTCTAACTTTTAAAAAAAATAAACATATTATCTGCAAATTCACGTGTCAAAAATTTGTTTATTGTGAAAGTTTAGGTAATTTGGGTTTAGCAAAGTTTTTTTTTTTGATAACCAAGGTGTCCGCGAGGCCGGCGAGCTAGGGTGGGTTTAGTAAAGTTTTTTTTTTTTTTGGTAAGAAGGTGGGTTTAGTAAAGTTAAAGTGCATTAACTGCAAGATTTTAATAATGTGGGAGTCAATCCTTTGGTTCTCTTGATTATCCTAGGTTTTCGTGTGCAAAAATCATTAAATGAACGTTCAACCTAAAATGTTAAGGTTAGCTTACCGGAGTTACGTCTAATTGAACGGGCACATCGAACGTCTGGGTTGAAACGAAATTTGCTAGAGAAATTCCAAATGTTACTTATGTACTAAGATACCGTATATGAACACAATATGTTACAAGATGGGATTAAAAGAAGAGACGGTTCAAATTAAAAAGGAAAAAAGAAAGAAAAGAAATATGGACTCACCATTAAAAAGAAAATATGGAGCAAGGTATGGTCTTAAACCATACTGTCTAGAAGGCCTAATATATGGATGGACCAGGCCCAGAAAGAGGCCTATGGGAGAAAGAAGGCATGAAAAGAAAACTCTTGCTAATTGAATTTCACTCGAAAAGAAAGAGCACTGTTAAAGATGGTTATGAAGCTAATTGTTTTGAGGACCAAGGGTCAGCAGAAACTTACCACATCAAAATCAATGAATTGTACTCACCTTCGACTACGAATATAACTTCACACATTGATGCGACCAAGCCATCGTACATACGTCGTACGTTAATATAATGAAACATAAATTAAGAACGTTTCTATCCAAATTATCATTGTCAGAGACGTAGGCTCTATTACATAAATCTGTTGAAGAGAGCTTATATAGCTTATGGTTTTAATCAAGCTGTAGACCTATCTAAATGGGTTCAAAACCTATTTAATAATCCAAAATTATTGTAATGGGTCATAAATGGGCCACATCAAATTTTGCGGGCAAGATATAACGGGTTTACAAAATGAAAAGATCAAAACAAGTGGGTTGTAAATGGTTCATAGATCACTTAACCCGAGCCTGGCTCACTCTTGCGATTCGTGGCCATCTTCCTCTTCTTCACTGAAATCGAAATGAGCGAGTGAGCGAGCCATAGAGAGAGATGTGAAGAAGAAGAAGAAGAAGCAGCCATGTGAGCTTTGCAACAGCCTCGCGACCATCTACGAGTCAGACCAAGTGAATCTGTGCTGGGACTGCGATTCTAGAGTCCACGGCGCGAACTTCCTTGTCGCCAAGAACTTGAGGAATCTCCTTTGCCGCTCGTGCTAGAGCCCCATTCTATGGAACCCGTTGGGGCCGAGGCTTGCGCCGATAGTACATGTCCACTTTGGACCTGCAAAGGACACGAAGCCCATCTCCAATTTTACCTCTGTCCTTCCATTTACTCTGCTCACGATCGCAATTCCTCAATTCGTTATCGTCGTCATCCTTGTCTTCTTCATTTTCACCGTCCCATGTTGATGAGGAGCTCCAAGAGGAACCACAGCCATCGAATTTGGTCGCATTCCAAGAACTGGGTCGAGCTTGCTGGGATTCAGGTCTAGAGGGTTGGGTTTGGAGGTCTTCGGTATAGTGAGCTCCTTCGTTGGTTGTAGCTCCGCGAGGAGATGATTATTTTGGTTGTCTGTCATTTCGGCGGCGGTGGTGCCGTGGTAGTTGTACGCGCGATTTCGTTTGCTATGGCTAAGGCACAGAGAAAGTGGATGGTTTAATTCTCATGGTCTAGTTGCGGTCATTGATCAATTCAAATCGTGTAGATGTCTAATGGATTTACTTGACATGCATTAGAACGGCAATTTTTGTTTCCTTTTATTTGTAGATATGGTTTTTTTTCTTTTTTTTTTCAAATGTTCTCTCTCTCTCCTGCAGATTCTTCTTCTTTAAATCCATCTAAATAAAAAACTCACAAAAGCCAATAAGCACAACAATGTAAAAATTATGATTTGTACCCCCTCACAACCACCAATTTAGTGGCCATGGCCGTGAGCTCGAAGCTTGAGTGGCCGTGACCTCAAATTTTGTGGCTTGAAAAGATATTGCAGCCATAACCGCATCAAGCTTAAAGTTCAAGTTGCTAGGGATGTGAGCTTGCGGCAGTCATGGCATCCGCATGCTTGAACATGAATGGCCCTGGTGGCTGCGAGATTAAAGCTTGAGTTGGCGGCTATGGCTGTTGTAATGGACTTCCATCTCTCTTTCTCAATTTGATTTTTTTCATGTTCCTTGACGTGGCTCCATTGTGGTGTGTTCATGCAAATTGAGCGAGTCACAGCACAACATGCGTAAAATTGTGTTTGCGTCACTAATCGGACAACCTATGTCAGCAAAAATTGACCATCGAAAGAAAAAGTATAAACTAAGGAATTCTCGACATTTTTAAAAAGTAGAGGAACGCTATTGTTAAAAAAAAAAAACAAAGACAATTTTATGGAGAACCGCGGGGACGATAAGGTGTCCACACAGCACGCCGCAGCGTTGGAGAGGTTCCGGTCAGTAAGATCTTTTTAATTCTCTATCTTTTTTTTCATTTTTCCAGAAATTAAAAATTCAATACGGGGAAAACGGAAGAGGATCCGGTGCAGTTCGGCCATGATTCGTCGCATCGAGCGGTGAGTGTTCCTCCTCCCCATCGGGGCCAGCACCACTCCCTCCCCCTTCCTCATCCTCCAACATTGTCTCCCATCACAACAAAAACTGGTTCGTATCCGTTTATTAACCATATTTAATCAATAATTTTTTTAAATTACTAATTCACTTGCGATACACATCATAAAGACTACTCCTTCCATTGAACATTACGGTATTTTTCGAATCAGTGATCGCCTTGAAAGTTCTCGGGCGGGAGTACTTATTGTAAATTATAATTTCGGTGCAAAATTTATTTAGTAAATATTCGACCTCAAAGGATAAGCTAAGCCGATCAAAAATCCCTCCATCAGATCGAACATGTGCATCAAGGCTATGAGCCTGAAACGAAATTCGCAAGAGAAATTCCAACACTGCTCATAATACTACTATATTATATAGCAAGACAAAAGACGTGAGCAAAATAAGAGACTTCCCAAATTAAAAACAAGAAAAAGAACAAATATGGTCCCACCTTTAAAAAAAATAAACCTAGAGGAAAGTAATGCCTTAGAGCGAACTGGCTGGAAGTCCTAACTTGCGGATGGACCGGGCTGAGCAAGAGGCCTATGTTCAAGGAGGCATGAGAAGAAAGAAAATTCATGGTAATTGATTTCCACTCAGAAAGAGCACGGCCGAAGATGTTTCTGTTAGTTACTTGTTTTGTAGACCAACTTGTGCTATGGAGATCGATCAATTCTGCTGACCAACGACTTTTAATATAACTTTGTCCATTAACATGACCCACAGCTCGTAAAAATGGCGTAATTTGATTAATGAAACATAGTAATAATCACGTTCCAACCAAAGAAAAATTCTTTGAATAGAGAAAAACAGTAGATCCTACACACAGATTTCAGTGTTGATTCTTCGGGACATAATTCTTCGGCAGATTAATCTATTAGCGACTATGACTGTATGAGTTAACGCTAGTCTTCACTTCTAATTCTTCAAGGGCAAACGTTACGCACAAAGGAAAATGGAAAAGATACTTGTAGAGGTTAATGGTACTTGCTTCATTTGTTGCTTTTGTTTTTGCTTCTCGTTTTTAAAAGCCGTGTGCTTGACAGATCATATTATTCATCTTCTCAATTCAACCAATATACAATTGCACCGAGAAACAAGGAGAGAAGACATTGCAAACAAGCCGTCGTAAGGGAAATGCCATTTCAATCTCACATGGAGACATCTTTATTAACCAAATTTACAATGCTAGTTTATAAAGACAACTCCTCAACCAATTTCATTGTCCATAAAATTTGATGGCCGTCCACTTTGGTTTCTCTGTCCACTCGACTGCTCTTCTCTCTAGCATTCTCACACCTCGCATGAGCCATTTTGGTCTTTCCATTTCAAATGCAATGTATGCTAGCGAAATCCCAATTACGATCCCCGATGAATAACCTATCCACATTGTTTTCTGTTTGAACCAACTCTCATGCCCTTCGCGGTCGGAAGTTGATGAGGATGATGGTGGAGGAGGTTGAGCATCGCCAAGGCATGCTTTTGGCAATGGAGTTCCACATAAGCCTGGATTCCCACTAAACGAGTCGCTTGAAAATGTGCTCAATTGCTTATCTTGAGGAATTTGACCGGTGAGCTGGTTGTTCGAGAGGTTCAAGTACTCAAGGGATGCCAAATCTCCCAATTTTCTAGGAATTGCCCCACTAAGCTTGTTCGAAGAAAGATCTAGCCATTCAAGATTAGTCAAGTTCCTTAAAGTCGGAGGGATGGAACCTGTAAAGTGGTTATGAGAAAGGTTGAGACCTACGAGAGAGTGAAGATGTCCAATTACTCCCGGGATATCCCCTTGGAAAGAGTTGCTCGACAAGTCAATAATTGTGAGGAAGGTTACGATCTTCACTAGCTCAATCTTTTGCCCTTTCATGGTTAGGGTCACGGAATTTTCATACAACCTTGATTGGGTATTCCGTCCCCCAAGATACCGTGTCATATATAATGATTCGTCCAGTGCATTTTCATCATTCACAATGGCTCTAAGGATCATTATCAAGTTGGTTGGCAAAGGACCGTTAAATTTGTTGTTGGAGAGGTCCAAAATGTGTAATTTGGGAAAGATGTGAGCTCCTCTAGGAATATCCAAAAGATCCCTCAAATTGTTTGACCTCAAAACGAGAACTTTTAGTTCTGGGAGTGTTCCCAACCATCTTGGAAATGTATCCTCTATCCGATTATCACTGAGATCCAAGACTTCAAGATGCCAACATTTAACAAGCGACCGAGGCAATGTGCCTTCAAATCGATTTTGACTCAAGTCAAGAGTCATCAAGCTACTTCTCGAAGAAAAAGATCGAGGAATTGCGCCCTTGAGGTAATTCATTCGCAAGTTCAAAACTGACAGATTGGTGCTAAAATTTGTTAAGCACCTAGGCAAATTACCTGTTAAGCTGTTGTTGGACAAGTCAATGATCTCAAGACTTGTGAAATTGCATATCCAAGAGGGGATCTTTCCACCTAACTTATTACTTGCAATAGCATAATAAAATGTGACGGGAGATGGAAGTGGAGTTGGCCCACCAAACTTGTTGTTGGACAAATCTATTATATATAATGAGGTGTTTGAGAAAGCATTTGTGGGACACAGTCCAGTGAAATTGTTGTTGGAAATAAGTAGAACTTCAAGAGCAAGGAAAGAGAGTCCAAAGTCAGTGAGGTTGATCCTACCATGAAATTTGTTCGATTGCAAATCAAGGTAATTGAGTTGTGGTGCTTCCAGCCAATGTGGGAAGATATCACTGAACTCATTACCACTGAGAACTAGTTTCGATAAGTTCACGCATTTGACCAGGGAACGCGGTAATGGTCCTTGTAATTTATTGCTACTCAAGTATAGATACCGGAGATTGGTTATATTACCAAAACATGACGGCATATTTCCAGAGAGACTATTGTTATACAAAAACAAAAATCTAAGTGAACTCAACTGGCAAATCATAGAGGGGATCTCACCGGTGAAGCTATTCCCAGCAACATCTAGAACTTGGAGTTGCTTGAGATTTGCCAATGATGATGGGACACGTCCTGTGAATTTGCACTCTAGAAGAGCTAAAAATGTTAAACTCTTCAAGGTACCAATAGAATCGGGTATTTCTCCCGAAAAGCTTGTATAATAGAGAGACAAATACTCAAGAGGACTGGTCCAATTGGATTTGGGAAGAATCCCGGACACTTTATTATTGTCACTTAAATCGAGATAAGTGAGGCTCGGTAATCGAAAAACAGTTTCCGGAAGTATCCCTTCTAAGGAACAAGAATAAATGCTTAAATGTGTCAAAGAAGAAGATAAATTCGCAAAAGGCTTTGGTGAAACCATGGACATGTCTACTTCATCAAGAACAAGCGTTCTCAATGTCGTTAGATTTTGAACAAGCATTGTGAAGATCGAGTTTTCCAACCTGAGTGTAGAGAACGAGTATGAGTCGAAATTATAATTATAAGAGAGATCAAGTGACACCAACTTGGAGAGGTGAGAGATTTCACCGGGGACGGTGCCTGAAAAAGCTGAATGAGAGAGATTCAGATGAGTCAATGTTGCAAAAGTACTCAAATTAGGCAAAATGTGTGAGCCAACAAAGTCATTGCCGAAAAGGTTGAGGCTCCGAAGATGGCGAAGGAGAAGGAGGGAGCTATTGGAATGGAGAGCGCCACGAAGCCGACTGCAACTAAGATCGAGACCGATGACATTGCCGATGACACCGTCACAAGTGACGCCGTCCCACGAGCAGCAGTCCACACCCTTGTTCCATGAGTTTGTCTTCGGATAAGACACGACAGGGCCATGCCAATCACAATTTTCCGACGCCATGCTATCAAGCACGAAGGAACTCTTGAAATGGAGCAAGGCATTGCGTTGGTCAGGAGGGCAAAGGGACGAAGCAAGGCGGAGGGAGGCATGCATGAAAAAGTGGAAACAGAGGAGAAGGCGAAGGAGGATCTGATGCCAACCCATATTGCAATTTAGGATGCGAGTGATTTTGTTGGTGGCGGTGGAGGGGGTTGCTTCCACTTATAAAGCCCTTCTATAGCGTGAAGTGATCAACACGGGTCTTCTCAAGAAGGTCGAAGCCAAAGTCTTCTTAAGATGACATTATTGGGACATAGAATTTCCATGGTGGGGTCACTTGGTGTGGAAAATCCTTAGCGCCACAGAAATATTTCCATGGAAAAAATCTTGAAGAAACGTCGCGCGCGGGCTGTGCATTGCCACGTGTACAGCGCTCCATGGTCATGGCGCTAACAACTTGTCCACTTGACAATTGACGAATTGGACTGTCATAAAAATTCTTTAATTGCGTTTTTTGTGTGTGTGGTGGTATCCGTAAATGAGCTTGAAAAGAATACTCTTTGTCGATGCCTCACGACAAAGTATTTACCTGACGACAGAGCTTTGTTTTTGCAAATCAAATCTCATTTGCCAATAAAGAGACTCATGGAGGTTTCTAATCGATAACTAGTAATTCCTTATGACTAGTAAATAGCTTTGTCATAAGGAATTACTAAGAAATCTTCATTACGATGAAATTATAACTTTCAAAACCTATCGAAATTTTTTCACGTCTTCACATGATTAGTTACTCACATGACCTAATATGCTCGTTATACTAGGTGTTTGGATTAATGTGAATTATTCTTAACGTGTATATTATAAGGTCCTGGAGCGTGTTGGGACACTCAATTGAATATTTACTTTTCAATTGTGCAAACACAAAATTCGGGATATAGTCCTTGTACGTGATAGAAATGGTGCGGAAACAATGGATTGGCTCAAAGAATAATTAAGGGCATTTTATAAATCGGAAATTCACGTAAAACGACTATCACGTTATCAAATTACATCTTTTATTTTCTTTGTGTTTTTTTTAAATGATCAAATGGGAAGATGCTTGGATGTGAGAGCTCTCTTTGATAGAAAAAAATTTGGGAAAATGACACAAACAGTCCGTGAACTTTAGCTCAATGTGCAATTTAGTTCATGAACTTCTAATTTGTTCAATGTAGTCTCTAAACTTTAACTTAATGTTCAATATGATCCCTGAACTTTTAATTCATTCAATGTGATCAATGTGGTCTATGAAATTTTGATATATGTTCAATTTAGTCCCTGAATTATATGAAAATATTCAATGTAGTCCCTGAACTTAAATTAATGGAAGGACTAAATTGAACATTTTCATATAGTTTAGAGACTAAATTAAATATATACCAAAAATCTAAGTACCACATTGAATGAATTAAAAGTTCAGGGATCATATTGAACATTAAGCTAAAGTTCAGGAACTACATTGAACAAATTAAAAGTTCAGGGACTAAATTGGATATTGGACCAAAGTTCAAAGGCTGCCTGTGTCATTATCCCAAAATATTTCGCGGCAAAGTTGTTCTTGTTGAGTTGGAATTAGGCGCGATCCTAGTCATTTTAAAGGCTGGAGACACGATGGTTGCCCGTGAACTATGTTCGTAGAGCTTTATCCGTGACCGGGACTCTATAATCAAGCAATCTTGTTCGATTGTTGTGACGATGCTTTTAGACCAAGAAATAATCGTTCTACGAGATGCTATTGGCCTTAATAGGGGAAATACACTAAATACTCTAATTTCATGCTAGAGGAAGAAAATGCCATAATAATTGTCTTTGTGTAAGAAGTTCTTACGTGTATTAATTTCACCGAAGCCGATATGTCCATTGAAGCTAGCAGGAGTCTGACGGGGAAAACTTGGGCATGACGATCGTGCTGAAAAATTTCGTTGGTCGTGGTTTAGTTGCGGTCTTTGATCAATTGATAGTTCACGACGGCAAAAGATGTTTTTTGGGTTGGACTCTTGCCTACTTCGTTGAACACATGAGCTCCGATTAACCAAATTTAGCGCCGGAAAGATTTAATCAGAAAAAGTCATAAATATTTAATAACCTGATTAGACAATTTAAAGGTCCAAGGACTTTACATGGCCCTTATAGGCAAGGCACACTTTTTTCTATTTTTGTTTTTTGGATTTTCCAGGTGAGCTACTTGGCCACACATTGAATTACATTATCTCAATTCCCACTCTTTTCACTTTTCAAATTGTGTAAATTTCTAATGGGTTTACTTATATGAATTAGAACGGGCTAAAAAGGTGCCATTAGAATGTGTAAAATGCCTATTAAATTGATTTGATATGAACTTATCTCATATATAAATCCGTCTCATAAAAGCATCATCGATCTCGTTGGACAAGTGAAATATTTAAAGTAAGCTAACTATCTTCACATATTTCTATTAAATTTGGGAGATCCTGTATAAATGCACAAAAGAAAATGTATTCCATCGGAAAATAAAAGGCTTATATGTTGAAAATTCAATTGCGAAAGTAAAGAATACGTCGACAATTAAAATATTGTTCTAACTTTACAAAATACAAACAAATTATATGTAAATCCACGTGTCAATAATTTGTATGTCGTGAAAGTATAAGGTATTTCGGATTCTACAAAAGTCAAAGTGTGTTTACTGTGAAATTTTAGTAATGTGGGAGTCAATCCTTCGGTTCTCTTGATTATCCTAGGTTTTCGTGTGCAAAAATCATTAAATAAACATCCAATCTAAAAGTTTAAGGTAAGCTGACCGGAATCACTCATCAGACTGAATAAGCACATCAAATGTACGGGCTAAAACGAAATTTGCAAGAAACATTCTAAACGTTACTTCTATGTTAAGATACCATATAAAATAAGAGATGATCCAAATTAAAAAAGAAAAAAAGAAAGAAAAGAAATACGATTCCGCCGTTAAAGAGAAAATACATAGCAAGGCTGGCTGGAAGGCCCAACACGTGGATGTACCAGGCTCAGCAAGAGGCCTATAGGAGAAAGAAGGCACGAAAAGAAAACTCAGAGTAATTGATTTTCTCTCATAAAGAAAGATTATATCGAAATCTACGAATTGTACTGACCTTCGACGATGAATATAACTTCACACAGTGATGTGACCAACCGATTATACATCGTAAGTTAATATGATGAAACATAAAATTGAGGACGTTTCCGCCCAAATTTCTTTGTCAGATACTACTAAGTTCTATTACATAGATCTGTTGAAGAGAGCTTATACAGCTCATGGTTTTACTTTTAGTAAAGCTCAAAAAGTAGGTCATGTATGAATGTCACCGGGCTGAATGGTTTTGGGCCTCTGACTTGAGTTCTGGGCGATTGTTGATCCACGAAACTTGGATCCGTATAGCTAAAACTCACATCCCTAAGGATCAAACCAAACAAATGAAATTAGAGTGCAAAGAAAGCATTTGTTATAATCTACTATGGGTGATGATGCTATCGTGATCATTCTTGCGTTGTAGATGGAAAATGATCTTTGGTGTGGCTTTGTAGGGCTTGGATACAGCGTAAAGTTAATATTTGAAAATTAACTATATTGGAGAGGCAAATAAGGGTGTCGATCGATTTGGCTGTGTAGGGGCTTGGATTCGCCTCGATTGTCACCTCCTTCGAGAGCCTATTTCCCTCATTTTCTCCGTCTGCTCGCCATAGCACATGCTGGCTCTTGATCTTTGTCATCTCTAGAGATGATTCGGGTCCCCGGGACATGGATCTTGTTGCGGAAACCCCTGGCTTACACTCTACGGTCATTTTTTTTTGGGGTCGACACTCTATGGTCATTATTCGCCACTTTATTGGTCCTCGAAGCCCAAGCCACCATTGACGCTAGGGAGTTGCAAAACTTGGAGCAGCTAATGTTTCCTCTGCTGCAAGCTACAAGCCTAAACTTTGGGCCCTTTTGCTCTTGTTTATATATACGCCTTTTGCTCTTGTAATCCATCTTTTGCCCCCTGGAAAGAGCCCCATAAGCGCAATTTAAATCCTTGTCTGCACTAGCATGGACACATAAAACCATAACAATACATACCGTCTCTACTTTATGAACCATGTAAATACGTATGAATATACACGTACAGGATTCTGGAGTCGCGGTAGGACAAACTTAGCATTAGTCTCAGTAAGCACAGCCCCAACTGTAAGATTTGCATGCAAAGGGCCAGGCTGAGGAAGGCTACACTTGAGACAGTAGTAGCTCTTTTCTCCCTTCATTGGAGAAGTCGTTCTTTATGTCTTTGGTGGGAAGTGATGACGCAATCTCACTGAACACATTATTTTCCATGTACTATACTTGTTCCCTCAATTACCTACTGCTTCTAGAAAGCAAAATACACGCTAATCTTCTCTCAAAAACTTATTAAATTAACCCCCAAAGTCGGTGGTTTCCACTTAATACGAGTAGTTAAGCTTATGATAATGAGCTGGATCTGAACCTCAACATGCACATACTGAACCACGATGACCTTACCGATGGACAAAGACATGCCACTGACATTTTTAGGTACCTAATCATCATATTTCGGAACGCATATGAAAATGGTCGACCTGCTATTGCTCCACAAGTCCACTCTCACCGGTGAAGACGATGAAGCTTGAACTCACCGTCAAATTATATTGTCTGGAGATTGACTCGAGTGACCAAACTCTACATTATCATTTGACATTTGGAGTTGGTGGAGAGAAAACTCACTCATG
Source organism: Syzygium aqueum (assembly GCA_031216185.1). Taxonomy (NCBI): domain Eukaryota; kingdom Viridiplantae; phylum Streptophyta; class Magnoliopsida; order Myrtales; family Myrtaceae; genus Syzygium; species Syzygium aqueum. The sequence goes on along the minus strand of CM062236.1, from coordinate 4,113,193 downwards.
CGTGTATAGATTGATCATAAGTTTATGTACCCACATGCCTTTTCCTTGGAAACGACATCGTTAGCGCGTGAACAAACATGATTCGTTTGAAGTCCATTAGCCAAATATGCAGATTACATCGATTTTATATACTGTATCATCAGAATTGATCTACAGATCCTTGACAGACAGATAGTCTACAAGTGAAATTTGCAGTTATGTGGTAAATAACAACTACATATTTTCCTCTTTTTTGCATCCGGCAGACTTTCCTAGCAGAGATTTGACAAAAATGAACCTTTCACTCGGTAACAAATCAAGTTCCATATAAAATCATGCTCAACGTATCTAGGTAATGAGTTAGGAGTAGGACTTCTATACTTAAAAGTTGCTTACCTTAGATGTTTGTTCTAGGGATGGAGGCTGATGGGGTTAAATCGGGATCAAACGCCAATTTGCAATCGGGTTTTGAATTGTGAGACGGGTTTGAGGTTTAGAATGAGTTTGAGGTTTAATTGGCGCACACCTCTCGAAAACTTGTAACCATCTTGCTATATTACTTAAAAAATATCATTTCTTTTCCTCCCGAGTTCATTAGATTACACAAGGGAAAAATCATTCAAAAAGTCTTAAATTTACTACACTTTTGCCAATTCAGTTCTAAACATTTTAATTATAACAATTGAGTTATAAACAATTTCACGTTTTGCCAATTAAGTTCAGCCGATCAATTTTGGCTTGAAACGGCTAACATGGACGCCGGCTGTCCTACATGGTACAGTCGGTGATGGCCGGTCCTGACATAGATAATTTTTAATAATACTTTAAATTATATTCAAATTTTTATTAATTCCACGCCTCTGTTGGCCGCGCCACGTAGGACAGCCTACATCCACGTCAGTAATTCCGATCAAAATTGACTGGATATACTCAATTAACAAAACGTGAAAAGATTTATGACTTGATTGTCACAATTAAAATGTTTAAAACTGAATTGGCAAAAGTATAATAGGTTCGAGACTCTTTTGGATAATTTTCCCCTCACATGAGACATCGCATAATACATGAATAATCATATACTTAATTTACTCTCCCAAGCTCCTTCCACCGTCAACCCGAGAGTTCGTTCTCCCATCTCTTTCAGAAGCGCTGCTTTCGTCTCACGCGCTCGGAGGCAAAAGGTTTTCCCCCAGCACGGTGTCTGAATTTCCTCCTCATCGGACCACGCTTTGACCATACCGGCGCGACTTGATCCAGCTCCGTTTTTTACCCCCAAAAAAAATAAAATTAAAAATAAAATCCAACTGCGTTTCACCAGACGAAAGGGAACGTGTCAGGTTGAACACGTAAAAGCGGTGGGGGAAAGTCGAGAGTCATTCAATCTCGCCCCACCCCCGTTCGAATTGAAAATTCCATAAAAATGGGTCTCCGTCTTTGCCCTGTCAAATCAACCTCCCCCCCCAAGAATAGTCACCTACATGTAGCCTCGGGGGTCTCCAAAAAATTAGAGCTCCAGGTAACATTTCACCTACCGTGACGGGCCGTGAGACGGTGTCGTTCGCTCGATCAAGATGCGTCCCGTCTTCGGTATCCGTATAGATATCGTAGCAGACGAAGGCACTTGATTAGATGGACCGACACCTGCCCCGATATAACACATACGCACGAGACTTCTTCCATTTCAGCGGGTGTTCTCGGGGGACCCTTAGCGGGAGCATCGCTGTTGTTACACCCGGGGGGAAAAATAATGAATGCTTTTCCCATGAAACAGATTGGCAACCAGATCCTAGTAAGTTACTGTTTCTGTCATCGCATAAGTTCCTTTTAAGGACGCGTGCTTGAGCTCATTTAAGGCTTGAACCCAAATTTTTTTTTTTTGCTTTTTTGCTAATCATATCAAGGCAAGTTGCCAAGTTACCAAAAGGCTCGCGTATTATAAACTCCGCATACATACCCGCCGAGAGAGAGAGAGAGAGAGAGAGAAGAGAAGAGGGAGGGAGAGACGCCATCCCTGCATGAACGCCGCCATGCTCGCGTTTCTCCGGCGTCGTCGCCCCGCCCTTCTCCTCCTCCTCCTCCTCTTCGCGCTCGCGACCGTCTCTCGTTCTCAGTCCTGGCCTCCGGACTACGGCGAAGCGCTCGCGAAGAGCCTCCTCTACTTCGAGTCGCAGCGCTCCGGGCGTCTGCCGCACAACCAGCGCGTCGCCTGGCGCGGCCACTCCGGCCTCACCGATGGCCTTGACCAAGGGGTGCGTCCTGATTCAATCCGACTGTGCCATCGGATCTTCTTTTCGATCTTTTTTTCCCCTTCCTGTTATCCTTTCCATATGGGTCGTGCATTAAATGTATATGCTTGACGAATTCTGCGTTCTGCTGGAATGCGAAGGTGGACCTGGTCGGAGGATACTACGACGCCGGCGACAACGTCAAGTTCGGCCTCCCGATGGCATTCACCATCACAATGCTGTCGTGGGGGGTGATCGAGTACGGCGAACAGATTGCCGGCGCCGGCGAGCTGGCGCACGCGCTCGAGGCCATCAAATGGGGCACCGATTACTTCATCAAAGCTCACACCCACCCCAACGTCCTCTGGGCTCAGGTATCATATATTTTGTCTCCCCCATTTGTTTTCATAATTTTCTTCTCTCTTCTTTTTTTATTCGATAAATTGTCGCAGCTTGTCGGGTCGTTCATGAATCGAGTCGATCACAATCGCGAAATTCTGTAAATAGCCGAAAAAGAAAAATCGGCAACTGCGTAAGTATGATTAGCCGATTTTAGGTAGATTTGGTCCATTCAATGTCAGATTTTGCAAACGTGTTAAGGTAGGTTTCCAAACACACTTGGTCGTCCTTTGGTTTATTGGGTCCAAGGCACTTTGTTAATGACCGGTTTTCTAAAAAATTAAGGTGGGTGACGGGGCCACGGACCACTACTGCTGGCAGCGGCCGGAGGACATGACGACGTCCCGGCAGGCGCACAAGGTGGACGAGAACAACCCGGGGTCGGACATCGCCGGCGAGACAGCAGCGGCAATGGCGGCGGCCTCCATCGTGTTTAGGGAGACGAACCCACATTACTCCCGCCTGCTATTGCACCACGCCAAGCAGGTACATATATATGTGTGTGTCTTTCTTTTTGGCATTTGTCAAGTTACATTGAGACCGTTATAGCGACATGTGTTAAGTGATATTGCTAGTTGGTACTTGGTACACCACATTGAACCAAAAACGGTTTGCGTTTAGGTGAACCATTGCATTAAAGCTAGCACCACACCGTTCTCTCGAGCCTTTCTTTAATGAAGCTGAATTTGTTTAATTGCTGGTGGGCTGCGCAGTTGTTCGAGTTCGGAGACAAGAGGAGAGGGAAGTACGACTCGAGCGTGGCGGCGGTGAAGGGGTACTACCCGTCAGTGAGCGGGTACAACGACGAGCTGCTGTGGGCTGCACTGTGGCTCTACAAGGCCACCGACAGCGCCGACTACTTGGCGTACGTGCTGGACAATGCAGCGTCGCTCGGTGGGATCACCTGGGCCATCGCCGAGTTCAGCTGGGACGTCAAGTTCGCTGGCGTCCAAACCCTGGCCTCCATGGTATGCTCCCCCTCTCCCTCCCCCCCCTCTCTCTCTCTCTCTCTCCTCTTTAATGGGAAGCACGCAATGAACGTACGAGATCTTAGTTCCAATTCAATTTTGTGCTCGTCTTTGCGTGAAAGGTCTGAAAGTGCGAACGAGGAGATGTCGGGCCAAACCATACATTAATTTCTTCGCCACCTGCTCCTCTTCATGTTGCATTAACTCTTGATTGATCGAAGTTTCACATCGTGTTTTGGGTGCAGTTGCTGATGGACGATGGAGCAAAACACGAGCCGCACAGACAGATCCTGGAACAGTATCGCGCCAAGGCCGAGCACTACTTGTGCGCTTGCCTCAACAAGAACAACGCGACCAACGTGCACCGCACCCCGGGCGGCTTACTGTTCGTCCGCAAGTGGAACAACATGCAGTACGTAGCGAGCGCGGCCTTCCTGCTGTCGGTCTATTCCGACCACCTCAGGGTGGCCGACCAGACGCTCGGCTGCGACGGGGAACGGGTGGACCCGCAGGAGCTCCTCCGCCTGGCGAAATCCCAGGTCGACTACATCCTGGGGGACAACCCGCGCGGCACGAGCTACCTGGTGGGCTACGGCGATAACTACCCTCTGAGGGTACACCACCGGGGCGCGTCCATCGAATCCTACAGGAGGAACGAGGGGTTCATCGGGTGCACGCAGGGGTACGACAACTGGTTCGGACGCCGCGGCCCGAACCCGAACGTGGTGGTTGGGGCGCTCGTGGGCGGGCCCGACAACATGGACCGGTTCAGGGACGAGAGGAAGAATTTTATGCAGACGGAAGCGTGCACTTACAACACAGCGACATTGGTTGGTGCATTGGCTAGACTGAGTAGCTTAGATTTGGGCGATACTGATGAGGGTGTCAACTCCTTTGACCTGTCATCACGTGCCTCAATCTGAAAAATATAGCTTTTAGTGCGTCGTGCTGCGTACGTGTTCATTTATACAAAGATAATATTCCAAAGTATAGAAATAAAAAGAAAATTAATTTGTTACTTTTATATGTTGGCTCATTTCCTAATGATTCGAAATTTTGAAAAAAGAAAAAGAAAAAGAAAGAGAGGCTTGACTAGAGCACAGTCCGACACTTTTCCTTGTGCACTCCACTCATCATTTTGGGGTGTTTTTTTGGCCTTTGGCTATCTATAGATGCTAGGGGTGAGCATCGTTTTAGGGATAGGTGGGAATCGGTCTGATGCCAAGTTTCAAGGTATGCACGGTAGATTTTAGGTTTCAAAAATTAAAGAATCAATTCCGACGGGTGTATGGAACCTGAAACTTGAAACTTGAAATAAGATTGTGTGGTTTTCTTGTTTTATATCTTCGCGCAATCCTGCGGTATTTTACGGCGTTCGATGATGAGTGTACTGGTCTAAGCTTCTATTTCCGACAATATCAATGACTGAGATTTCTACTTTGTTAATTTTTTATATTATTCGTATGTCTAAATATAAGTTGTAGTCAGTGGATTGTAGTAGCAAATAGTGGTCGTTAAATGTGATGATGCAATGCAATCGTCCAATTATAAAAATAAATGAAACTTGGGTAGACCCCAGAATTTATGATAGAGTATGTTCTAGATTTCAGGATATGCAAAGTGAGTTTCAGGTTCCAAAAAATGAGAAATCTATTTTGACGGGCAGGTTTCAAGTTTCATGCGAAATTTGTGAGGAATCTGAAACCGTTCACTGTCAAAGAATGCGATTACGTCCACCTTCTGTGATCGTTGTTGTCCGCTTTTTGGGTAACATGCATCCCGAATGATGAACGAACAAACATCCTAGGAAGAAGGGAAACATCAAACGCGTCGAAGTCCGCAGAGATTCATGCACCTTTCTCCCCACCACTTCTCCCCTTAAATCCTTACCTCATCAACTTCGCGGTTCCTCCAATTGCGGCTCCGAGAAGCCCAAAAACATCCGAAAATGCAAAATCATCGCCCACGCCCTCTTTGTGGCCAACGAAAATTGGGGTTTTCTACTCGAAAGAACACCTAAAATATCTTTCTTTTTTTTATTAACATCATGAAAAATTCGAGACTGTTATACCTGTAACAAATTTACTCCTACTAAAAAACCCTAAACCGGTATACATTTAACAATTTTACCCTTCGTTAGTTTCTTTTAAATTTTACCGTCAAATTTCTAAATTGGATAACACGTGATATTTAACGGGTGTACCGATTTGAGATTTATATGTCTTCTAATTTGTGATTTTTCGTGATATTAATTCAATTTAACGGGAGATAAATTTGTCACAAATATATTAGTTTGAATTTTTTAGTAGTCAAAAAATTAATTTGAGGTAAATTTGTCATATGTGTACTTGTTTAAAGTTTTTCGTGATATAAATCCTTTTATTTGTTTGTAATAATACGCGTTTCGATATTGCGGCACTTTAGAATCGATAATGATGAGGACTTTTTAAGAGTCATGGCAGACCCTTCCAATATCAATAGAATTATAGAAATGCCATAATCATTGACCATTAATGTTTAAAGTTATAGCACTACTTTCTCCGTCTCCATCTACGTCTACGTATGCGCTACTGGCGAGAAAATTATACAAAACGAGCCTCCTGTCCCCACAGACTCGTCGGTTATCATAGGATTATTTTTTCTGAAGTCTCCATTTTTCAACCCAAAGAAAATTGGATTTGGTCGTACCGATTTTCTTTTCTTTTCTTTTTTTTAAACAAAGGATTTTGTCATAACAATTTAGAGAGGTTGACCTATTCCATTTCTGGGACGACCACGCGCCAGCCCAGCGCGTGGTCCGGAAGTTTTCTGCTGGCGGCAGGGGCGATGGGTTTCTGATTTGAGGGCGGCGGGCCTTTTGGGCTCGAAATCACTGGGCCGAAGGGTCTGGGCCGAGCCGGGCCCATATTGGATCTTGATCTTTCGAATAGGCCCATCCAAGAGGATTCTAGAGGTACGAAAGTTGCTTGATTTTTTCTTTCAATCAACGGTGCAATTGCAAACATTTAACCGGTCGAATCTGAAATAATTTCATCAACTATTACCAGCAGCAGGGCACAAATATCCACGTCGCTCCAAAAAAAATGGACCAAATTCCCCGTCATCAAATCTGCCGTGCGTGCCCGTCTCTATGTTTGTCACGTGACAAATCATTAAAGATCGATCGGGGTGTAAAATTAAGTATCTTTTGTGGCGAGTGTATTCAGGGTTTTCGAGATGCCCCTTGAATGCAAAGGGAGAGTATAAGGGTGTGAATGGTAACCATTCTGCTCCAGAAATCAAATTCTTGCCAGAAATTGATTTCTGGAATTCTTGCCAGAAATTGATTTCTGGAGGAGAAATCTGTTTGGTAAAACATGACTAATTCTGCTCCAGAAATTGATTTCTGGAATAGAAATCTGTTTTGATTTTTTGATTTTTTTTGCATCTAAAAAAATTTAAATTTTACTCAAAGTGGGTGCCCACAGGCATTATAAGCCATTCTGTAAAGTTTTGAAATGTTTTATTTTTTAAATTTTTTTTGGGCACCTAAAAAAATTTAAATTTCACTCAAAGTGGGTGGCCACAGGTAAGTGAAGTTTTTTTATTTTTTTATTTTTTTATTTTTTTGGGCACCTCAAAAAATTTAAATTTTACTCAAAGTGGGTGGCTACAAGTATTCTAAGCCATTCTATGAAGTTTTGAAATTTTTTAATTATTTTTTATTTTTTTGGGCATCTCAAAAAATTTAAATTTCACTCAAAGTGGGTGGCCACAGGTATTTTAAGCCATTTTGTGAAGTTTTGAAAATTTTTATTTTTTTATTTTTTTATTTTATTTTTTGCCATCTCAAAAAATTTAAATTTCACTCAAAGTGGGTGGCCACAGGTATTTTAAGCCATTTTGTGAAGTTTTGAAAATTTTTATTTTTTTATTTTTTTATTTTTTTTACCATCTCAAAAAATTTAAATTTCGCTCAAAGTAGGTGGCCACGGGTATTTTAAGCCATTTTGTGAAATTTTGAAATTTTTGATTTTTTTGGACACCTCAAAAAATTTAAATTTCACTCAAAGTGGGTGGCCACATGTGTTTTAAGCTATTTTGTGAAGTTTTGAAATTTTTGATTTTTTTATTATTTTTTTTTAAAAATCACCAAATTTCATATTTTCCCGAAATCTGACTTTTTTTTATTTTCTGGAAATTTTTATGTATTTTTCTAGAATTTTTCAATTTTTATGTATTTTCTGAAAAAAAAATTGTGAGAAAATAGGGAGAATGCATTCCGGAATCAAGAAGCTACAAAAAGTAGCTTCTCTTTTTCTTGCCAAAAACTCATTCTGGAATCAAGAATGCATTCTGGAATCAAGTATTTTTAACAAACGCATTTTTATTCCAGAATGCAAAAATCGCTCCAGAATGCATTCCGGAAATTTTTTAACAAACGTCATTCTGTTCCGGAATGCATTCCGGAACAGAATTTTTATTCCGGAATGCATTCCATGCGCACCCTAAACAGCCTCTTTTTCGATTTCTGGTGCAATTCTGATTCTTTGTAGATAGAGTCACTTTAACTTAAGATTCTCTTGCTCTGTTATCTCTTTCGGAGCAACTTGGCGATTGGAGAAAGTGAATGCTCGAATCTAGTGGGGCTCACTCCCTGACGTGGCGCCACGTGTTGACAAGTAAGTGGCTCGAGACCAAACCAACGTGGCAGGGCGAGGCTAGCTAACATTTTCTGGGACCTTGTCAGCTGACGCGGCGCGCCGGCACATCATCATTTGTTAATCACAGTGAACAGGGGGTCAACGGATTCAAAAGTCAAAACCCTTCGCTCGTCTCTTTCCCCCAGCGTCTCCTCTTCCTTCAACATCCAAAAGCTTTAGGGTTTTTGCCACCTTCAAAGCCCCCCTCTCTCCCTCTCATATCTCCATCGCTTCTCGCGCTCAAACGTCTCGAGGAGAGCGGGCGAGATGGATTCCGGCGGGGCCGACGCAGCTCGAATCCTCGGCGAAATCGATGCCCTGAAGGCGGCGAAGAGCGACATAGAGGCCAAGATCTCAGCTCTCGAGGCTCAGCTCAAGGGCTCCAGCTGCCGCCCCGGCGGCGCCGTCTCGAGCAACGGCTCGTGCCCGCCGCCGGCGACCGTCGACGAGCCGGGGCTCGGGCACGGCCTCTCGCCGGAGATGATCCACCGATACAGCCGTCAGCTCTTGCTCCCTTCTTTCGGAGTTCGAGGTTCGATTCTGCCTCGGATCGCAATCGATGGGCGGGCTTTTGATTTGCCGCGAATTTGTTCTAATAACGTAGCGCTTCGCTTGATTTGCGCAGCGCAGTCGAATCTCTTGAAGTCGTCGATTTTAGTGGTTGGAGCCGGAGGATTGGGATCGCCGGCTCTGTTATATCTCGCGGCTTGCGGAGTCGGTATGTTCTGTTTTCCTTGACTAGCCGTTACATTTTTCGATTGATGATTGATTTCGTAGCTCGCTTGTAACCGTGGCTCTGGAGTTTTGTCATCTGCTGAGCTCAGTATGTTTGGTGGCTAAACCCAGGTCGGTTGGGTATTGTCGACAACGATGTGGTAGAGCTTAATAATATGCACAGGCAGGTACATGCTGGAACTTGCTCTCGAGCACAGTCACGATCGCAGTTTGCGCATTTGTCTTTCTTGGCTATTTTTCCGCTGTCGTGAGTTCGAGACATGACCTGTTTCCTTTTGTGACATTGTACTTTAGATTATCCACACCGAAGCATATGTAGGCCGGTCAAAGGTCGAGTCTGCTGCTGCTGCTTGTCGTGCGTACGTGACACCAATGACTCTTTTCTGTCCTTTTTTTTCCGAAATTTCATATGCTGTATTTTAATTGGAGTTCTATTGTATTCTGATAAGATATTGATATGATTTCAGCATCAACTCAACTGTCCAGATCGTTGAACACAGAGAGGCTTTACGCACTTCCAATGCCTTGGAAATCTTGAGCAAGTATGCTGGAAGTGATAATATGCTATTTTGGACATGTTCTTTTCACATTCGACTTTTGGGTTTTTCTTCCTTCTCACTTCTCGGTGATTGAAGTATCTTGATTTTCACGTCTGTTGTGCTTGCTAGGTATGACATTGTGGTAGATGCAACGGATAATGCTCCAAGCCGGTACATGATCAGCGATTGCTGTGTTGTGTTGGGGAAGGTATAGTGGTTTTTTGTCAGGCCTGTGATTGCTTTTACTTGGCAAAGACACCAAGTCACCAATTGACGTCTGACTCCTTCCATGAAAATTGAAATGTCCCTAGCAGCGAGGCTTATAGCTTGATACACGTCATCTACCAGAATAAACCTTCCTATGATAGTGTGCACCTAAGAAATGTAAATGTAACAATTAATTCTTTCCTTATTAAATGTTGATGCTCCTTGATAATTGAGCTGAGGTATCACAATAAGAGCTTCGTACTTCTTCTGGGTTGATTGATTGGACATGTTGATTGAGCGTAGAGAAGCAAGTCAATCTTTTATGTGCCTAGCATTCTAGCTGTAATTGTGATGAGTTGCTTCTTTTGAAAGCGCAGCCTCTTGTATCAGGTGCTGCACTAGGATTGGAGGGGCAGGTAAGCTTAGCAGCTACTTCAACACAAAATTATGAATTGAATTTTTTTTTCCTCGGAAGGACCAGAAATAGTTGTGAGATTAACAGAAACGTAAATTACCTGTTTACAGCTCACAGTTTATAACTGCAATGGAGGTCCATGCTACCGATGCTTGTTTCCTACTCCACCACCGACAACAGCATGCCAGCGATGTTCTGACAGTGGAGTTCTCGGAGTAGGTAAGTGGCCTCAATTAGGATGGCTTGTGGACTTTCGTGTTCATTCTTGCGATGTATGGTCTTGAGTGGAGATTGTATTTTCCGCATTCTCCTATTAGTGGTCATTAATGGAGATAGGAACTGTAGGGAAACAGCATTATTTTCCAATGTTATTGGGCAAGATCTTGAGAGTGATTCCTTATTGTGAATTTTTCAGTACCGGGTATCATTGGCTGTCTTCAGGCACTCGAGGCAATAAAGATTGCAAGTGCAGTTGGTGAACCACTAGTGGGAAGGATGCTTTTGTTTGATGCTTTATCTGGACGGATACGAATTGTATGCATCATCACATTATGTTGTGAACTCAGATTTTTTTTGAAACAGATCATTCTTCTAGTATGTTGTTTGTGAAATGCTCTAAGAGCTTCCAACCTATTTCCTGTTTCTCTTTTGTATGTATAGGTCAAGATAAGAGGCAGGTCTTTGCACTGTGAAGTGTGTGGAGAGAATGCAACATTTACACGGCAACAATTTCAAGAATTTGACTATGAGAAGTTCACCCAGTCCCCATTGTCTGCGGTAATATGTGTTCTTCTGCTCTTCTTCTCCCTTGGCATGATCCTATCAAGGGTGTATTTCTTCTTGTACTTCTATTACGTTGACATGTTTTATAAGGTCCCCATTGTTTGCGGTAATATGTGTTCTTCTGATTTTTTATGCTTAATTGAAGAGATTCTCTGTCCCAATGATCTTCTATTGGATGCAGTCTGCCCCTCCGAAGTTAAATTTGCTCTCAGGAGACTCCAGGATAAGCAGTAAGGACTACGGTGAGAGACTTAAAAATGGCGAAGCGCATATACTGGTCGATGTTCGCCCTGAGCACCACTTCAGGATTGTATCTCTTCCCAATTCCTTGAACATTCCGCTCTCGACCTTAGAGAAAAGAGTAGCTGAAATCTCATCAGCTTTAAAGGAAGCAGAGGGCCAGAGGGATGTGAGCCTTTACGTGATTTGCCGAAGAGGTAATGATTCACAGAGGGCTGTCAACTACCTCCAGAAGATAGGCTTTACTTCTGCCAAGGATATCATTGGGGGACTGGAGTCCTGGGCGCGGGATGTGGATCCTAGCTTCCCTACTTATTAGTAAGTATCGATGGTTGGCAAACGCATATGTGAGTGATAGCTTTGTGCTCAATTAGTTCCATTATGCTGTAATCCGTAATTTCCTCCACTTTTTGTAACAGATACACAGCTTCTCAGATAAAGAAGATGTTTTTGTTGCTTGGTGCTGGAGTGATCCTTCTCTCTCTCTCTCTCTCTCTCTCTCTCTCTCTCTCTCTCATTTTTCATTTTTCCCTTGATGTTCTGTTTCACCATGGTGGGAGATAACTAATTGCATCTAAAGAATGTCGAGGACCCTCTGTTGGCGATGATTTTGTAAATTTGTTCATATTAATGACAATGTGTACCATCGTTGCTCATTGCATCAATAACAGATTTCTAGTGGATTCTGGTGACGGCAAGCAATATGCTAAAGTTTCTATTACTCTGTTTTGGTACCTTTCCCGAGCCTCCAAACAATATTTCCATGTTCTACTTACGAGGACAAGTAGAAGGGGCTTGAGACAAAACGCCATTTACGGTTAGCTCTTCCGTTGTGTAGCGGTTCAAAGTTTTGTTCAATTATTTTTCTCTTCTCTTTGGAGGGAGTTTTGTTTCGATTTTGGAGTAGTTTGTTCTCGTCTAGAGGATTTTCCTGGTGGAAACTGCAGTGTTGCAAGAGGCTGGCTTGAATTAGCCTTGATCTTTCCCATTAGTATAGATAATGTTGTTCAGTAGCATGTTTTCCCGATATGGGTTAGCCTACATTCTTATGTTAGGTCATGTCGTTATGGTTTTAGCATACCATCAAGCTTGAGCCAAAAACAAACGAGTATCAAGGCAGAAAGCACTTCACGGACAGTGGACTCAAAAAACACGAGACCTCCTTTTTTCTTACTGATAAAATAACCTCTTAGACCGGAGGATACATTTCATGAAATTGTAGACCTGAACTGAGCTTATTCTTAGGAGGGTGGGAGGGTCACAGGCATACTGTATAATGTATAGGGCTATGACCCATACAAAGCATGAGAAACATCGATTTAGACAGGAAAGTATGACAATAAATAACATCCAGATATGAAATTCAATACCACGGGAATTAAAGCGCACACAAATTTATGGACATTCAGCCTTCAAGCGACCGCAGGCGGTTCATGGCCCTTGGGCGGGAGAGGCCAGGGGCGGGGCGGGTAAGGCTTGGGAGGCCTAGGTTTGCAAGGGACTGGGCTGCGCGGCGGCAGAGGCTAGGCATACCCGCACAACCCGAAGAGGCATGGGACCCCAAAGGGACAGCGGTTGAAGCACCGACCGCAGTGAATCGGATTGATGTTTATGTTCCTGCAGCGGCCGAAGCAGCACTGCCAGGTGAAAGGGCACCTGATGAGGCACGCCCCACAGTGGTTGACGTCTGATGTGATGTCAACGCACCGGTTCTTGCAGCACCGCATGCGGAATGGCGGAGAACCCTGGTTGCATATCCACGGCCTGCCCCTGCACCGGACGGCCGTCGGATCCTTGTCCTTGTCCTTGTTCTTCAACACCGTCTTTAGCCAAGGAGACAATGAGGCATTGGTCGCATTTTTCCCAATCCTCGAAGTTGCCGGCTTAGCTTCCGTTGTCACGGAACATACATATAACAAGAGTAGCCACAAGAACAGGATTCGCACATTGTGTAGCCGCATCGCTGTGAGATGATGTGCTAGGATGATTGGCGAGCTTGGTGCTGTGTTTATATAAAGGTCAGGAGGTGGGTCCGTTGCTTAATTTGATCCTGTGGGAGAAGATTGAATTCATGTTTTTCTTACCTGGTTGAGCCATGAGGTTTCATGTTGTAGGTGGTGACCGTGGCGAGGGGGGTGAATTGCTTAATTCGTGATGAGGGTTTAACTTTTTGTTTGCTGCTGTTGAAGGGCCCTTTTTGGCTTCATTATTATTTAAGTTCCTGATTTAAAGCTGTAACGGCATTAGCAGGCTCCTACTGCATTGCAATGTCTTGTCACATAAATTAGAAAAGGTAAGTCATCGTCATGACCCGAGATGAGCATGAACAATCACAAGGTTCCCGTGAAAATGTGGTTCAATTTTTAGGCTAACTAGGACAACTAAACAGCCACAGCCCGATAATTATATGGAATAATTCTTACTATCCACATCAAGATTATTAATCTTAGTGATTATCCACAGGCACTTGTTTAGGAGCTAGGCTGGTCAGCACTTACAGCAAATTAATGACCATTGCAGCAGATATTGTGTGAAAGGTTCGACGTAGGTTTCACAGTTGTTAAAATGCAGCGGAATATATTTGTAAACCAAAACCCTAGAACTCTAGACAGGATCCATGTGTATATCGAAATCGAGACAGAAGTTCGATACGTACCTTTTGCAAATTGAACGTAAATTGACAATTGATTGTATATGGATTAGTGCCCCAAGTGTTGCGCCTTTACCGGTATCCACACACATGAACAGAAGTCTCCAACGATCCAAGTGTTAGCTAAAGATCTTTAAGTTCCTTTTCTTCAACGTCTTTTGATTTTCGATACTTTGTCGAAAAACTTTAAATAGAGAACGATTCTCTATCTATTTATACAGCCTCATTATCCAGCGGAATTAAAAGAAGTGGGCCAGGCGATTTGGGCCGGCCAAACCGTCTACCTTCAATCGTACATTTAATCGTTATCTCATAACGTGCACGACCGCGTAGATAAGTTGAATAGGAGAATAAATTAAAATCTACTTCTTATTTTAAATAGATCCCAGAGCACAGAAAATATTAACTCAGTTCGCTTTTGTATGCGATCCTGTAGGTTCACTAAACATTAGCAGTGTGCTAAAAACCCTTTTGGGTCCACGAGTCATAAGCGGTCTCTAGCAAGACATTATGACTACCTACGTATAGTGAAGGTTGATTTTCCGACACAACCTAATCCACAACTAATATTAGAGTATCAATTTTGATTGATTCCTAGGGCAGATTATTAACATTGTGTGCAAGCTCAAAATAGAATGCATAAGAATCTGCTAACTTGTGCACCCACAGCGAATGACAAAGCCACCATTCATATCAGATGTTGGATAGAAATGTCTAGGCAAAGCTTAAGTGCTCGCTCGATCTCGGTTTCGATTCTCGTCGAGTTTGGATAGCTCGAATATTTAATCAGGTTGAGTTTGGACTTAAAAATACTCGACTAATACACAGGCCTAATCGAGTGATCGAACTACTACATGTTCTGATTGAATTTATAAATACTTGTCGAGTTATACCGTATGGTAGAGTTTCAAGGTTCGAGCTTGATTTTATATCATATTTTACTAATTAATCGAGTTGAGTTAAAGTTCAAGCGTATTGAAAACTTGGTCGCTTCGAGATAAAGCTTGAGAAACTAAGGTTGAAAACTTGGTCGCTTTGAGATAAAGCTCGAGAAACTAAGGTTGAAAGCTTGGTCGCTTTGAGATAAAGCTCGAGAAACTAAGGTTGATCTAAAGCTCAATCGGAGTATCGAACTGTGCCTAATTGAGTCGAGTAGATGCATAAAACAGTGCTGAACTCTTCACCCCGTAGGACTGAGGATAAGGTCGATCAGAGCAATTTTCCAGGCCCCTATTTGGCTGCATACGATCAAAATCCAAGAGTTGAAGTGATGCCATTAAAGCAAGTTTCCAAACATTGTTCAGAAAATTGCTTATTTCAATCGGACCGTCATCAAAGAAAGGTCTCACTGAAACCCTTCTTAACTGGCACGATCTATGATCCTAGACTAAGACCTTAAATTGGGCTCTTTTTACACATTTTTCATTGAGATGTTGCATAGTTTCATCATTCACAACAACAAATTGAAGAGCATTCGAACATTTTGTAGGACAAGCTCCAGTTTAATGCTTTCACAAGAGCTGACTTGAGGGCCAGACAAAAGAAGGATGCACGAATAATCCTGATGCATCATTAAGGAAGAACAAAAATCTATTAAACCAAGGATAAAGCGAACAATCTATTGACAGATACACTTCTCACCATCCTTCTCATTCTCTGTATAAAGATGAAAACGTTTCCTTCCTGGACTTATTAAACTGAAGGTGAGAAACATGCAATAACCATATGGGAGAAGGTAGTTTTACTATATTTTCGCCAACCGATGCGCTCATTACCTTAAAACAATAAGGGAGAAGGTAGTTTTACTATATTTTCATGCTCATGAAGAATTATCGGGAAAAAAAACTTTAAAAAACAGATCATCAGAATAATAAAAATAAAGTGTTACCTAACCTATGAAATTACCGTAAATCTACATTTCACCAACACAAAAGAGCACCTTAATCCCTGGCATATGATATCTGCCTTGGGCATGTTATCAGTAGAGACTCAACGATCAATGTAGACGGTAGAGTACTAAAAAGCTCATCAAATTTTCCACGACACTAGAATAAGAAAACAAGATTTCCACACTTCCATTCGTCGGGGATGATCGATTAGGGCAAGTGCTTAATGACGCTAGCTGGGAAACAGCACAAAAAGGCAAAATATGAGGGAAAGACGACATACGCACTCCAAAGTCCTCAACCTCAACCACATCCACCTTCGTTTCTGCACTAACATTCACATCCTACACTTTAGCAAATACCGTAGCGGAGACAGACATAAACAGCTCTTATAACTAAACTCGCAAAAGCGATTTCACTTCACTGCTGAACCGGATTGCCTCTTCGAGGGTTAGCTGTGATTATCGCCCATCGATAGAAACACGTGCAGTTATGACCCTGTTTTGTTCTTCACAGTAATCGAAAGGGAAGATTAACCGCTGACATATTCGAATGAAAACACGCGCATTTCTTAACGCACGAATAAGCAATCTCAAAGGACCTAAAGATTTCTGCTTCTCATGTTTCGGCTCCCCACCCCTGTTTTCAGCTAAGTGGTTGATATCCCAGAACTTGTTGCTGAACTATTGCTAGCCCCTACAACGATATCCCTAACTACTGCTGAACCATTGCTAATATCCCTACAACGGTTTTCAGCTAATGGGCAACACTTCTTCACACGCCAAAGCAGGAAATCAAAGAAACAAGGATGAGAGAAAAGAGCGAAGCGAAAGCAGAACCACCGGAGAGAGAGAGAGAGAGAGAGATGAACAGAGCAGTCGAGCGAAGCAAACCAGCAGGCGAGGCGAGGCGAGGAGGGGCGAGGCGAGGCGCGCGAGCGAGCGAGCGTCGAGGGTACAGGGGAAACAAAAAAATCGTACTGCGGCACAATAACGGCAACGTTCCAAAACAGTAATGAAAAGGTCAAGAAACGGGGTTCAATTTTTGCAATTACTTCCCTACTAAAATTTATTAGATAAACGGAAAAATAATACAAACAGTTCATGAACTTTAGCCCAATTTATAACATGATTTATGAATTTTTAATTTGTTCAATATGATCCCTAAACTTTAACCTAATGTGTAATGTGGTCCTTGAATTTCTAATTTGTTCATTGTCGTCCATAAACTTTTGGTAAATGTTCAATGCAGTCCCCGTTCTACATAAAAATTGTTCAAAATAATCCTTGATAGAAGGAATACATTGAACATGAACGTGTACCAAAAGTTCATATATCACATTGAACAAATTAAAAGTTCAGATATCTCTATATCAATATTGTATAAAAAATATATATTTTTTGTGTTGAGAATATATCTCGAATTTGAGCTTATAAACTAAACCCCATCCCAGTAGATTTCCTAGCTTGAGTAGCTTTCCCGGCTTCTTACTTTGGATGCAGCAATTATGTATATATGTGAGATGTAACTCTACGCGATGAAGACACCATAGCAAACAAGAAAACTATTAGGATTTTCTATCTCGAAGTTTTTATTTCTTAGTGAGAGATTGTAAGATAATATTTATGAGTTTATTTTGGACGTGATTAGGGGCTAGGAAGTACTTGAGCGATGGAGCCATTGCAAAATTTATACTCTCCCGATGTTCGCTTGTTTTACGGAGAATAAATTATTTGAAAAATATTTTCATAAAATAATCTTTTATACCGCTTGAAATAATCGGTCATGGAAAAATATTTTCATTATCAACAACATTTTTTGTTAACAATGAAAATATTTTTCATTTGTTTATTTTGTAAATGATACAAGCGATCTTTTTTAGAAAAATGTATTCAAAATTATTTATTTTCGGTGAAACAACCGTACCCCCAATTCACAGTGAATTTCTTGGCAGTTGGCTCTCCCTCTGGAGTAGTACTGACACTCGGACCAAACCACATAAATTTCTAATGTACTTATCGTTGCTCATTAATTTCTTTGGTAATTTATTCATTTTGTTTTAAAATTGAATTGCAAGATCCGTTAATTTTTTGTGTTATTTCTATTTAGAATAAATTCTATTTGTGATTTTTCCATCGCTGATTTAGAATTCATTTATTATGTCCTAATTATCAGGAATTTATCTTAAGATGATATCACCTACAATGAGAACATAATTGCTATGAAGATAGCCACCACCCCATTTGTCAAAGCAAATGCGCAGGCCAATTATCCAGTTGTTGTTGGGAAAAAAAGAACAATAATTGCGAAAAAGCCCAGATAATTTTCCTACTACTACTTCTATGACAATTAAATAGGATAAAATATTTGATGAAAGCGGTAAAGACGAATAGTAAATAACACCAGAATTTTAACGTGGAAACCCTCCAAGGTGAAGGGAAAAACCACAGGACCGTAGTCCACTTCAAACTTCCACTATGATAAATAATGGGATACAACTTCACCCTAAGGTAGATCTGTCACATCCCGATTTTTGCGCCTGGAAAGCCGCAGGTAAATTGTAATATCCTCAATTTCAATCCCCGAAAAATGATTATGAGTTAAGTTTGGTGGTTTTCCAATCAGAACTAAATTGTTTTCTCTTGTTTTGGAAAACCCAGTTTTGGATCCTTTGTACCCTTTCGTTTTGTTATTTTTGGGGAGAATCTTGTGATCCGAATTTCCAAGCACTTTCCTCTTGAAAGTTGTTCCAAACATCTTGAAGTTTTACATACTTTAATTTAAGAATTTTTGGAATTGATATGAGTGGTACGATGACTTGATTTTTGGACTGTGTGAAACTGCCCAGAATGGGTATTTCGGTGATGTTCACACCGTATTTATTTTGTACAAGATTTTCTGGGCTGATTTTGGAAACGTTTCCTTTATAAAAGTTGTTGAGAACATCCTTTTCTATAATGTACATAAATTTGGGAATTTTCCAAAATGATTTGGATTCTAGACAGAGCTTAATTTGAGAAACAAAAATTCTATTCCAGTGAACTGTTTTTAGTCTATATTTGAGCTACTAAAAATGGTGTTTACGGAAAGATTCCGAATTTGTATTCTTCATGAGAAATGTTTGCTGAGGCCTTGTTTATGACATATTCAAATTTGAGAATTTTCGGAGTCCATTTACTATATTTTCAAGTCTAATTTCGTGAACAGTACAAAACTGTCCGGTTTTGTCAGATTTCAAAGATTTAACATTTTTTATATGAGAACATTGGAATTTGGACTTGATATCTTCTAATGATTTAAAGTACGCGTTCTGAGCTTTCAAATGAGATATTTTATGCTTTGATTGGAGGTTGGCTCATGGGGAAACCGAAAAAGAGAAGCAAGCTTGGAATTAGATGTTTATAATGTGGGTTGCAGTTTTTGTGCCAAATGGTATATTTCGTGTGACCCGATTGGCCCGAGTCATTTGCGTGAGAATTCAGTAAATTCAGAAGGTTCTAGGGAGTCCACAGTCGGGAAATTGATACAAGAATCTAGAGGATAAGGCCTTGACCGAGTCAAAGCTTATCCTCCAAGCTTTATTAATTGGCCATTATTATTCTTGACTTTGGAGGCCACCCTCATAATGGCTTTCATTTATTAAGTTAGACTTTGGTGGCCCTACATGATGTCTTACAATTAATGAATCAAGACTTTAGGGCCCTTCATCATGACTAGCATTAATGGACCTTGGACTTTGGAGGCACCGTCATCATGACCTAATGAGGTCATCGCTTACCTCATCGCCCCACATGACACGCGCGCTTACCTCATCATCCCCGATGACACGTGCGCTTACTTCATCCAAGCTGTGACCCCAAGTTTTGCCTCTTTATAAATAGAAAGAAGGCGGGGTAAGTACAGCGCAAGTGCCATAACTTTTGTACGGAGGATACTTAAGTGCCATAACTTTTTTTTTTGGCTTACTTGAGTACCATAACTTTCAAAAAAAAAAAATCCCTTACAAAAAAAAAATAACTTTCAAAAAAATGATCGACTCAAGTACCACTTTGACGAGCTGATCGTGAGGGTCCAAAATTCGCGGCTATTTCCGGTCGAATGGTGACCTTCCCGGCGAGGCGAGTACCACCAGCTTGAAGAGGGGGTGTCGGTGAATCATTCCATGGCCTCCGTTCGTCTCGAAATTTCCGTTTTAGCCTCTGTTGACGAAGGTAAAAATGCTTCGTAGTCACACAAATCGGCTCGATAAATGTGTGACTACGAAGCATTTTTACCTTCGTCAACGGAGGCTAAAACGGAAATTTCGAGACGAACGGAGGCCATGGAATGATTCGCCGACACCCCCTCTTCAAGCTGGTGGTGCTCGCCTTGCCGGGAAGGTCACCGTTCGACCGAAAAAGCCGCGGTTTTGGGCCTTCACGACCAACCCCTCTGACAAGCTGGTCGTGAGAGCCCGAAACTGCGGCTTTTCCGGTCAAACGGTGACCTTCCCGGTGAGGCAAGCACTACCAGCTTGAAGATGGGGTGTCGGTGAATCATTCCGTGGCCTCCATTTGTCTCGAAATTTCCGTTTTAGCCTCTGTTGATGAAGGTAAAAATGCTTCGTAGTCACACAAATCGGCTCGATAAATTGTGACTACGAAGCATTTTTACCTTCGTCAACGGAGGCTAAAACGGAAATTTCGAGACGAACGGAGGCCATGAAATGATTCACCGACACCTCCTCTTTAAGCTGGTGGTGCTCGCCTCGCCGGGAAGGTCACCGTTCGACTAGAAAAGCCGCGATTTCAGACCCTCACGATCAGCTCGAAAGCGGCACTTGAGTGATCATTTTTTTGAAAGTTATGGCACTCAAGTGAGCCAAAAAAAAGTTATGGCACTTAAGTGTCCTCCGTACAAAAGTTATGGCACTTGCGCTGTACTTATCCCGAAAGAAGGCCATTCGGCCAAGGGGAGAGAGAAATAGAGAGAGAAAGAGAAGCCGAGAGAGAGAGAGAGAGAGAGAGAGAGAGAGAGAGAGAGAGCTTCACCAACTCATCCTTTTCTTGTTGTGCGATCAAGTGAGAAAGCTACGTCCAAAGCCCTAGTGTTCGTGAATCGCCCGAGAGTCGCCGAGACTCGCGTGTCCTTCACACGCCTCGTTTTCTCTAGTTCTTGTTTAATTGTTGTGTAAGTGAATTCCTTAATATCAGGAAAAGATGTTGAGATGCATTGTGACGTGGTTTGCTTGGACCGTTTCTCGATCATTTGGTTTGTCGTAGTTAGTTCATTTCCTCGGTTTGATCGTGTTTCATGTTTGATGTTGTTTTGAGATAGAACCGAGATTGGTAAAGTGTACATGAGATAGAACCGAGCCTTGGTTGATAACCGAAGTTGGCTGGTAAAGTGCACATGTTATAGCCGTGCGTGATGTTCTCTTGTATGAACTTTGCTATTGATCTGCCATTAATGTGGGTGCGGTAAGGGCCGACTTATGTTAACGACGATCGATATATCCTCGCTTGATATTAGTGTTTTCACTTGCTGAGTCTCCTCGACTCATCCCCCGTTTTTCCCTCTCAGGTCCATAGGTTGGTCGAACGAACGGCGGCAAAAAAGGGGAGTTTGATCCATGTTGGAGTTCGAGGAAAGCTAGGAGCTGTGAATCCGAAGTAGTGGGCTTAGGACACCCAAGCCACTTGTTATTGTTGTGTAAATGGCTAAAATCGACTAAGTTGGCTTGTAAAATATGTTTGCATGTCCTGTAAATGTAAGGTTTGCTCATGATGTTGTTTGTCTTAATCCCGCTATGTGTATTGATTGTGATTGTCCCGAGATATGTTTCCGTTTGTGTATAATGAAAGATAATAAATGAACGGGACGTCACGCTTATGACCTCGAGGTTGGGGGCGTTACAATCTAATTTGGTATCAAAGCAGGTTTTTCCTCCAGTAGGTGCATTTCGGAGCAGCTTGCGATTGGCCAATTTGATGAGAGCGGGGAGAGGCGCCAGGGCCATATGACCTTATCATTGAGCGGCTTCTGACAGAGGTGGCGCCGGGGCAAGAGGCCTGATCATTGAGCAGCTTCTAGGCAGAAGTGGCGCCGGGGTGAATGGCCTGATCGTATAGCAGCTCCCGGCAAGCTTCTAGGATGGCTAAGGGCAAGAATGATCAAACTGTGCACCGAATTGGGAAAGCGATTCTGAAATCAAAGCGGGAATAAAGACCTAGAACGATAAGGTGCGCTGAAGTTGGGGTAGTTAGCTAGGAAACACCCCTGCGCATGTGAATAATTGATTGTGATTGAATAGGTTAAGTGCTCCTGTTTGTTTGTGATCACTAACTTATTCTTGTGTTATAGAAAGTCTTGTTAGACTATTGATAGCAAAATAAGTGCTCAGGACTAGGCTGCGACTGTTGAGGAAAAAGGAAAGTTCTATCAGGACGCCATGACCTCGAAAGAGAAGTTCAAGCAGGTTCTCCTCTAGTAAGTTGCAGTTCGGTGTTGAGCCAAGAGAAGGTTGTTGAATTTTGACATAACCCGATCTGATGAGGGTAGGGAGTGATCGCCAGGGCAGAACCTGATCAAGGAGTGGCTCTTGGCTAGGAAGTGGACGCCGGAGCAAGAAGCTTGATTAAGGTGCGGCTTCTAGCAAGAGTGTCGCCGGGGTTGAAAACCTGAATAAGGAGCGGCTCCTAGCAGGCTTATAGGATGGCGGGTAAGAAAAGAAATAAATCGAACTAGCTACTGAATTGAAAGTAAGATGGGAACTGTTACTTGAAATGATAAGTGTGATCTTCATGATGGTTATAAGTAAGTAATCCATGTTTGAGGAAGATTTTATTAGAGTAGCGCAGCGGAAGCGTGGTTAAGCTTGTTGCACTCTAGTATGTTGGATCGAGGTCGGGGAAAGAAAGGTCTCTGGTCCAGAGCTAGTCCACATTACAGTGGATGCTGTAAAAGTTACTAAGGTAAGATAAGTCTCAGGTACGTAGGATCTTTTGAAATTCGAGAACGAAAAGGGAATTGGCCTATTGGTTGGCGCCGCCACCGAAACTTGCTCAGGTACATGTTGTGATATTGTGAAAGTCTGAGCCTGATCCAGCATGCGTGCTGAATTTTTCGACGAGGTCGAAGTGGACAGTAGAGTGTCCTATGTTGAGGAGTAGGTGCTGATCGTGGATTGCAAGGAGCAAGTGTTGAGAGGTAAGGTCATTCTCTTAGTTAAGGTCATATAGTGTCACCATGGCATAAAAAGAAGCCACCTGGGAGAGTGAGGAATTGAGGAAAAGTTACTACCTGCATTTATTCGAGGAACCAGGTACGCGTTTAAATTTCGAGGATGAAATTTTATTAGAGGGGGAGAATTGTCACATCCCGATTTTTGCATCTGGAAAGCCGCAGGTACATTGTAATATTCTCAATTTCAATCCCTGGAAAATGATTATGGGTTAAGTTTGGTGGTTTTTCAATCAGAACTAAATTGTTTTCTCTTGTTTTGAAAAATCCAGTTTTGGATCCTTTGTACCCTTTCGTTTTGTTATTTTTGGGGAGAATCTTGTGATCCGAATTTCCAAGCACTTTCCTCTTGAAAGTTGTTCCAAACATCTTGAAGTTTTACATACTTTAATTTAAGAATTTTTGGAATTGATATGAGTGGTACGATGACTTGATTTTTGGACTGTGTGAAACTGCCCAGAATGGGTATTTCGGTGATGTTCACACCGTATTTATTTTGTACAAGATTTTCTGGGCTGATTTTGGAAACGTTTCCTTTATAAAAGTTGTTGAGAACATCCTTTTCTATAATGTACATAAATTTGGGAATTTTCCAAAATGATTTGGATTCTAGACAGAGCTTAATTTGAGAAACAAAAATTCTATTCCAGTGAACTGTTTTTAGTCTATATTTGAGCTACTAAAAATGGTGTTTACGGAAAGATTCCGAATTTGTATTCTTCATGAGAAATGTTTGCTGAGGCCTTGTTTATGACATATTCAAATTTGAGAATTTTCGGAGTCCATTTACTATATTTTCAAGTCTAATTTCGTGAACAGTACAAAACTGTCCGGTTTTGTCAGATTTCAAAGATTTAACATTTTTTATATGAGAACATTGGAATTTGGACTTGATATCTTCTAATGATTTAAAGTACGCGTTCTGAGCTTTCAAATGAGATATTTTATGCTTTGATTGGAGGTTGGCTCATGGGGAAACCGAAAAAGAGAAGCAAGCTTGGAATTAGATGTTTATAATGTGGGTTGCAGTTTTTGCGCCAAATGGTATATTTCGTGTGACCCGATTGGCCCGAGTCATTTGCGTGAGAATTCAGTAAATTCAGAAGGTTCTAGGGAGTCCACAGTCGGGAAATTGATACAAGAATCTAGAGGATAAGGCCTTGACCGAGTCAAAGCTTATCCTCCAAGCTTTATTAATTGGCCATTATTATTCTTGACTTTGGAGGTCACCCTCATAATGGCTTTCATTTATTAAGTTAGACTTTGATGGCCCTTTATGATGTCTTATAATTAATGAATCAAGACTTTAGGGCCCTTCATCATGACTAGCATTAATAGACGTTGGACTTTGGAGGCACCGTCATCATGACCTAATGAGGTCATCGCTTACCTCATCGCCCCACATGACACGCGCGCTTACCTCATCATCCCCGATGACACGTGCGCTTACTTCATCTAAGCTTTGGCCTCAAGTTTTGCCTCTTTATAAATAGAAAGAAGGCGGGGTAAGTACAGCGCAAGTGCCATAACTTTTGTACGGAGGACACTTAAGTGCCATAACTTTTTTTTTGTTTACTTGAGTACCATAACTTTCAAAAAAATGATCACTCAAGTGCCACTTTTGAGCTGATCGTGAGGGTCCAAAATCGCGGCTATTTCGGTCGAACGGTGACCTTTCCGGCAAGGCGAGTACCACCAGCTTGAAGAGGGGGTGTCGGTGAATCATTCTATGGCCTCCATTCGTCTCAAGATTTCCGTTTTGGCCT
The DNA here is from genome assembly GCA_031216185.1 of Syzygium aqueum. NCBI lineage: Eukaryota > Viridiplantae > Streptophyta > Magnoliopsida > Myrtales > Myrtaceae > Syzygium > Syzygium aqueum. The sequence continues at coordinate 4,088,498 of CM062236.1, read as the reverse complement.
TCGTTGACGAAGGTAAAAATGCTTCGTAGTCACACAAATCGGCTCGATAAATGTGTGACTACGAAGCATTTTTACCTTCGTCAACGGAGGCCAAAACGGAAATTTCAAGACAAACGAAGGCCATGGAATGATTCACCGACACCCCCTCTTCAAGCTGGTGGTGCTCGCCTCGCCGGGAAGGTCACCGTTCGACCGAAAAAGCCGCGGTTTTGGGCCTTCACGACCAACCCCTCTGACAAGCTGGTCGTGAGAGCCCGAAACCATGGCTTTTCCAATCGAACGGTGACCTTCCCGGCGAGGCGACCACCACCAGCTTGAAGAGGGGGTGTAGGTGAATCATTCTATGGCCTCCGTTCATCTCGAAATTTCCGTTTTAGCCTCCGTTGACGAAGATAAAAATGTTTCGTAGTCACACAAATCGGCTCGATAAATTGTGTGACTACGAAGCATTTTTACCTTCGTCAACGGAGGCTAAAACGGAAATTTCGAGACGAACGGAGGCCATGAAATGATTCACCGACACCTCCTCTTTAAGCTGGTGGTGCTCGCCTCTCCTGGAAGGTCACCGTTCAACTAGAAAAGCCGCGATTTCGGGCCCTCACGTTCAGCTCGAAAGTAGCACTTGAATAATCATTTTTTTGAAAGTTATGGCACTCAAGTGATCCAAAAAAAAGTTATGGCACTTAAGTGTCCTCTGTACAAACGTTATGGCACTTGCGTTGTACTTATCCCGAAAGAAGGCCATTCGGCCAAGGGGAGAGAGAAATAGAGAGAGTCAGAGAAGCCGAGAGAGCGAGAGAGCTTCACGAACTCATCCTTTTCTTGTTATGCGATCAAGTGAGAAAGCTATGTCCAAGGCCCGAGTGTTTGTGAATCGCCCGAGAGTCGCCGAGACTTGCGTGTCCTTCACACACCTCGTTTTCTCTAGTTCTTGTTTAATTGTTGTGTCACACCCCGAAATCTACCAGGATGAGGGATGATACCGCCGTCCTTCCACCTGAAGGACGCAGCCTCAAATCACCCAAAAGTCCCCATGACATCACTCTCGCTCTATTAGCTGCTAAAAACAAAAACCTGAAAGATTTGGAAAAAAGAGGGGTGAGCAACGACAGCTCAATAAGCAGTGCGTATCTCTTCTAAGCAGATCGAGCAACTACTATACATATATAAAAATATCGAAAACTCATAATTTAAACCCACGATATCATATACATATCATATCAAATACGAATTATTTTTCCTTTTCACAAAACTCGATACAAACCAGAAAATACTCATTTAAATTAATAATATCAAAGAAGAAACCAATGATCCATTCCATTGGTCAATCTCATCAAAAAACACACGCCAATGGTCTTGTCACACCCCGAACACAACCAAACGGGATCATAACACGGCCGTCCTTTCACCCAAAGGGCGCAGCCTCAACTTAAACAAAACCTGAATAACATCATAGCTTTCTAAAACCATCAAAAGAATATATACAAATTCAACAAAAAAAAAAGCTATTCCAATAGCTCAACGTCACTGTGTACAACATACCCAAAAAATCCACAATCAAAAGAAATCCTTCGACTAACGCCCGCTCACGCCCTACTAGCAGCCAGCAGAAGAACCTGAAAGGTATGTAAGATAAGGGGTGAGCTACCACGGCTCAGTGAGTAACATTTTTTTCTTCTAAGCGGATCGAACAATCATTATGCGATAATATCAAAAATATCACAACCCATAACTCAAACTCAAGGTACAATATAGCCAAAAATATCTCAAAGGTATGATAACTTTTCAACAAAAGTCATCCGTATCAAACTACTCAGTAAAAACCCACTTAACAATAATAGCCAATCATCAATGGTCTATCCATTAACTAATCTCATCACATAACACGTTGATGGTTCATCCATAAACCAATCTCATGCTCGTCATCAAACTATGGTCAAGTTTAACGCCGTGACAAAGGCGACCAAGTTTACCCCTTTTGGCAAGGTCTACCACTTATTATAAGCCGGCGGTTCGGCCCAGAAGGATATCCTGACAGTATGCATACTCCCCCCTCAACGGGTTCTCAACATAGGAATGCGAGCAGTAGCAACTTATAACTCAATTCAGAAATCCATAATCAACACCAATAAATCCATTTCATAAAATATTTCGCAACAAGAATAGCCCTCGGCTAATCCTCTTCACAAGACCTTTAATATAAGCATTTACAAAAGCTTCATTTCAATAACATCACAAGACTTTTCAACTCATTTCACAATCGACAAAAAGTAGTAAATGATCGATCCAATTTATGCAGAAAACATGCTCCATTATATTAAAAATTATATCTCATTATCAAAATATGAATTTGTAAATTCATAAAAGATATAATGTCCCTCACCTGGAAATCCAAAAACTAACCCATAAGTGTTACTCAAGCCGACGGTTCCAAAATCCTATCAACATACGAAAAACGAATCAAAACCGAGTAATATTTCCCCCTAACGCGCGACTCGAAAAAGCTAAGGCTAACTAGCCAATAACCCGACACCCACGTGCCTACGACGGCTTGCTCAATGGAAAAAATCTAATGTCAACCACAATGAACAACTCGCGCGCCAAATTTCCACACGCCATAACTTCCTCCACCGGACTCCGTTTTGCACGCTCTTATAGTCAAAACGAAGCTCATCTAGCATACTATGAATGTCCCAGCACAACTAACCCAAACAACAGCCCAAAAATGACAATAAAAGCCTTGGAAAGTACTGTTCACGGAATTCCAGTTTAGGCTCTCAACTTGAAAATTTGATTCCGGACAAACCGTAACTCCAAATCGACATCCGTCAAAACGCACAGCCCCACAACACCATAATCTTTCATTTTCATGGATTTTTAAGACTTGACAACCCAAAAACTTGGACTACGCAGCTCAAAACCACATAACTCTTATTTCCGAGCCCTAATCGAAAAATTTCTCCGATAGGACTAACGAGGGTTGCGAGTACTTACTAGTCGTTGCGTTACGTAGTCGGAACGGCTCGGCGAGGACCCGCACGCACAAACTCTCCCTTTCTCTCCTTTCCTTTCTCCTCTCCTTTCTCCTTTTCTTCTTCTCTGTTTTTTCTTCTGTTTTTCCCCGACCAACTTCTCTCTTCCTTTTATCTTCACTTTTTTGACTTTTCTTTTCTTCTTTTTTTTTCAGCCTAATTCTTTTGACCTAGTCAAAAAAGAGGCAAATATTACAGGTCTATTCCATTGATGAATCTCATCATAAAAGGCCTCGTTCGGGGTAGAGGCACAGCCGCACTGCCATCCCTCAACCCGACCCGATATTATCCATTTTGAGCCGTAGCCACACTGCCATTGCTCTCAAGGATCTGCCCTGGCACAGTAGAAAACACATCGATGGTCTATCAATCAACCAAATTTATTGCTCAATATCAAACCATGATCACGTATCTCGCCCCGTGATAAGACGACCAAGATTCCCCTCTTGGCAAGGTCTCCACCTACTATAAGCCGGTGGCTCGGTCCACAAGGATATCCTAGACTAGTATGTGCATACCCACAAGCCCCTCAATGGGCTCACAGTGATATTAAGCACCAACACACATCCTCCAATAATCCACAACACCAAAAATCAATCTCACAAACCAAATAATTAACTTTTCACAACATAGAACATCTGTCATTTCTCAAATCATTTTATAAATCACAATATGATTCCGAAACTATTTCATAATCTAATTTATAATCAATCTCATAAAATGGTTTTGCAAACCAAAACTTATAATCTTTCTTTGTCAAACAAAACACATCTCACAAATCAATTATATGATATTTCACAACTCAACTCAACTCAACCACCAGAAATCCTTTTTGTAAAGTGTTTATCAAATCATTCGAAAATTCATTTTATAAATCAATTCACAAAGTGGTACACATATGTCCTTTAATAATACATTTCGTACAATCTTTCTCAAATCTTTCTCAAATTCAAAATGGTCGTAATTGCTCAATCTAGATTTTTATGTACTAAACATGTTTATTAACTCATACGATACTCAAATACTTATCACTTTCAAAACATGAATTTATAAACCCAAAAAAAGATAGCACCACTCACCTGGAATGCCCCGAAACAAAAAACGTGGCTAAACGCCCCGATAATCTCGTAATCTTATCAATTGAACAATAATTGACATCAAGACCAAGTAAAATACTGCAGTAATTACTAAACGACGCTTAAACGCTAACAAGACAACTTAAAGACGCCCACAAATTGCTCATCCGAAGCTATTATTCAAATCGTCCGCAACGCGGAACTTGAGCGCGAAATTTAATTGCGCCATAACTTTCTCCACCGAACTCCGATCCTAGCAAACTTATAGTCAAAAGAAAGCCCGTTCCGAGTATTACAAAAGCCCCAACTTGGCCATCCCAAAATCAAGCCGAAAACTGACTAAAATCGGCCTAAAGCCCACTGGTCGCGCACTGTTCACAATGTATGGCCAACTTCAAAAATTCATATTGGACAAACCGTAAGTCCAAATCAAGATCCGTAAAATTTCACGGCTTCACAACTCCACAAACTATCAATTCTATAAAAATACGCAGCTCTACGACTCAAAAATCGGATTTCGCAGCTCGAATCTCTTATAATCTCAAATTTCAAGCCCTAAATCCGAAACTACTCCGATGGAACGAACGAGGGACATGAGTTCTTACCGGGCATTGTGATACGAAGTCGGATCGGCTAGGCAAGGTTCGCGCGGCGCAAAACCCTCCTTTTCTTCTTCTTCTCTTCCTCTCTTTCTTTCTTTTCCATTTCTGCTTTCTCAGCCAAGGAGCTCTCGGCCTCCTTTTTAATTTTGCCGAGGGTCCACTGTAGCTTCTGTTGACTTGTTAACCTTTTCTTCTTCTTTTTTTCCGAAAGTCCACGCTATCTGCTAAAACTTCCATGGTTCTCCTTTTACTTCCTCCACTATTCTCTTCTTTATTTTATTTTATTTTATTTTGACTTAGTCAAAGTCCATATTTTACATGTTGCGTAAGTGAATTCCTTAATATCGGGAAAAGATGTTGAGATGCGTTGTGACGTGGTTTGCTTGGACAGTTTCTCGGTCGTTTGGTTGGTCGTAGTTAGTTCATTTCCTCGGTTTGATCGTGTTTTATGTTTGATGTTGTTTTAAGATAGAACCAAGATTGGTAAAGTGTACATGAAATAGAACCGAGCCTTGGTTGGTAACCGAAGTTGGTTGGTAAAGTGCACATGTTATAGCCGTGCATGATGTTCTCTTGTATGAACTTTACTATTGATTTGCCATCGATGCGGGTGCGGTAAGGGCCAACTTATGTTAACGGCAATCGATATATCCTCGCTTGATATTAGTGTTTTCACTTGCTGAGTCTCTTCGACTCATCCCCCGTTTTTCCCTCTCAGGTCCATAGGTTGGTCGAACGGACGGTGGCAAAAAGGGGGAGTTTGATCCATGTCGGAGTTCGAGGAAAGCTAGGAGCCATGAATCCGAAGTAGTCGACTTAGGACACTCAAGCCACTTGTTATTATTGTGTAAATGGCTAAAATCGACTAAGTTGGCTTGTAAAATATGTTTGCGTGTCCTGTAAATACAAGGTTTGCTCATGATGTTGTTGTCTTAATCCCGCTGTGTGGATTGATTGTGATTGTCCCGAGATATGCTTCCGCTTGTGTATAATGAAAGATAATAAATGAACGGGACATCACGTTTATGACCTCGAGGTTGGAGGCGTTACAAGATCTCTCACTGTCTTCAATTTGTGGATCTGAACCTCTCACAAACTGAATAACTCTCTCGAAGATAACTCTCTTGGAAGAAGAAGATTGTTTCTTCCGCTATACTCTATTCTTCTTGCTTTTTGTGTATATCTCTCCATTGAGGAGGACTCCTATTTATAGGAGCAAATGCAATCCCAATTGGAATTGTACAATATGAAAATCACGGTGATTTGTTTCCAGAACACTCATGATTTTCTGGATGTGGAAGATCATTTTTATTTATCTCCCGATCTCCCTTAATTTTCTTTCCCCCTCCCTTTGGCCTCTCCAATTGGGAGTGACCTACTCAACAAAACTCCCCCTCACGAACAATTCAGAGAGGGTGTCGAACCTGCAAAAGTTCGACAAGCTTGCATCTTCACTATAGATAGGGATTTTGTCATCATATCTGAGCCATTGTTGTTAGTGTGTATTTTCTTTTACTGCAAGGCTTTTTCTTCCAACACATCACGTATCCAATGATATCTGATATCAATGCGTTTGGACCTGGAGCGGATAGTTTCATTTTTGCTGAGGTGTATTGCACTTTGACTATCCGAGTACAAGATATACTTCTCTTGGTTATGGCCCACTTCTTGTAGGAACTTCTTCATCCACAAGAGTTCTTTACATGCTTCTGTTATCGCAACATACTCTGCTTCGGCAGTAGATAGGGCAACACATTTTTGTAGTCCAGATTGCCATGAGACTGCTCCCCCTGCAAAAGTCATTAGGTACCCCGATGTAGACTTTCTTGAGTCCACATCCCTTGCCATGTCTGCATCCGAAAAACCTTCTAACACGGTTTTATCATTACCAAAGCATATACAATTATTAGAAGTACCTCGGAGATACCTGAATATCCATTTGACTGCTGCCCAATGTTCCTTACCGGGATTGGATAGGAACCTGCTTACCACGCCAACTGCATAGGCGATATCAGGCCTCGTGCATACCATCACGTACATTAGGTTGCCAACTGCCGATGCATAAGGAACCTTTTCCATTTCCTTCTTTTCTGTCTCACTTTTCGGGCACTGCTCCAAACTGAGCTTGAAGTAGTTTGCAAGTGGAGAACAAACTGTTTTGGATTTATTCATGTTAAATCTTTCAAAAACTATATTAACATATCGTTCTTGAGTTTACGGTTCTGCCTGTCTCAGAAAATTTCCATCCCAAGAATTTGTTTTGCAGGTCCTAAATCCTTCATTGCAAAGGACTTGCTTAATTCATTCTTTAAGTTGTTGATCTTGCTTTTATCATGGCCAACAATTAGCATGTCATCAACGTAAAGCAAAAGAATTAGAAAATTACCATCTGTAAATTTCTTGACGAACACGCAGTGATCAGCGGTGGTTTTGTTGAACCTATTTTCTGTTAGATGTATGCCCTAAAGTCATCATGTAATAGTTACATGTTAGGGATTTAAGTTGTATTTTCAATTACATTATTTATTTAATAGCAAGGACGTATTCATTCATTTGTCCAATTGTTTAAATATATGAATGATTCCATAAGATCAGTTATGACTGGACCTATTCTTAAGACGTTAAGAATATGTGTGACGGGTTCACAGTTAGACTGAATCTTTAAATTGTTCCCGGTCGATGGATCATTGAGTGGATATCAATAATCCTGTTGAGACCGATGTGTTCATAACTTTACCGTTAAGTATTGGATATTTAAGGGAATGACGAGTCACGAGTCATTGGGTATTGTGATGCTCGAGTTAGAACACAGGTGCTTGTACCAGACAAGTTCACTGAACGTGACACGCATTTAACGATTAGCAACATGGAAGCTTTTAGCGTGGTCAATGCCTAATCGTTCATGCTCTGGTCTTGTGTAAATAATCCTTAGACCTGAGGTACAGTGTTGACTTGTGTGTTGGATGGCTATGGTTCACAGGTGCACATATTGCTGGTTCGTTGATCCGTCTCTGTACTTGATGGTCATAGTTCGTTCACATACAAAGTTACACGTGTGCACAAAACGGAATCTGTCTCCTTGTTATACGCAAGGTACAATAATGATGTCCTATGCAATATAATCTTGACATGGCATTAAAATCATTGGCCGGGGTTGTAACTAAGACTAAACTGTTCATGTCTCATATAAAAAGCATGTCAATTAGATTTGCGCATATGATTGAATTGGTGGCTTGACAAATATTCCATGGTCTTTGTTCGATCGGGACATAGTAAGGCAGAGGGATTGAATTACACTGTAACCAAAGCTGACAGGTTCATTATGTTCTTAAAACATTCACACTGTCTAGGTAGCCATGACATATTGCTAGATGTCAATCATGGCTTGTAGGACCTAGAGGTTGATCGGGACAATCAATTCTCTTGGGAGTACTAATGTGTTAGTGCAAGTCCTACTACTAGATCAGTGATGAACCTAGGGATGTCACACACCATAATCAATTTAGAATGACGTTGTACAGAGGATGCAATATTGCAAATATGTTTGCAATTATAGCAATCGATTAGTGAGATTGTAATTAAATTAAATGTGATTTTATTTTATTTTATTTTCAGTCATAAGCGTACGTGCATATGATGCGCACGCAAACCTAAAGTGGACACATGTTAATGTGCCAAATGATCTTGCACTCTTAATTTTATAAAATTAAATTAATTAAAAGTGTACACGGTCAACAAATGTTGACCGTGTGCTGCACATGATCAGCTCCTTGCTGATCGTGTGTGTTTTAATTTAAAATTAAAAAAAATGATGATGATGGTGGTGCATGCACACGGTCAGCAGTTGACCGTGTGCATTACCCACGGTCAGCAATTGTTGCTGACCGTGGGCATCATCCACGACTAGCAACCGTTGCTGGTCGTGTGCTATATACACACACGATCAGCGACAGTTGCTGAGTGCGTGGGGAATATCCTTACGATCAGTAACTGTTGCTGATCGTACAAAAAGAATGGGATCAGCGACAGTTGCTGAAATATACAGAGAAAAGAAATAGTGCAAGAAAGAGTGAAAAATGTGTGCGTGAGAGTTAAAATAGTTTTTTTTTCTCTCTTCCGACGTCGTGACTGAAATATCAAGAGTGCGGAGAATTATCGCCACAAGATTGCTAGCACAATTCTATTGGTGATTTTTTGCAAGTTCTCCCTTCCGTTCGTCGTGCGATTGGTGGTGTGTCTGAACTAGAGGTCCGACGCTTGTGGGGCTTGAACTGAAGAACATCCTAACTGAAATCGTTCTGGGCACGCTGCGAAAGGTAATCCGTTTAACCCCCTATGGTTTTCTGATTTTTTATTGAAACGCACGAACAACGCCTTTGGAGATACATGTATAGTTATATCTTTCCGCTGCGTTTATATTTATTTAACTATGCATGTTCCGTAGAAAACCAACAGTGGTATCAGAGCCAATCCTTAGCCGTTCTCGTGCGTTTAATTGATTTTGGTTCATATATATATTTTTGCGATCCAATGGCCAATTTAAATTTGTTGAGAGAATTGCTTGCTCTTAATTGGCCTATAGAAGTTGATTAATTTATATGATAAATTTGATCAACTGAGCAAAAATTGAAACTAAATCAATTTTGAATCAAAAATCCGTAGCTTATTTTCTTTTGCATTTTTTCTTCTGCAAAATGATTCACGACAATGAATCTAGAGGCAACAACGTCACCGTCACTTGGAATCACGCATGTGAAATTTGTTTCATCGGCTTTGATTTCTTGACATGACTTACGTTGCTCGGTCATGAATTTGATTCGGTGCAGAATTTTATTGTGCCTTCCAAAGCTTTAAATTTAGAATTTATGGGTCGCAAGGAAGGGTGGTGATCATAGAAAAACCCATAATCAATATGATTGATGTATGGATGAATGTATGATGATTACAGGTATTTTTGGGGTTGTAATTATTAAATGGAGGCTGCGTCCTTCTTTTTATTTTCATGTAATGTATTTTTTTTTTTAGTATAGTTCAGTATTATCAATTGTTGTTGTAAACGTTACACGAGGAGGAACCATTAAGCCAGAGAGCTCTATGGGCCTGGTCCGTGAAGAGTTTAAGGATTCAAGAAGAAGTAAAGAGCGGTCTCAATTATTAAAACATTAAAATGGCTAAATGGGACTCATTGGCTCGAGACCCCATTGAGCCATAATTCCATGATCACCACGTAGGATAGATTTTTATGCATTTGATATCTATTTATTTATTTAGTTGTTATGCACATTAAACCGGTTAATGTGTAAAGTGAGACCATTAATAATGACCCAAATCTCCTTATTAATTATATTAAGTCGAAACGGGTTTCGGACTCGTGGCCTTCCATCGTTGTGGTTTGGTCCAACATTATAATGGTTGATTGACCGGCTATGGATACATAGGGGTCAATTGTCATTTATAATATTGGATCACTCCATTATGCATATGATGTTGTGGGGTTGGAGCCGAACGATTTCCAATAACTATTAGGTGAGGGGATCGTTTGTGTTTTCAATACTTGCATGAGATGATGGACTAGACTTAACTATGATCATGATGTCAATAACCGTCAGGTGAGACTTTCATGGTCTAGAGGCCGAAGTTATGATTGGAACTCGCATATGATACGTTGAACAAGTTGGTTCACTCACTAAGTTCATAGAACACCAATAACTGTCAAGTGAGGTAGGCTATGGGCTAGTGGAACTCCAATCCCCACTAGTAATTTTTACCCAACAAAGATTACCATTTCTCATTTTAAGGAGTATGGGATTCGAAAAATTTAGTGGGAGGCAGTATTTCATTTAAAGGCCAAAATGAAATGGTAATTTTGAAAGACAACGGCTAACAATTTATTTTCTGCACAGATATATTATTACTCTGAAAATGGTGACCATAAACCCACTTGCTTCTATACTTGACAAGAATTGTTTGACTGGACCCAATTTCACTGACTGGGTGAGAAATTTGAGAATTGTTCTCAATTCGGAGAAAATCGGGTATGTGCTTGATCAAAAGATGCCAAACTCCTTTTCCGAGGGTAGGACCCAAGAGGAGCACGTTACTTATGATAAGTGGCGTGATGATGACTTAAAAGTTAGGTCATACATGCTTGCTTCAATGAATAATGAATTGCAGAAGAAGTATGAAACTATGGAAGATGCTAGGTCGATCATCTTGCACTTAAAAGAATATTTTGATGAGAATGGTCGAACCAATAGATATGAGATATCTAAAGCATTGTACCATATGAGAATGGCTGAAAGATCATCGGTTAATGATCATGCTTTGAAAATGATATGGCACATCGAAGAGTTGGCTAGGCTCAATCTTGTTATGGATAATGAGTTAGCTATGGATTTGATCCTTCAATCTCTACTCGATTCCTTCTCTGGCTTTGTCCAAAACTTCCACATGCATAAGATGGAGAAAACTCTTGCTAAGTTACATAACATGTTGGTAGTTTATGAGAAGGAAATGCACAATACGAGGCCCAATGTGGTTGCTATGGCTAAGGCTTCTTCTTCAAAGAGTAAGACTGTTTTGAAGAAAAAGAAATGGAAGAGGCCTATGAAACATGCTGTGCAATCAAAGCCCAAGGTTGAAAAAGGGAATTGTCACTACTGTGGTATCAAAGGGCACTGGAGGAGGAATTGCAGGAAGTATCTCGCGAGCTTGAAGGTCAAGCCTAAGGACCAACCTTGCGAAGGTATGGTGTCTATGCTTATTGAAACTAATCTTATGGTTAGTGTTGAATCCAACTTATGGGTTCTAGATTCTGCTGCAACCTCACATATTTGTATGTCTTTGCAGAATCTGGAAATAAGCAGGATGTTGGGGCGAAATGAAATTGTCCTAACATTTGCAAATGGAGCAAGAGTTGCTGCGTTAGCTGTAGGGACTTTTCGTTTATGTTTGCCTTCTGGACATGTATTGGTATTAAAAAGTTGCTTGCATTATGAGAATGTTGTTAGGAACATCATCTCTATACCTCGTTTGAGTAAAGAGAATTATGAATTTTCTTTTGCTGATGATGTATGTTCTATTTATCATAATAGAAAATGTGTTGGTTCTGGCTTATTAACCAATAATCTTTATACCATTACAATGTCTGGTAATGTGATTACCAATGTCAATAAGCAACAAAATAATGATATAAATGTCATAACTAATAAACGCCCTAGAGATAGTCCAAACCCAAAGTATGTTTGGCATCTTCAATTAGGTCATATTGGAGAAGATAGAATCAACAAGTTGAGTAATGATGGGTATATTGATTCATCAATGTTTGAGCCATACTCGGCTTGTGAGGCATGTCTTCTAAGAAAAATGACCAAATCGCCCTTTGCGGGACATAGTGCGCGAGCTGCTGACATACTGGGATTGATACATACAGATGTATGTGGACCAATAAATGAAAATGCTAGAGGTGGTTATTCTTACTTCATTACATTCACCGATGATCAATCACGGTATGGTTATTTGTACTTAATGAAGTATAAATCTGAATCTTTTGAAAAGTTCAAGGAATTCAGGGCTGAAGTTGAGAAACAAACAGGAAAATGTATTAAGGCTCTTCGATCTGATCGAGGAGCAGTCTTCACGTCAAGTTGCTCGACATCCAAGTTCAAGGTTGCTGCCAAGCCAAGAACAACTCGGATAGACGACATTTTAACCACAGGTGAAAATATCTCGTTGAAGTCGATATCTTTCTTCTAAGCGAATCCCTTCACAACCAACCTTGCTTTGTATCGTGGTTGTGAGTTACCTTCTTCAATCTTTAGTCTGAACATTCACTTGTTTTTTAGAGCTTTTCTTCCTTGTGGCAATTTGACTAAATCATAAGTATGATTTTCGTCTAAGGATTTCATCTCCTACTGCATAGCTTTTAACCACTTCTCTTTGTGCTCGTGGAACACAGCTTCTTGGTAGTTCTCTGGTTCTCCCCCGTCAGTGAGCATCATGTACTCGTTGGGAGAATATCTACGACTAGATTGTCGTTCACGGGTTGATCTCCTCAATTGAGGTTCTGACGGGACTTGTTCAATAATTGGTTCAAGTTCAGTTGAAGTAGTCATACCTTCAATGCTAGATTCAGCTTGCTCATTATTAGAATCGGTAGGAGGAGCGATTGAGCCAAGATCAACAGGGTATTCGTCTGTTGATTGAGATTTCTTGTGCTTCTCGAAGTCCTCGATTGTCTGATCTTCAAGAAATACCACGTCCCTACTTCTGATTATTTTCTGGCTAACGGGGTCCCAGAGTCTATAGCCGAATTCTTTGTGAGTGTAGCCCAAAAAAATACATTGTTTTGATTTCCCGTCAAGCTTTGATCTATTATCCCTGGGAATGTGAACAAATGCTCTATAGCCGAACACCTTCAAGTGGCCGTAAGAAGCATCTTTACCGGTCCAGACACTTTATGGTACGTCACCGTCAAGTGGTGCTGAAGGTGATAGGTTGATTAAGTCAACTGCCATCCTCATTGCCTCACCCCAAAAATGGTTTGGCAGCTTTGCGCTGGAGAGCATGCATCTGATTTTTTCACGGATGGTTCTGTTTATCCGCTCCGCGACACCGTTGTGTTGAGGTGTTTTTGGTACGGATCTTTCTAGTTTGATCCCGAAACTTTTGCAATAATCCTCGAAAGGTCCTTGGTATTCACCACCGTTGTCTGAACACACACACTTCAATCGCCTTCCTGTTTCTCTTTCAACCTTCATATGAAATTGCTTGAAGATTTCCTGCACTTGATCTTTAGTTTTCAAGGCAAATGCCCACACCTTCCTAGAGTGGTCATCAATAAATGTTACAAAATAAAGCGCACCTCCAAGTGTTCTAGTTTGCATTGTGCATACATCGGTATGTATTAAATCTAAAATTTCAGCTTTTCTGGATGGTGGGGAATTACGAAATGCTACTCTGTGTTGTTTTCCCATAATGCAGTCGACACAAGAATTTAACAGTGTACCTTTCATTCCCGGTAGGAGTTACTTTCCAGTGAGAATCTTGAGTCCTTTCTCACTCATGTGTCCGAGTCTTTTATGCCATAACTCAGTGGTGACTCCTTTTCCTGTTACATTCACCTTTCCTCTACGCAGCTTGGATTGTGTGATGTAGAGAGAGCAAGTTTTTTCTCCTTTGGCTACCACCAAATTACCTTTAGTAAGCTTCCATTTCCCATTACTAAAGAAATTGTTGTAGCCTTCGTCATCGAGCTTGCCGGTAGATATAAGATTGGGACGTATGTCCGGAACATGTCTTACATCTTTGAGTAAAAGCCTACATCCGACATTAGTCTCCAAATAAATATTACTCATACCAGTAATTTTGAACATACCATCGTTTCCCATCTTTACAAAGCCAAAGTTGCTAGTGGTGTAAGATGTAAAAAGATCTTGACGAGCCGTGACACGGTAGGATGCACCGGAGTCGACTACCCATGTCGAATCTTGGGATGCATGATTAATGGAATCATCACTTTGAATAATGATTACCTCGTCTGCAATATTTGCGGTGTCATTTGTATGGTTCTCGTCAGCTTTGTTGATGCTATTACTCTTTGATTTTTCTGCCTTTAGCTTTCTGCATTCTCAGATGAAGTGTCCCAATTTACCACAATGATGACATTTCTTATCTCGTCTGAAGTTGGATTGGGACCTTCCTTGCTGTTGATTTCGAAAATTTCGGCTTTTGCTTCTCCCTCTTCGTTCTTGATTTTCTTGTCGGTTAATGACAAGGGCCTCGAATTTCGGGTTGACTCCGCTCTCTTTTCGCCGAGATTCTTCATTCAACATTCTATCTTTTACCATGTCCATGGTAAGCTTGCCATCAGGAGCTGAGTTGCTGACTGACACAACAAGTGTGTCCCAGCTTTTCGGCAAAGAGCTAAGTAGCAGCAATGCGTGCAACTCATCATCTAATGTCATTTTCATAGAGTTGAGTTGGTCTATTGTACCTTGGAACTCGCTCATGTGTTCCGAGACACTGCTCCCATCTTCGTATTTCAAATTCACGAGCCACCACATGTGATTTGCTTTATTTTGCGTCGTTGTTCTTGCATACATTTTCTCTAATTTTTGCCAAAGAACACTAGCATCATATTCATTAGCAAAATTTTGAAAATTACTCTGGTCGGTCCATTGCCGGATTTAAGCAGCACACTTTCGATTGAGCACCATCCATTCACTTTCGGACATGGTCGTTGGTTTGCCACCAAAGGACGATGCCGATTTGTCTTTCGCTACAGGATCTACCTCTTTGGACGTTGGTGTTGGTTCCTCCATTGGTATCACGATTGGCCTCCAAAGGTCTTTAATATATAGCAGATCCTCCATCTTTGGTTTCCAGATCGCGTAATTGAATGCAGTCAATTTTATCATGTTTCCAGAATCCTCCTCCATTTAATTCTGCACAGAAAAATGATATATAGAGCAACCTAGCTCTAATACCACTTGTTGGGAAAAAAAAGAACAATAATTGCGAAAAAGCCCGGATAATTTTCCCACTATTATTTCTGTGACAATTAAATAGGATAAAATATTTGATGAAAGCGGTAAAGATGAATAGTAAATAACACCAGAATTTTAACGTGGAAACCTTCCAAGGTGAAGGGAAAACCACAAGACCGTAGTCCACTTCAAACTTCCACTATGATAAATAATGGGATACAACTTCACCCTAAGGTGGATCTCTCACTGTCTTCAATTTGTGGATCTAAACCTCTCACAAACTGAATAACTCTCTCGAAGATAACTCTCTTGGAAGAAGAAGATTGTTTCTTCCGCTATACTCTGATCTTTTTGCTTTTTGTGTATATCTCTCCATTGAGGAGGACTCCTATTTATAGGAGCAAATGCAATCCCAATTGGAATTGTACAATATGAAAATCACGGTGATTTGTTTCCAAAACACTCATGATTTTCTGGATGTGGAAGATCAGTTTGATTTATCTCCCGATCTCTCTTGATTTTCTTTCCCCCTCCCTTTAGCCTCTCCAATTGGGAGTGACCTACTAAACAGTTATAGATAACTTAAATGATTCAAGAAAGTCCATATAATCGAGAACTGATACGAAAGCATTTTCTATTAAAAAATCCGCTTTAACTTGAAATTAAAAATTATTCAAAACAAACCAGTTAGCTCTAAGTTAATTACATTTATCTTATTAGTTTGTCATACCACAATTTTCATTCTTTCCTTACAATTCAAGTAAAATTTAAATAATAGAATAGATAGGCCATCATTACCACTTATCTCAGTCATGGGAAAAGACTATATACAAATATCACAAGAACATCACATTGAATAAGGAAATCCACCTCGTCTAAAACTGTTGACACCTATTTTTAATTTGCCCAAAATTAATTGAATAAAATTTAGGAGTTAATTTATTTAATTCCTAAAATAAAAAAAAATTAATTTAAAGTGCATTGCATGTAGAATTTAGGTGCATTTTACGTTAATAGGGTCTTTTAGTGTGTTTAATTATTTCTTAATTAAAAGAAAAAAAAAGAAGAAGAAAAAAAATCGCATTGGGCCGGGTCAGAGCCGGGTTGACCTGGCCCATTTTCTTTTCTTTTTCTTTTCTCTCGTGCAGGCCCAGACCAGCCTCTCCTTTTCTTCTTTTCTTTCGCGCGGGCCCAGCCCAACCTCACTTCTCTTCCCCTCCGCGCGTTTGGGCCCGCCGCAGCCCGCTTCTCCTTTTCTTCTCTTCCCCCTGCGCGAGCCCAGCCCGCCTCGCCTTCCCTCCTTTCCCCTCCGCCCGGCCCAGCCTCCTTTCTCTTCCACCTTCCCCGGTTCTCCTCTGCTTCACACGTCACGCCGACGCACGGCGGCGCTACTCCTCGCCGTCACCATCAACCCCAGAAAAGAGCCGGGGAAGCACGCCACAGGGACTGGCCATTAAGGCCAGTCCCGTCTTCCCTTATTCCCGGCTCTCCCTTATCCCTTCCTCCCTCTCAGCTCCCTGTCCCCCCCTGCTCTACTCTGCACCGACCTGCATTGGCCACGAAAGTCGTGGGGGTGATGACGGCCGGTGCAGGCCGTCGTCACGCCGACGTAGAGGAGCAGAGGGCCCGTCGTCGCCGTTGTCTATAAAAGCCAGAGAGAGAGAGAGAGGCAGGGTCGGCGGGGTGGAGAGAGAAACAGAGAGAGTGAGAGAACAGAGAGAGAAAGAGTACGTACCAAGGGCTCGCTGGAGTAGAAAAGGGGTCCGTCGTCGTCGCCGGCTCTATATAACCGAGAGAGAGAGCTCCGGTCGGCCGTCTAAAAAAAACAGGGAGAGAAAGAGAAGAGAGAGAATAGAGAGAAAGAGAGAGAGAGCAAACCGAGAGCTCACCGTAGTCGGAGGAGCACCCAGCAGCCTCGCCATCGCCCACGCAGCCGTCGGAAGGCCCCCCAGCCGTGCCGTCGACCGGTGAGCCCCCAGCCGAGAAGCGCCTCTATTTTCCTCTATTTCTTGACACGCTCAGGTCGGGACTTACGCCGGCCGTGTCGCGTGATTCCCGGCCCATGCTGTCGTCCCCCGCCGTTCATTCGTCGCCGTCGAAGCCAAGGTAGGTCATCGGAGTGCGCCGGATCCCCGAGGTAGGTCGAAAACTCTCCGTTTTCGTCACGCCCGCCACTTGTTCGATGATTTGCCTCAGTGAAGCTGGTTTTGTTTTGGTCATCGGCCGGCAAGGAGGTGGCTGGACGGCGACCCCAGGTGGTCGGCGAGGCTTGGTGATGTTCCTAGAAGCCGAATTGGAGGTGGCGCCGTCCTGGGTCGGCCGATTTTGGCCCCGTCGGCGCCTCACCCCCACGGGTCTGTGGTTCGGGTCGGATGCGACCCGGATCAACGTATCCGACCCGGGTCAACTCCCGGGTCGGTTCCGACCCGATCCGGATCGACCGATCTGACCTAGGTCAACGCTCGGGTCGAGTCCGTTGACCCGGGTCGGTCTGATCGACCCGACCCGACCCGGTTTGATTACAAAATTATTTTATTTTTTTTAAAAAAAATTAAAATTTTAAATTTAAAAAAAAATTCCGCCTTTTATTTTATTTTATCTAAAAAAAATTTAAATTTTTTAATTAATTAAAAAATAAAAAATTTAAATTTTTTATGGTGTTTGTGTGTTTTTATTTTATTATGCAAATTATATTTAATCGCATAGGTTTATGTTTAATTAGATAAGCCTATCGTGGTATTATTATGCTTGTTTTTAATATAATTGCATGAGCTGTTATTTTGAATGTCATCTGACTTAATTAGAACCTTAGGTTGCATCGACTGCTAATTGTTTCTGATTGTGCACTCACTCGATCACCTCACATGTTAGGAGAAAGGTCCTAAAACCAATCTAAATTGCCTGACAAATGTTTTCAAAAAAATGAATATGGTAAAAAGGTACCGAAAGGGCATTAGTTATTCAACTAGTGTAACCAAGTCCCCGTACCCAGTTAATCTCTGGTTCGTAGGAATAGGGTGATTCTCCCGTCAACCTATTTGGGTTTCTAATCAGCCTACCCCAAATCGATTAGTGGCGACTCCTGTATGTAAACCACCTGCATGTTAAAAACTTAAACCCTAAGTCGCAATATAGTATGGGCTTGAGAGAGCCCAAGTTAAGTCCCGAACCTAGACTTAGCACGTACCAGGCTGAGGCCTCCCCGGAAAGGTCGGTCGCGACAAAAACAAAAGTGAATTTCAATTATTAGAGCATAGCTCATTCAAAATAATAAATTCTTAGTGATTTTAAGAAGTTTATTTCATGCTTTGAACTGGGAAAAGTTGTCTCTGTCTTCTTCAGGCAAGAGGAAGACTAGCTGTTACTTGAAAGGGATGAACATCGATCTGAACTAACATTTTTGCAGAAGATTGAAATATCATGCTCTCAGAGGATGCTTGATAGTATCCCTGAGAAGGGTACCAATACAGTAATTTACAGCAACCAATAATTCAGGTGAACACAGACGATAAATTCCCCATAGACACTCCACAAGACTCGCACCAACACTAGAACGACGAAACCGAGTTCACTTATTCTGCAGTTGCTTGGATCCTCAGGAAGCCCATAGCAACTTGAACATAGATAATCTTGTTCAGTAGCATGTTTTCCCGAAATGGGTTAGCCTACATTCTTATGTTAGGTCATGTCGTTATGGTTTTAGCATACCATCAAGCTTGAGCCAAAAACAAACGAGTATCAAGGCAGAGAGATTGGACCATGAAAGCACTTCATAGACAGTGGACTCAAAAAACACGAGACCTCCTTTTTTCTTACTGATAAAATGACCTCTTAGACCGGAGGATAAATTTCATGACATTGTAGACCTGACCTGAACTGAGCTTATTCTTAGGAGGGTGGGAGGGTCACAGGCATACTGTATAATGTATAGGACTATGACCCATACAAAGCATGAGAAATATCGATTTAGACAGGAAATTATAACAATAAATAACATCCAGATATGAAATTCAATACTACGGGAATTAAAGCGCACACAAATTAATGGACATTCAACCTTCAAGCAACCGCAGGCGGCTCATAGCCCTTGGCAGAGCGATGCCAGGGGCGGGGCGGGGTGGGGCAGGTAAGGCTTTAGGAGGCCTAGGTTTGAAAGGCTCTGGGCGGTGCGGCAGCAGAGGCCGGGCATGCCCGCACAACCCGAAGAGGCATGGGACACCAAAGGGACAGCGGTTGAAGCACCGACCGCAGTGAATCGGATTGATGTTTATGTTCCTGCAGAGGCCGAAGCAGCACTGCCAAGTGAAAGGGCACCTGATGAGGCACGCCCCACAGTGGTTAACATCCGATGTGATGTCAACGCACCGGTTCCTGCAGCACCGCATGCGGAACGGCAGAGACCCCTGGTTGCATATCCACGGCCTGCCCCTGCACTCAACAGCCCTCGGATCCTTGTCACTCGGATCCTTGTCCTTGTCCTTGTTCTTCAACACCGTCTTTAGCCAAGGAGACAATGAAGCATTGGTCGCATTTTTCCCAATCCTCGAAGTTGCTGGCTTAGCTTCCGTTGTCACGGAACATGCATATTACAAGAGTAGCCACAAGAACAGGATTTGCGCATTGCGTAGCCGCATCGTTGTGAGATGATGTGCTAGGATGATTGACGAGCTTGGTGCTGTGTTCATATAAAGGTCAGGAGGTGGGTCCGTTGTTTAATTTGATCTTGTGGGAGAAGATTGAATTCATGTTTTTCTTACCTGGTTGAGCCATGAGGTTTCATGTTGTAGGTGGTGACCCTTGCGTGTGGGGTGAATTGCTTAATTCGTGATGAGGGTTTAGCTTTTTGTTTGCTGTTGTTGAAGGGCCCTTTTTTGCTTCATTATTATTTAAGTTCCTGATTTAAAGCTGTAACAGCATTAGCAGGAGTGCTCACTCGATCTGGGTTTCGATTCTCGTCGAGTTTGGATAGCTCGAATATTTAATCATGTCGAGTTTGGACTTAAAAATACTCGACTAATACACATGCCTAATCGAGTGATCGAACTACTACATGTTTTGATCGAATTTATAAATACTTGTCGAGTTTTACCATATGGTAGAGTTTCAAGGTTCGAGCTTGAGTTTATATCATATTTTACTAATTAATCGAGTTGAGTTAAAGTTTAAGCGTATTGAAAACTTGGTTGTTCAAGATAAAGCTTGAGAAACTAAGGTTGAAAACTTGGTCACTTCGAGATAAAGCTTGAGAAACTAAAGTTGATCTAAAGCTCAAACGGAGTATCAAACTGTGCCTAATTGAGTCGAGTTGATGGATAAAAACGTGCTGAACTCTTCACCCCGTAGGACTGAGGATAAGGTCGATCAGAGCAATTTTCCAGGCCCCTATTTGGCTGCATACGATCAAAATCCAAGATTTGAAGTGATGCCATTAAAGCAAGTCTTCAAACATTGTTCAGAAAATTGCTTATTTCAATTGGACCGTCATCAAAGAAAGGTCTCGCTGAAACCCTTCTTAACTGGCACGATCTATGATCCTAGACTAAGGCCTTAAATTGGGCTCTTTTAACACATTTTTAATTGAGATGTTACATAGTTTCATCATTCACAACAACAAATTGAAGAGCATTCGAGCATTTGTAGGACAGGCTCCAGTTTAATGCTTTCACAAGAACAGACTAGAGGGCCAGACAAATGAAACATGCATGAATAATCCCGATGCATCATTAAGGAAGAACAAAAATCTATTAAACCAAGGATAAACCAAACAATCTATTGACAAATACACTTCTCATCTTCCATCTCATTCTCTGTATAATGATGAAAACGTTTCCTTCCTGGACTTAATAAACGGAAGGTGGGAAACACGTGACTCGAAGTGTTTGCACTAAAAAAGATCGAACCCAGAAATCAAATGGTCGACTTTGACTTTCTATTTGCACCTTCAAAGGTACTACTTTTCATTGTCCTCAGCATTCTGCTGCTCATAACGGCGTTTGAATTTTGCAATTTGCCCCAAGCTCTGTGCCATCTGACGTTTCGCACGGAAATGGTAAACTTTGCCAGTATTGTGTATCTTCGTCATCATAACATGCATCAATCTCCCACTCTGGGTCACATACGATATCCATTGCATCTGAGGGTGTATCCCTTTCTTCATTTTTCACTTATCTGCAGCCCAAGAAGAATATATAACCAGCAGAAGTAGACACAAGACAACCAAATGATGCACATGAGCGACACCATTCTCCATAACTCAACTCAATTAATTTTTCTGAAGGGCCAAGTGAATTTCGACTTTAATCGTTGTTGCATATGTACCACGCCGTTTTGTATAGTAAATAACGAAACTAATACTCTAATATTAATTTCTCATCCAATCACAAAATCCGCACCTCTCTAAAATATGCCTTTAGGCCATAAATGACACTATAAACTCTATAATCCATGCAAAGTATAGATGGGTATCCTAAACCTTTGAAATAAGTCACATTCTAATAACAAACAAAATAACAAACCAACAACCCTTCACCAGATTATAGAACCATCACTTCATGCCCAAGCCGACGACTGTCACAACGTAAAAGGCAATCTTACTCTCGACCACTTTCGACAATGTCAAACAGCATATCAAAACCCATGCTTTCTATATCGCTCAACTCAATCGCCAACCTAGATAGTTGAACATTGGTATCTCTCTCAGACAGTTCCTCAAACACCTTTCGGGTGAGCATACACGTTGCATAGAAAGGACCTGTAAAATATGCACTTCTCAAGCCCGGCAAAAATCACAACCTATACAACACCTAAATGATTACGCATCTACCTAAATGATTACGCATGGCACTAGTCCCTCGAGAGGTAGAATAACCAGTAATAGCCCCGCAACATAAACATTCAGCTTTGTCTGGGTTTTCAGTCCTTTTATAGTGTTCCCACGCAGTAGATCTCGTCCTCCTTCTATTTGTGCCACTAGATTCACTCATTGAAGTAGACATCTACCAATCTATGACAATTAAAACCTGAAATTATTATAATTCAAGTGGCTGTGTTAAGTTAACAAACTTTGTATCACAAGCAGATACTTAATCCAAATAAAAGCATAATAGAAGGGGTAACCATTAAAGCACCAGGACAGAAGTTACTAAATAGTTATGATAAATGAACCAAAGCAAACTAGTTCAACAGAACAAACAAACACAAGGATAAAGTCATGATGAGAAAAGAAAAATACCAAACGAACAGGATGAATTATGAAAGTGACGGAATTACGTGCAAAAACAGATTGCGCATGCAAGAACACCTCCATTAAGCAAGTTTGATGGAATTCAATTCTCCAAGCACACAACTAAGCCACATAACAATAGAAGAAATTGTGAAAAAGTATAAATGTCCACACGAAGATGATTAAAGCCCCTTTTGAGAATGACAATATCAGAAGAACATTCACTCGCAGAGAAGCAAGAAGTGGGCTTCACTGCACATTCATCCGTGTCTATGAGAACTCCAAGCAAAGATTTGCCAAAACGAGTTACTCCCAAATATGCCCATGCTAACTTATCGCTCAAAAATGACAACCCAAAACAAATCTTGAGGGTAATCAGCAAAAAGTCACGAAACCCATCTTCCGAGGGCAATGCAGCACCTTGTCTTGACAACTTAAGCTCCTCAAACAAACTACTTTGTTCATTCTGTTAAAATAATTTATTTTTTTTGGTCATACTGCTAAAACTGGATTTAAACAAGTAGAATTTGACCGGTTCTTTTGTAGCATCAAACTCCAACTCAGTGCAAATGCACCTAACGTCAAATGGGTTTCTCATCGTCATTTCATCGAACACCTTACGCGCACAACCGGAAACTTCACTCGAAGCTCTGCACGCTACAACCTAATGGTTCCACAATTCCAAGAATCAATCCCGGGACACAAAATCATGCCGATAAGAACTCAATCAATCCGCAAGCCCCCCGCCCCAAAAACCTCCTCAAACGCTCGGGAAACAACAAGAGACGATACAAAGAACAAGAAGCAAGCAATGAACGAAGCGACGAACTTACCGCTCAATCTCCGGAGCAAAAGCAATGACGAAGCCGAATCTTGAACACAGCTGCCGATGTTCGCTTCGAACCCGAGTTGCGCCGTCGCAGGAGGACAAATTGTTGGAGGCTTCTTGCTTTGAGCGACGCAGGAGCCGGCGCCGAGAGAGAAAGCCCTAAAAGCTTTGAGTCGACGCAGGAGATGGCAGATGCAGCGCGAGGACGAGATAGGGCTTTTAGTTCTAGGGCTAAAATCGAAGTGTTTATTTCAGTTCGATTCTATCCGGTCTGAATTAAAAAAAATTAATTAATTTTGATTATTCGAATGGAAATTAAAACTGAATTGAAAATTTTGGTTCGATTCTTACACCTCTACTTTTAAGAGAATTCATTTAACTCGAACATTACAAGTAAAAATAGAAAAAAAAAATAGCAAAATGCATCTGGTTTAAAAAAATAAAATATATTATAAAATAATTTGTAGTAACTTAAAATATAAAAATGTATTTGTGGTAAATTGGTTTGCACTTTCCATAGGTATAGATTTGCAAGCATACCCTAATATGTGTGTTTTCCATTTTTTTCTGATGCAGTCTATAACGTTTTTTTTTTTTGTAAGGTACAGTCTATAACGTTCGTATGCGTAATTTTTAAATTTTTATTTTTCCGAGAAATTCGTTTTTCAAAGACCAGCAACATATATGTTTTGACCATGCGCGAGAACTGCCACGAGAAGATTGTCTAATGCAACAATTTATTGAAGAAGTTTACACACAAATGAAAGAAGACCAATCTACATTAGTCAATAAATTACTAATTTAAGTGTATCAACTAGACAAAAAAAGAATAATCGCACCGCGGCACAATAACGGCAACGTTCCAAAACAATAATGAGAGGTCAAGGGAACAGAGTTCAATTTTCTACGTTCGTAATGCAATTACTTCCCTTCTAACATATATTAGATCAATATTGTATAAAAAAAAGTGTTTTGTATCGAGAATATATCTCAAATTTGAGCATGTAAATTAAAACCCATCCCAGTAGATTTCCTAGCTTGGGTAGCTTTCCCGGTTTCTTACTTTGGATGCAACAATTATGAATATATGTGAGATGTAACTCTACAAGATGAATGCACCATAGCAAACGAGAAAACTACTAGGATTTTCTATCTCGAAGTTTTCGATTCTCAATTAGAGATTGTAAGATAACATTTGTGGGTTTATTTTAGGGGTGATTGGGGGCTGGGTAGTACTCGAGCGATGGAGCCATTGTAAAATTTGTACTCCCCCGAGGTTCGCTTATTTTGCAAAAAATAAATGATTTGAAAAATATATTTATAAAAATAATCGCTTATATCACTTGAATTAGTCAATGGAATATGTTTTCAATATCAACAACATTTTATATCTAAACATTTTCGCTAACGATAAAAATATTTTTCATTCATTCATATTTTTTATGAAACAATTACACCCCCGATTCATAATAAATTTCTTAGCAATTGGCTCTCCCTATAGAGTAGTATTGATACTCGAATCGAATCAAAGAAATCTCTAATGTACTTCTTGTTCCTCATTGATGTTTTCGATAAGTTATTGAATTGTAAGATCCGTTAATTTTCGCGTTATTTCACAGCATTGTATAAGAAATTACCTTTGCTATTTAGAATAAATTCCACTTTGTGATTATTCCATCGTTGATTTAGAATTCATTTATTACAACGATATTTAGTTTGCCTAATTATCAGGAATTTATCTTAAGATGATATTACCTACAACGAAAACAAGATATCCACCACAATTGTCAAAGCAAATGCGCAGGCCAAGTATCTAGTTATAGATAACTTATATGATTCAAGAAAGTCCATACAATCGAGAAATAAAATGAAAGCATTTTCTCTTAAAAAATCCACTTTCACTTGAAATTAAAATTACTTAAAAAAATTCAGTTAGCTCTAAGTTAATGATGTTTAGCTTATTAGTTTGTCAAACTACAATTTTCATCATTTCCTCACAATTCAAGAAAAATTTAAAAAAATAGAAGGCATAATGATACAAACAATCCCTAGACTTTAACTTAATATGCAATATGGTCCCTAAATTTTTAATTTGTTCAACGTAATTCTTGAACTTTAGCCTAATGTTCAATACGATCGCTGAACTTTTAATTTGTTCAATGGTCCCTGGACTTTTGGTGCATGTTCTATGCAATCCCTGAACTATACGAAAATATTCAATATAATCCCTAAATTTGAATTAATAGAAGGATTATATTGAATATTTTCATGTAGTTCAAGAACTATGTTGAACATGTACCAAAAATCCAAGGACGACATTGAACAAATTAAAAGCTCAAGGACTATATTGCACATTGAATTAAATTTCAGAGACTACATTGAACAAATTAAAAATTCATAACCACACTGCATATTGAGTCAAAGTTCAAGGACTATTTGTGCCGTTTTTCCATAATAGAATAAATAGACCATCATTACCACTTATCTCCATAATGGGAAAAGACTATATACAAATATCACAAGAACATCACATTAAATAAGGAAATCCACCTTGTCTAAAACAAAACTGAATTTCAATTATTAGAGCATAGCTCATTCAAAAAAATAAATTCTTAGTGATTTTAAGAAGTTTATTTCATGTTTTTTTTTGTCTAAACACATATACCATTTCATTCATTTAAAGACGGACCATATGAGTGAAGTTGACAAAAGTCAATATAAAATAAATCCCAAAGAGATGGGGGTGGTCTAGACAACTAGTTGATTGGAAGTGTCCCTTTTCAATGGGATTTGGCGATCCAGTCTGCGACTTGATTGTCTTCGCGTGGACAGTGGCCTAGAGAGACACCTTGAGATTGGGCGAGTAGTGCATTACATTCCTCAAAAAGACTTCGTAAAGCCCATGGGCTCAAAGACGGTTGATTAGTAAATCTAACGGTGGCTTCGTTATCTTCCAAAATGCTCACATGCTCCGCTGGTTCATTTTTCAACTCAGCCGCTTCCCATAGACAGAGCATGGCTTCCTTCACCACCGTGCCTTCAATTTCTAGAGGAGAAGAAGCAGTAGCCACTTTTGCAAACCCAGCTAAAGGCAATCCCCTGTGATCCCTACATACCCCCCCTACCAACCCCTCTATTTTGCCTTCGATCCATGACCTGTCAACGTTGAATTTCCACTGTCCTGTTGTCGGCGGCAACCATCGTTCTGTGATGGGCTTCTCGGACCAGCTCCTCAGCTCAGGTGAGTTTTGGACGCGATAGTTCCTGCTAAGATGGATAGCTTCATCTACAATTGCTCTCCGGTTTGGATTTTTTCTGTTGGAACACTTGGGCGTTCCTAGCCTTCCAGATCTACCACATGATTCCTGCAAGTAATCCTCAAAGGGACGGATCTGTGCCGGCGGTAAGCGCTTCGTCAAACCACTTGTCCATTGTTGTTAAATTTCTCGGAGATACACCTACCTGTAGCCTCGGGTCTGACCAGATTTTCTTGGTCCAGTTGCATAGAATGAAGATATTCTCCATTGTCTCTGGATATTTTCGGCAAATTGGGCAGAGTGAGTTAGTTATCGCCCTTCTTTTGTATAGATTTTCCGCTATGGGTAGAGCATTTCGGCACACACACCACAAGAAGAGCCGAATTTTTGGCTCTGTGTGTTGTTTCCATATGTTGGACCATAGTGAGCGGGGCTGCTGGTATGATGATGAAGCTTATTATGTGTTTTGCTTGGGTGTAGATGCACATAATTTGGAATATCCTTGTCTAACCGTGTACTCCCCTGATGTATTTCCAATCCAAATTTGTTTATCACTTTTCGGGTTTGGCTTAAGCCGAACGGCAAGAATTTCACTCACAATCTCCTCTTGGAACAGCCCTTGTAATTGGTTTTCATTCTATGTTTTGGTCCCTTGGTCAATCAGTTCTACGACTCTTTGAGGGTCTTCTCGGTTTGTTGGACCTCCCATCACGCTCTGTTATACTCTCTCGATACCCCACCAGCCATTTAACATCTGAGCTTATAGCTTCCCTTCCCATTAACAAGCTTTGCCACCCCCACGAAGGGCGATAGCCCTTTTTTGCTTTCTATAAGCATCAGTTTGGGAAGTAAATTCCTTTTAGTAGCTGGCACCATAATGTAGTCGGATCTTGTGCAAGTCTCCATGCTTTGAACTGGGAAAAGTAGTCTGTCTTCTTCAGGCAAGAGGAAGACTAGCAGTTATTTGAAAGGGATGAACATCGATCTGAACCAGAATTTTTGCAGAAGATTGAAATATCATGCTCTCGGAGGATGCATGATAGTATCTCCGAGAAGCGTACCAATACACTAATTTACAGCAACCAATAATTCAGGTGAACACAGACGATACATTCCACATAGACACTACACAAGACTCGCCCCAACACTAGAACGACGAAACCGAGTTCGCTTATTCTGCAGTTGCTGGCATCCTCAGGAAGCCCATAGCAACTGAAATTCCAGACACGCACACACACGCACGCACACGCACGCACGCGCACACTCTCACACAATGCAAATATCAAAAGGATCAATTCTCACTGCAGAACCAGGCAATCATTCTTCCTGCCCACCATATTGGGGCAGGTGGCAGCAAAGTCCGCCAGACGTTCGGCATTGGGCTCATCAAGCGAGCATCGAGCAACATCATCAACGCTGCAAGAGATTGCTTCGAAGATTAGGTCGCTCACTTCACGGAACCTCTCCTCAGATAAGGAAACCTCTGCTAGGAGCCTCCATGCATTCTCCTTGGATGCCTCCTCGTAGTCTTTCTTCCTCTTCAGGACCATATGCCCGCTGATTTCCCACACAGCTGGGTTCACTTGCGTGTCCAGAAGCTCCATACTGACTTCTCCAAGAGCTTGCTTCTCAGCATAACACTGCTTGTTACACCAATACATTAATTAGAATCTTTCATGGAGTATATTCATGATGTCTTCATATATCGAAAAATATAAATTGTGGATCACCTGTGGGAAGAGGAAAATACGCTTTCCACAATCAGATATGAGGACGTTGTAAGGTATATTGTTGTCTTGCAGGCAGATACACGAGTCCGAAACTGCATTGGACAGGTCTTGTATGGTATTTCCACCTTCAAAAACAAGACCTCGGACTGGATAATTGAGGAGTACAGATACATTCACCCCGTTGTCCAGGGCTGCTATTTTTCGAGTGGGAGCCTTCTCGACAGGGAAGGGCACAGCCAAATAGTATGCCTGTTTGATATTTATAATCAAGTTACATCTTTTATCCTACCGAAGTTTAAAAGTCATTATTCAACAAAGCCAACAAATTACAGATAGAAATCGATCGAGTAGACACCTGGAAATGCAGGTGATTGATGGTGGCAAATGCCCCCAGGCTGTTGTAACCTACTCGGAAATAAGGGTTTCCAGCTTCTGAAGCCATGTACAGAGCAAGCAAGAAACTCGCACGATCAATCCTTTGTGGCAGGCACTCCAGGATGCGAGGGATCAACAGCACATGGCCATATTCAATAGGACTGACCTGCAAATACAGAAAAAGAAAGATCAGCCAACAAGCTTCCCAAAAGATATAATAAGCAAGACAATCATTTAGTTTCGAATAGACAACCGCATACATTGATGGCAACAACACTGGGGGAACTCCCAACATCAATTGGAGCATTGGGGAAGAACTGAGTTTCACCATCCTCGCTTGCTTCGAACTGAAAGAGCACCTCTTCCTGACCAACTTTGGTGAAGTTGAATTTGCTTCCGTCGAAAGGCTGGAGCACCTTATCAACGCGGAACTCAGTTGGTCTCTTCTTGAGATGACGTCCTTCATTCAGCTGTGCAATGAAGCCATACCCACCCGGAATCACCTACGCCAAAATCAACGCACTAATCATCACACCAGAGCCCCGAATCCCCTTTCTTAATCAGATAGAAACCCACAAGCTCGGGACAGCTACAAGATAAAACTATGGAGCCAGGAAAGAGACCTTAGTTTCGCAGGCAGTGACGTCATAGCGAAATAGACCCTTCTGCATCCGATCCTCCCACTGCAAATCAAGAGAACAAGCATCTTAACACATATCGAGCAACTTGAGCTAAACACATAAAGATAACAGAACTAAAACTTTCAGAACTCTCTAAAATCCCTTTTCGAGTTTCCTTTATTCTTAATTGGTAACAAATTTACCTCTCCAAGCAGAAGGGAGTCGAGAAATGCGACAGGAGGCTCCCCATCCTCATGCCCAAGCAAAGCCTTGTCGCTAGGGACTTCCTTCTCCTTCTTGAAAGCATATAACGGGAGTTTCGCTCCTATTATCCATCCCAAACCAGAGTAGACAACAGCTCAATTACGCAATCTAGGAGACGCACAATTTACATAAATTACGAACACGGAAGACGGAAAATTCCTTAAAAATTGTACCTTGAATGCAGCACTTGTTGAGACAATTGCGGCCGCAACCCCCGACCCGCCCGCCTTCAACCTCCTCCTTCTGGTAATTCGAAACGACGGTCGGAACCCTCTTAATCCTGAGCATCATCCTCTCTCGCCCCTTTTCTCTCAACTCTCTCTCTCGACTATGTTCGAATCGAAAGCAGCCAGAACAGGTACGAGAAAAAACACGAGATCTAAAAGAAAAAACACCAGCAACTCGCTCGGTACACAGCAGCAGAATACGTCGTAGTAGCTAGGGACGAGCACGAGACCCTAAAGAAGAAAATACGCTAGCAGTAGAGGAGGGAGGAGGGACCCCCGCCGGCGAGGAAGAGGAGGTCGGAGGGGCTGCCGCCTTCGGAGGGGAGGGCGCCTCGTCCGCCGTGCGGCGAAGGGTTGCCGACGCAGGAGGCGGCGATCAGGCAACCCTTGCGGCGTCGAACGGAGCGGGCATGGATGAGAGGCCGGGCTACGCCGTGTATAGCCGTGATGTCCTCAACTCGTCTGCCACCGGGTTTTACCCCCACCCGCGACGAACACAACTCCGGCCGGCGATTCGAGGCGGAGGAAGGCCTGCCCTTCGCACGAGCGATCGATCGAGAAACTCGGGGCTCCGATTCCCTAGGGGGGGCCGAAGCGTGCGGTCGCCGGCGAGTAGGCTGCGGAGAGATTTTCTGCAGACGACGGAAGGCGGCTGATTGGGCGGAGAAGATGGGGTGGTGGTTCGCTGCTTTTATAGATGAAGGAGAGATTGAGAGATTGACTCCAGGGAGATGACCCGGGTGGGGGCCCGGCAGGTTGGGAGATGGGGCGAAATGAACCCGACCCGACCCGGGATGCCTCCGTCGGCTCTGTGCATGGGACCGTGGGGACGACAAGACAATAATTGTCTAATTTTCGACAGGTTGCCGAAATGTCCGAAGCAGAGGTTCGGCTTCGGGATCGGCCGAACCAACTGGTTTGGTTGGCGGAAGCTGAGCCGGACCCCGCTCAGGTTCGAATATGCGGTCGGACGGTGGAAAAATGTCACCGCTCTATTTTTATTTTTTTTTTCCAATTTTTTATTTTATTGACGTTCTTATTTTGTTAGTCTAGGAGATTTTTCCACGGTATCCTAGCCACCTGCAATTAGGCGGCCAGGGGCCCGTTTGGCAAGTTGCCAAATAGTAAAAATTTCTGTTCTTTTGTTCTTAGAATCAGTTTGGAAACAGAAATCTTTTTAGTAAATTTTTTGTTTCCGGACACAAATTTGAAAAAAATTGTTCCCAAAATCAATTTTGGAGTAGAATCAAGAAGCAAAAAAAAGTAGCTTCTTGATTCTGGGAATAATTTTTTCATTTCTGATTCTTCTTAGTTTTCTTCTTCCTTCTTGATTTGGATTTGTTGTTCTTCTTCTTTCTGGTCTGTCGTCGGCAGGCTGCCAACCACCAGCGAGGGCAGCTCGCGGCCGCGACGGCAAGGCCTCGCCTAGCCATGGCGAGGCTTGACCTCGTCCAGATCTGGCGAGGCCGACCTCGCCGTCGCAACCGGTGAGGCTAACTGCGAGGGCCGCAATGCCCTCACCAAGCCTGA
Organism: Syzygium aqueum; assembly: GCA_031216185.1. NCBI lineage: Eukaryota > Viridiplantae > Streptophyta > Magnoliopsida > Myrtales > Myrtaceae > Syzygium > Syzygium aqueum. The sequence goes on along the minus strand of CM062236.1, from coordinate 4,057,247 downwards.
CTTGTGACCGATCGCCGACGTTGGCAACTGGCCATGGCCAAGGAAGGGAAAGGAAAGAAAGGAGAAAAAAAAAGATAAAGAAATATTAAAAAATTTAAAATATTATTAAAAAATTATTAATAAAAAGAAATTTTGTGTAGTTATCACAATCATTTATCTTCTTTTTCTATTCTAAGAATAGAAATTTTGGGCATTTACCAAATACTTTTAAATGCTTAGAAATTATTCTCGGACGCGGAATAAAAAGAATCATTTCTGAGCAGAATCGGTTTTCTGACACAGAATTATTATCATACACATTCAAATTATGCCACGAGACGAGACCACGCTCACACATTTTGTGGGCACACATTATGTTTAACTACTTATCATGCATTTATTTTGTGGTGCACGAACCTTTCGACACGTGATTTCGATATACTTTGACACACGTCACCACGTATTTTCATTTTCAGGCAGATTGGATCGCGATTTTGAACACGTCTAGGGGGTTAATTTATTTATTTTTAGCAGTAAAAAAAAACCCGGAGAAATCTTCCCGGAAAGTTAGAAATTAACCAAGGGGGTCGGGAGAAGTATTCAGGACCACAAAAATCTAGGATTTTGAGCGATGGTACGGAAGCCGAAAGGGAAGAAAAAGAGAAAGATGGAAACGATGGAAAATAAGCGACGCTCGAAAGCATTATCTTGACGATAATGATTGACGCAGCCATGGCCAGAACGCGGGACTAGCAAATATAATAAGGTGGATTATTAGAGACGTGGGCCGTCGAAGAAGGAAGGGAGTGCGTCTTCCCAAATTACGTGCGGAAATTATAAAAAAAAATCTTTAACTTATTGTACTTACGTTAATTCAGAATTAAACTTTTCAATTTTATCAATTTAGTCATAAATTTTTTGACAATTTATCCATTGAGTCCTTCTAGTCAAAATTGGCGAAAAATCACTAATGTAAACATTGGCCGTCTTACATGACACGATCGGTACTGACGTAGATAATTTTTGTAACAACGGTTAGGGGTGTCAGAACCGAGATACGAACCGAACCGAAAATTTCGTGCGTTTCGGTTCGGTTTCGGTTTCGGTTCGGATCATCAAAATAAATCAATTTTTTTTTTCGGTTCGGATCGAACCGAACTAAAATAAATACTTTGGTTTAAGGCTATTTTTCCCTCTCTCTCTCTCTCTCCTTCTCTCTCCTCTCTCTCTTTGCTTAATGAACTTGAAACCGAAAATCGATCCGAACCAAACCGAACCAAATTGAGTTTTCGGTTCGGTTCAAGGGGGCACCCTTAAATGGTTCGGTTCGGTTCGATTTTCTAGAAAAACCGAACCGAACCGAACCATTTACACCCCTAACTACGGTATCCTAGCCACATGCAATTAGGTGGCTAAGGGCCCTTTGGCAAGTTGCCAAATAGTAAAAATTTTTTATTTTTTTCTTTCTAGAATCAGTTTGAAAACAAAAATCCGTTTAGTAAATTTTTTGTTTCCGGGCACAAATTTGCAAAAAAATTATTCCCAGAATCAATTTTGGAACAGAATTAAGAAGAAAAAAAATAGCTTCTTGATTCTAGGAATAATTTTTCCATTTATGATTCTTCTTGGTTTTCTTCTTTCTTCTTCCTAGTCTGCCGCCGGCTGGCCGCCGATCACCGGCGAGGGCAACTCGCGGCTGCGACGATGAGGCCTTGCCTAGCCATGGCGAGGCTCGACCTCGCCTAGATCTGGCGAGGCCAGAGGCGAGGGCCACAACGCTGTCGCTAGGCATGGCCTATGACCGGTTGTCGACGCTGGCAACTAGCCATGGCCAAGGAAGGGAAAGGAAAGAAAAGAAAAAAAAAGAAATATTAAAAAATTCAAAATATTAGTAATAAAAAGAAATTTTGTGTAGTTACTACACGCATTTCTGTTTTTTTCTATTTTAAGAATAGAAATTTTGGGCAGTTACAAAACACTTTCAAATGCTTAAAAATTATTCTCGGGCACAGAATCAAAACGAATCATTTCTAAGCAAAATTAATTTATCGGCATAAAATCATTGTCCTGAGCACCCAAATTGTGCCCCGAGACGAGACCACGTTCACACATTTTGCCGGCACACGTTACATTTAACTACTTATCAAGCATTTATTTCGTGGTGTACGTACTTTTCGACACATGATTTCGATGTTCTTTGACACATGTCACCACTTATTCTCATATTCAGGCAGATTGGATCGTGATTTTGAACACGTTTACGGGGACATTTTTTGTTTTTTTTTTTAGCAGTTAAAAACATACCTGGAGAAATCTTCCTGAAAGTTAGAAATTAACCAAGAGGGTCGGGAGAACTGTTCAGGACTAAAAAAATCAAGGATTTTGAGCGATCGTACGGGAGCCCAAAAGGGTAGAAAAAGAGAGCGATGGAAACGATGTAAAATAAGCAACAGTTAAAAACATTATCTTGACGATAAGTGATTAACGCAGCGATGGCTAGAAAGCGGGGACTAGCAAATATAATAAGGTGGATTATTAGAGACGTGGGCCCTTGGAGAAGGAAGGGAGTGCGTCTTCCCAAATTACGTGCGGAAATTATTAAAAAATATTAAATCTATTGTACTTATATTAATTTAGATTTAAACTTTTTAATTTTATCAATTTAGCCACAAATCGTTTGATAATTTATCAATTGGGTCCTTCCAGCTAAAATTGACGAAAAATCATCGACGTAAACGTCAGCTATCCTACGTGACATGACCGGTGCTGACGTAGATAATTTTTGTAACTTCTTTTAAAAAAAATCAAATTTTGAATATTTCTTTTTTTTTCTTTTTTTTTTTTCGTTGTGCTGGCTAGGGGTCACTAGCGACCCTCACCGACCACGGGCGAGGGGCGGTCGACAAGGCAGCTCTCCTTCACGGCCTCACTCACAGCCACGGAGGCCCTAGGTGAGGCCACGATGGCCTTGCCGGTTGCGGGCGAGGACCTTCGCGGCCCCATCGACTAGGGTTTAGGCAGCCTTAGCCTAGATCTAGGAAAGGCCTTCGCACCTCTCGCCCGCGGTCGATGAGGGCCATCAGTGACCCTTAATTCAAAATTTTTTTGAAAAAATTCATCGACATCAACGATTTCCAATCAAAATCAGCTAAAAGAACTGAATTGGTAAATTATCAAAAAATTTAAAACCGAAGTGGTCAAATTAAAAGATTTAGAACTGAATCGATATAATTATAAAAAGTTTTATTTTTTTTTTTTGATAATTTCTTCGAAGATACATGGTCCCTCGTTTACCACGCCCCACCAGCCCAAGGACGTCGAAACTTGTCGTCCAAGGAGGAAATGAGCGCGGGTCTCATCCTCGACGTCTCAATTACTGCCGTCCAATTATTTTTGGGGCAGCAGATCAATGTGTCGGATTCGATCGTTGCTCTGTTCAGAATGCAGGCCCAACAGATACGTCCAGAAAACCAACGAATGGAAACCGACGTTTCGCGGTCAATTCGTTTCTCGCTTTTCGATTCTCTTGCACGCGTGTACCACTTTTTTCTCCCCCGGTGGAAACGAAGGACGCGTGTCGTGTTGTTGTGTAGGAATTGTACGTGCAATTGAACCCTTCGAACTTTAAATTACTGAGATCTTTGATTTTGGCGGATCGATGTCATTGCGTCCATCGATACCTATCAATGCAACCAAAGTTAAATTAAACGGGTCAATTGATTTATAAGAACAGTGTTACAAAACTGGAGTAGCCAAGTATCAATCGCTTTCTGCTCTACGTTAGCATCGATTTTTTTTTAATAACATTAGGCTTTTGGTCGCCTTATTTGATAACTCCATTGTTATCTCTTCATTGTCGAGACGCGTTCTTAGAGGATATAATTTCGAGCTTTTTTTGTTGTTGCAAAACAAATATGACCAAACGAATCGTGCGACCGTTTAGTAAATCAAACGATTGCAATGTCGTGATCGAGTCTATCCTCGCTCGAGCAAAATCAAGGAAAATTGCCATGCTCCAACCTAACATTCGACGATAGTGAGTTTCAGATCATTCGGCTAATGAGATACAAGATTCAGCATAGATATCGACGAAGAGCTTTAGATATGATGACAAACACAGGCTTCGGCAACTTTCCGTGCACGATGTTAGAGATATCACATGAGGGTGTTTGCACCAAAAAAAAATGTTCAATTTTTAGTTACTATCGACATGTGATAACTTGAAGAATTGACAAAGCGAAGGAATTGAGAAAAGTAGAGTCGACAGTCTCGGATGCAACCGTCAATGTAATTGTGTTGAAGAAACCTTCAATGTAATGGAGTTTACAAAACCGTCAATAACTATTTGATAGCCGTTCGATAACCATTCGTAAGCTCTGTTTGTAACCTCATTTTGTAACTTATCTTTCAAACTTATCGTAACCATTAGGAAGTTAATTTTTTGTAATAATCGTTTATAATCTCCTTATGTAACTTCTCTGCATAACCTCTTTTTCTAACCTCTCATAACCACTAAGAAGTTTTTTCTGCGTAGTAACCATTTGTAACCTCAATGTAGGTTTTAAATGGCCACATCGTACTCTTCGGAGCTCCCCGACAAATCAAACAAAAATATTATGGTTTAATTATTTTCTACTTTCCTGTACCACACTTTATTTTTTCTTAGCTATAGCTTTTCGATTCACGTTGTCGATTAAATTCCGATGTGCATCTCTATCTTGAGTGTTGCATCGTCGATTAAATTTCGAAATTACATCTTTGCATCTTCTCAAGTTTTGTCCGTCAGATTAAATTCCGGCACAGTTTGTGTACATGTGTTGCCCTGACAAGCGGCTGTATTTTCAAGCATGTCCGGAATCGCCACGGAACCCGTCTCCTCTCATCAAAGCCGGAAGAACGGCTTTCGACGAAAGGGCATTTCTTCGCGAGAGCAGTTCCGGCCAAACAGGGGGGGTTAATGGGGCCGGTCGCTCGACGAAGCTTCTCGCCGCCCCCCCGGCTTTCCCGGTCACCGTCAAGCAGGCTCGGCGAAAGCTTCTCATACAAGGTTCCATTCGAACGAACCTTCTTGCGATGCTGCAAATTTTTTGGCGGTCGGCAATTTCTTGCGGACGGAGGGGAAGACAAGAAGAAGCTACAGAAAAATCCTTCACAAGAAGAGTCCAAAGGCGGAGGAAGTTTCGGGGCGGGAGGGTTCGACCGGGCCGTACACCCGGACCGGGCCTCGTGGTGGGCCCTACTTATCTCACCTCCTCGTCGTCCGTATTGGCGGGAACTTTCTCGGGAGGTGCCCGCCGCTGCCTTTTTCCACCACGTGCTAGTGCTGTACAAAACACGTGGGGCCTCATCCGACACCGTTCCCCTTTAAATAAAATAAAAAAGATGAAAAAATACAAAAAAAATCGAGGAAGCAGCCAGAGCATGTTGATTTTGCAAAGATTATTCAACAGATAATCACGGGTATACTTTGAATTGAAAATTCGAATTAACAAATGGCATGATGAATCACGACGAATTCTTTACTATAAAGTTTTTTATGATTTGGGTTTAAGTAACAAAATAGGAAAAAATGAGCTAATATTATGAAAAATCCTCAAACTGATACACTTGAAAAAAAATTTCCCTTGAACTTTTTTTTTATCACCGAAAATCTAAACCGGTACACTTAACACCACGAAAAATCACAAATTGATAAATCCGTGAGGAGTAAAACCCCAAATCAGTACGCCCGTTAATTGTCACGTGTCATCTAACTCAGCAAGTTGACGGGAAAATTTAACAACAACTAAGCGATAGTAAATTTGTCACAAGTTATATCCGTTTGGGGGGTTTTTCATGATAAAAAAATTCATTTTTGATCAATTTATCGGTTTGGGATTTTTCATGGTATTAGGCTTATAAAAAAAACCTTAAACTTTGCCTATCACATTTCTTCTCGTGATCCGCGGCATTTTTTTTAATGAGTATGATTAATAATTGTCCTTGGCACGCTAAGTCGACGTCATCCGCCATAGATTAATGGATCGCATCGAGCACTTATCAAAGGGTTGATGATGCCATTTCGTATGGGCAAATAATTCGATTGCAAGGTGTGATTCAACAGCTTAATCAATGGAAAGGCCCAAGAAGAAACTTGCTGGGAAAAGCGACCGGATTCGGAATCTATGGAGGGCATGATTGACTCTTATAAAAATTCGGAATACGTCAACTAAAACCAGCTTTTGTGATGTCTTTTCCAGGCGGCAAGCTCTTTGCCTTTCTTCCTGCCCCCACATTGGTTGAGACTTTCGACGTGCGGCGTGCATCATGTGGCAATTGGTAATTTTCCTCTATTATAAATATAATTAATATCATGAGAAATTTCAAATTAATATATTTACGATAAATTTATCTCGAATTAATTTTTTGACTATCAAAAATCTTAAATCGGTACTTCTGTGATAAATTTACCCCTTGTTAATTTCATATTTTATAAAAAGGAAAATTAATCTATTTTCATATTTTATTATGATTACATATGGTATTGGAGTATTTTATAATTATAAATATAGCTCTTTACTAGTTCTTTCGTTGATTTATCATTACTTTTGTTTTGGTGAAAGGTCACATCTCTGTAAGGACATGCCTTTTTGAATTTTATACTTGAATTTTGTATCTTGAAGAGATTATTATTGGTTCTTCTTCTCCTTCTTCTCCTTTCATTATACATTAGCTATCACATAAAAAGTTCCGATCAATTCATCTTCTCTTACTATGCAGATTAAGGCTCCGTTCATTTCACAGAAAATAACTTCTAGAAAATGTTTTCCGGATTTTCCGGCATTTGTTTCATGGAAAATAAACTGGTTGTGAAAAATATTTTCCCTCAATAGAAAAAAACACCTTGAAAAGTGAAATGAGGAAAACATTTTCCTTCCTCCTTCTTTCACCATTCATTTTAGTTATTTTTTTTAAATTCTATTCTTTTAATTATTTTTAATTTTATCCATTTCTTCTTTTTTTTTTTTTACCTTCCTCTCCAGCTAGTTGTTGGCCATGGCGAAGGTCAACGATCGGCTACAAGTGAGCTTGAGCCTTGCCATATTGGCGGCATCCGAGTGTCGCTAGAGGGTGGCAAGGCTCGGGCCTCGTCGATCGAGGCCTCGCTAGAGGTTGGCGAGTGAGTTCGCCGCCGCCTTGAGCTCGCCAGACTGTGACTCTCAAGGCGGCGACAAGCTTGCTCGCCTCCGGTGATGCTCAAGCATTGCCGATTTGGTGACGCTCGAGCTTGCCTATGGTGGGTCGCCGACTTTTGCCGTGGCCGGCAACTGGTCGGAGAAGAAGGTCAAAATGAGAAAAAAAAAAGAAAAAAAATTTAAAATTTAATTTAAAAAAATAAAAAAAATTATAAGTAGTGTATGGGGGATCATATTTTCCGTGCTAAATGATAGAAAATATTTTCGTGTCTTTTTCATATTTTAGCAGAACACTGGAAAATTGTGTCATTTTCCCGGAAAAATGGCTTATTGGAAAACATTTTTCAAAAACGTTATATTTTTCCCGAAACGAACGGAGCTTAAGAAAAAAATATTTGATTTACGGCATTTGACTAATATTGTATGTGTTCCTAAGAAAAGAAAAGGATATCCTAGAACATAATTTCTATTGTAGCCTGCTTTGTCGGATTACATATCATTCGGAGAAAGTATCATCTCTAAATCAGTATTATCGATATACCATGTCCGGTTTACTTTTCCCTAATTTTTTTCTAACGTTTTTCACAACTTCTCTTCGAATTCCCGCAACAAATCAACCCATCGCGATTTTAACGTAGCAATTCTTAATAAATGAGTCATCTCAACGTGACAATATAGCGGCAACCCTCGCGAGTTAGGTGCCGCCACTTTGTTTTATTATTCTTCCAATGATAAGACCATTTAGGTACATCGATCATTAAATAATACTGCATTTAATACCCAAAAAAAGTCATAAACCCATTACATTTTTTTGCCAATTTAGTCACAAATATTTTCATGCTATTGCCAATTGATTCCATACGATCGATTTTGGCCGGAAACCGATGACGTTGACGTCGGCTGTCCTATGTGGCACGGACGGTGTAGGACAGCCGGTGCTAACATGGACATACCTAATTATCCGCGATGAAAAGCATTGCGATATACCTAACTGGTCAACCAACGGACACCTGTCCTAACTAGTAATAAGTTTCATAATACATTTTTTTTATATACCTAATTGGCAATTAAGTTAGGTACAACCAATGTTTTGCAATAATACCTAACTAGAGAAAAGTTTCACAATACATCTAATTGTCTGCTTGATGGTTAGCTTGATTCTCCAATTATGCGCAGGAGGCTAACGCCAATGATGAAACATCTCGGAATCTTCCTCTATCGTATCTATGATTATGCCATGACTTACATTATGCAAACCGATCCAGTTCCATGTTCGAATGCACCAAATCAAAGACAATCTCACGTGCGGAACTCCCTTGGAACTTGCGATATCGTTTCTGCGTCCAAAATCCTTAAGAATGTAAATGTTTTTGGTAATCTCGTCCAACTCAAGGTGCTCTTTTGGCATGCTAATTACAAAGATAATCGATCACCCGAGACAAATTTCTCAACCGACGACAAAAGCGATGCATCTTTACCGAGGTTTCGTGGTTCTTTGAAGATAATTTACATACCCTTGACAATAAACGAAAGAGGTGAGCGGGTAGTATCTCGAACTTTTAGGTATGTATGCACTTATCAATGGAGTATAAGTTGACGATAAGGGATAGATATTGCTCAGCCTCATGTGGTCGTCATCCTGTACATCCATCTTTTGCAAACTCGTGTAAGCATCTCGGGAGCAATGCGTACGTCTATACGTATAAATATTTACAGGAGACTTAAAAATAAGAGCTCTTGATTAGACACATTTCTTTTTGTTGGTAATGGGCTGCTGTTTCAAGTCGGCCCAGAGCTCATTTTTGTGAATTATTACCTTGGGCCGAGTCGGGGTGCATGAAATGTGCTATGATCCTAGATCTCCTGAAATTGAATTTGGTACATACTAGGACTGAGCCATGGGACTATCGGTTCATCACTCGGTCCACCAACAATTTAGTATAAAAAAGAAGAGGGGAAATTGCCATAGATAATCCCTAAACTAAGGTTTAATGTGCAATATCATCCATAGACTTTTGATTTGTTCAATACAATTCCTCAATTATTAGTAAAAGTTCAATCTAGTTCATGAACAATATGAAAATGTTTAATATCTCCATTCCGTGAATTCAAGTTGATGGAATATGTTGATTTAGCTTTCAATCCATTAATTTGAAAACGTTGGACAACAGAAGAAAAAAGTTTCACGCTAATTATCCAAGTCAGAAATTCATCCCATATTGGGATACAATAATCTCCCGTCATCAAATAACGATAGTTTTGTTGACGCTCTAATTTTCTTTTTCCTTTCCTAAAGCAGATGGATTTAAAGATGGACATGTTGACTTGTCATTTCTAATAATACTCCAACTTTGTATATGGTAATCCACGTCATTAGATAACGTCTAATTTGTTGTTTGAGTAAACGGAATGATTACATTGAGCATTTACCAATAGTTCACGGACCATATTGAAAAAACTAAAAGTTTAGCGACGATATTGCATATTGGACTAAAATTCGGAAATCATTCGTGTCACTTTCCACCCAAAAAGAAAATGCGATATTTAAGTTTCCAAGTACTTGCATCCCAAGACAAGGTAAAGTGCGCATGAGAGTAAGGAACAAAATTTGGAATTGGTGGGGGCAAATAATTGATGAACGTGCATGGATTAGGCATATGCGACAGGGGTGAGCAACTTGGACCGCCCAAACCGGGACCGGACCGGACCGGACTAGACCGGACCGGCGAGTTTGGTCCGGTTCTCGAGACTATTGGTCCGGTTCCCGGTTCCTAAAAGCGGAACCGGTTTTCGAGCGGTCCGGTTCCCGGTTCCGAGGGGGAACCGGACCGGACCGGACCAACTATTTAATATATATTTTTGTTATTTTTTCTTTAAAAAAATTAATAAAATGTGAACTAAACTCTAAGTAAACTTCATTATCATAAATTCATTGATAAAAAATAGTAAAATGTGAATTAAACTCTAAGTGAACTTCATTGACATAAATTTATTGATAAAAATTAGTAAAATGTGAACCAAATTTTAAGTGTTTGACAAAAAAAAAACCCTAAACTCTAAGTAACCGGTTCCATTGGACATTGGTCCGGTCCGGTTCCGGTCCTAAAACAATCGGTCCGGTCCGCGGTTCTCAAAATTGGGAACCGATTCTCTCGGTCCGGTTCTCGGTTCCACCTTGGAACCGGACCGGACCGGGAACCGCTCACCCCTAATATGCGACGACACCATTATCTTATGCCAAGATGCAATGAACATAACCATGATGCACCCACATCTACAAAATCATGACTTGATAAGAAAGTGATTATGAAAGGATTTTAACTTACTGAATGTAGGGATTGTGACCAATGTCTTTGCTTACTCGGGGAATATATATGCTTGGTTGCTTTTGGGCACTTTTTATAGATCCTGTACTTCCACGAAACGGAAGATTTCGTTCACTTGTTTGACTTGAATTGCATTCCCCTAAAAAGTGGAGACGTATTTGGGAATAAAACAAAAGTACCGGGGCCAAATGTGAAAAGATGGAAGGGCATTAGCCGAAAGGAAATATGGATAAACACAAACGGGGCAAGGGATAAGGCTACATTTGAACAACTTCACCCAGAAAAGTGCAAGAGCATGAGCATATCCTGGTTAATCTCTAGCCAATCTTATGTCCAACTCCAACAACTAGTATTCTTGACCTTAGAGAAGATTCGTGTTGCGGTTTCTGTTGACAGATTTAATAAAGGCAGATGCAGTCATGTGTCGTGTAAGGATGGATAGGTTGTAAGAACGCGATTGATTGCTTCGTAGGTAATCGAGTTAAGCTATGATGAATCCCCACTTATAAATGATTATTGAATCGCTTCGATCTTAAATAGGGCGTTTTGTTCGATTTTCAAGTCAATAAGTCCAGTGGGATTTGAGCAATATTTTGGAAACGGTATTGGAGGCCATACCGAATGTGCCACTCGTGCATGGTTCAACATATACATATTATTTTATATTATGTATTGCTTCACGTAGCCAACAATTATGCTAGAGTTTTGCACTCAGGTCGACATACTAATTGTAGATTTGTCATTCTTTCAAGATATAAGGCGTGTCTAGATAATAGATCAGCCAAACATAGTCTAAACGAGTCATAGTTGGGGGAACACGGGCAGCCTCCAAAAGGTCAGGATCTGAGCGGCCTTTCGCGATCGACATTTCTCCTTTACAGCAATTGAAAAATGAGATCTGAACTGATTCGATCTCCAAAGGGCGATCCGGTCCCGATTTTGAAAATGCCAGATTCGGGTGACATACACGCGTGGCATTCATGAATGGGACTTCTTGTGGTTTGTCAAGGGGTGTAGAGCGATAAAGCATCTCGATCGAAGACGAGAGATGGCAATATATGAATGTGAACCTCAGATCAACTACTTAAAAGTAAACCCAATTGCATTATCCACGCGACATTCATCTCGATTAAGTTTGGATTCGAACTTTCAGAACTTTCTATCTTCTCGATAATAACTAGTTTCTTTCATGCGTTATCGAAGACGTTGGCATGGTACATACGATACCTTATCGACCATCTCCGTAGGGGTCCACAACCGCACTGAGGTACACAAGTGGGTCGGTGGAGAACGGTTGGAGGGGCAAGAGATTCCGGGGAGGGTCCAAAAATCGCGCCAGAAAGATCCTTAAAATTTTTCAGAGTGTTGGCCCGAACAACCTTCGTGGACCCGCGTGCGAATACGACGTTTGCGTCCGAGATGAGGGGCAGCCCCATGAAGCAGCCAAGCAAACATCGAGAAAATTGGTTGGCCCGGCCTTCGTCCAACCTCGATCATCCCATCCCACCCCCACAAGAAAAAGAAAAGTTTGGTGTTCTTTGAGCCCCCAAAGAATAATTGCTTTCACCGACCTTATCTCTCTCTCTCTCCTCTTTTTTGATTTTTTTTCTCTCTAAAGTTGGTTTGATTTTATCTTGATTTTGCCTCCTTGAGCATGCATACAAACGTCAATAGTAGTTATCTATTTAGGTGCTTTGCTTTGGCCTCGAAGATTCCGGATTACTTCGTCGCCTCAAGTCGTCCTCGTGTCACAGACGGGTTGACAGTTCCATAGAAGCAGAATAGCTCGTGTGGCGTCTGGCAAGCCGAGAAGACCCCGGGCTAGCCTTCAATTTATAGTTGTTCCTAATGACAGTGCGACGAATGGTATCATCGTATCGTGTCTAGCTTAGCTCGAGCATCTAGTCCTTCGAGCAAGACACGCAGAACACTTTAGGCACAATGATTGATTTCAGCTTGCATGCCCTTATCAAGAGAGTGACATTAACTCCCAATCAGTTTGTGCAAGAGAGGTCAACCCAGTTTTCAGAGCTCCTAAGGATATATTCATTCTAACCTAGAACTTCTAGCACAAGTCACCCTGAGGCCACTCTCACAAACCAGTTGTATCATTTCCTCTACATCACCCACTCTTCACTCCGATGGCATCAAGCTCGACTCACAAGGGTATGAGGGTACGGGAGAATCACATTCCGTGACACTCGCACATTGTCAATGCAAGAACTTGCCATGTGAAACCAGTGCTCGGCAAGCTTGTTTTGATACAATCTAAGGGGTGAGCGTGCTGGTTCATTGTGGTTGGTGAAATGTCCTAAAGTTTACTCTTTTCAAACTTGTGACCCATGATTAGGCTCGTCAAATGGGTGGGTCAGTTTGAGTTTAGTTGGGTCGAAAATGGTTCCATCCAAATTGACCCATTTAGACCATTTAGACCATAAGATGCTAAATAATGGGCTTTCAAAATTATTTAGAATTTTCAATTTTTGTATTGATTCACAATGAAGAATAAAAGAATGTTAGTACTTGATAGTTGGCAGTGAATTTATTAAATTACAGTAACAAATAATGTGGAAGATTTGAATATTGGAGAAGATGATTCATGCTGACCATTGCTTATAAATTGTAATGACATGAACTAAGATTAGAATATTACGTAAAAATAACAATGCCTAATGCAACCAAGGAAAGATATACTCCAATAACTAACAAATGAAACTTACAAGATTAATAAAAACAAAAAATATTGGGGAAAAAATAAGCCATTTTGATATTTCTAAGAGTGAAGTCGGATCCATCTAATGGACCTACCAAGACTATTTTGAACTTAGAACAATTTGAGAAGTTCATTATTTTCTCGTAGAGGGTGAAGTCGGACCCATCTTGTGGGCTTGCCAAGACTGTTCGAAACTTGGAACAATTCGATAAGTTCATTATTTTCTTATGGAGAGTGAAGAGAGAATCGACTATAGATCCATAATTGAACTTTCAAAAAGCTATTAGTTCAAAATTTATGCATGAGCTAGTAGATACACACCGCATCATTACCATTTCAAATACAAGATTAGGAATGGAAGAATATCTTTGGCAATCGATAACACCCATTTGGTCAGTCAATGCATATCTTCCGCACTTTTTTGACTGATGCAGCTCTCAAATTTTTCTTCAGATATTTCCAAGAAAATATCCATCTCTCTCTCTCTCTCTCTCTGTCTCTCTCTCTCTCTCTCTCTCTCTCCTGCCTGCTCTATATAATTGTCTGAGGATCTTCACTGGACAGTCCCCACTCCCCCAAGTCCCACCAGTTTAACATTCAGATCATCTGACTCTCAGACAAATAAGCCACGAACCCAGCACCAACTTCCTCCAAGACACCACCAAATGGAGAAGTTCATGAAGTCCCAAGTGTTGATGCTCACCTTTCTGCTTGCACTTCTCATAGTGACACCGCTTCTCTCCTCGAACTTAAGGTCTCCATACCTCTACTTCATCTTCAACCTCCTCATCATAGCACTCGGAGCAGAAGCCGGCCTTCTCTCAGTCTTCTCAAAGCCTTCGGATGACAAAAAGACTGTAAATCATGCGCCGAAACCGATCACTGCCGTGACTTCTGCTCCAGACACAGCTCCAACTCCTAATGGAGAAGGAGATGCTGCTGTCGAAAAGCCCATTATTGCTCCTGAAAGCATTGAGAAGAGAACTCCTGAAAGCAATGAAAGGAAGACTACATTTGTGCAGAAATCTGCTTCTCAGAAGATGAGTGCTGGCGCAGCGAAAAAGGAGAAGGTCAAGAAGTGCCCATCCATGCCGAGCCTGTTTTTCATTGGTGGCGGAGAGGCTGAGGCGGAGAAATATGAGTGTGAGGAAGACAGTAAAGAAGACGAAGAGCCGGAGCAGGCTGAGGGGATCAGCAGGCAAGAGCTGTTCACCAAAGCCGAGACCTTCATCGGGAACTTCTACAAGCAGCTGAAGATGCAGAGGGAAGAATCATGGAAGAAGATCCATGGGTTTTATCAGAAAGCCTTTTGAAGATCAGCGACTGTATGAAAAGAAGGCAGAAGTATCATTTCATTCATCTTTCTCCAACTATATTATGTAAGTAGGGTCTACTTGTCTTGTCTAGAAGTCTATTGAACTTATGCAGTTCTCTCTTCTATTTTATTACTCCACATTGATCATTCCTCTTTAGGATTATCATATTAGTCAAGCTAGTCGAGATGGCGATTAGGAGAATCTGCTCGGATCTTATGGAACCTGATTAAGGGATGTCGTTTGTACTGAACTAGAATATCAATGTACTTATATATTTACAATTGCTGATATATTCTCAATGATGATGCATCACTGTTCATCAAAATTTACTTGGTTTCTGTAAGTAATTTCGTATAAAAGAGTAGTATGGAGGAGGGAGGCTCTTCATTTCTTCCACTGCAATCCATGTACGGGTGGATACTGCAGCGTATGATTTTATGACACCGCCGTTAAGGACAACAGCACTGTCCGGCTTATTTGTCTCTCTTTCTGTTCAGTTTACCCAAATCGGCCGCATAATCAGCAACAGTGGAGGTCATCAACTTGCCCTATTCCATCAACTTGAAAAGACTAATTTAGTGGGGAACAGATGCTACCGGGGACATTGCTAGCTCTCTCCACACGAAATTCTACTAGAAGCCATGGCCATCGTCACTATTTTCGGATTTTCAAAAGGTCGCTAAAGTTGTAGTCCCACGGAACACCTTTTTTATCTTTCTTTCATATGATGTTGTCATTTTGCCGCATGCATTGTAACATCTCTGAGTTACCTATGGATATTCAGATGAGCTCATAGCCGTATACAGAATCAACACTGCAGTACACCTTTTTTGGAGGAACCCTGAATACAAATTCCTCTTCTGCTAGAATTGATTGAAAGCACCCTCTGAGAACCGCATAATGTTCTTTCTCTGTCTACCCAATACTTTACAAATCAATAAACACTCTCGTTCACTTGTCTGATGTAGTCCACAAATGCACTTAGACTCGCGCGAGGAGTTGATTTCACTAGAACGTTCTTGCTGTACGCACATCAAAACGATCATCTTTCGGATGTTCTTATAAAGCTAAGTAGCTTTTTACTTTTCAATCTTTCCCTATAAAGGAGTTGGTGTCCGCAACGCTGTCCACGAATGTCGCAGCTTGCGTGGTTGTTCCTTATCTTTCCAAGTCAGATTTCATGCTTTGGCATTAGCATAATAAGCCTAACAAGAGAAGAATAATAGACGAACTGAACATCCCCTGGCATAGATGAATAGTGACTTTCTTGAAATCATGTCATGCAATGTGGCTGATGGAAGAGGCTTGAGAGCTTCCGGGAAGTTTATCTAGTCAGGAAACCCTGCAATCTGCATAATCTCTGACTTCAAGAATTGGACGTTATTTTCCATAACCGATTTTGGCTTATTACTTCACCTGACCACCACCAGTGGCTTCTGCCACAACTTGCCACCACCAACACCACAACCATAATAGCCGATTACCAGTGCCGCCAGGCCCATCACCACCACCAATTGGCGGAGGCAGCCACTTCCTCATACAACTGTGAGCAAGTCACTGTCTTCTCTGCCACTACTTAGTTATCTAAGCCGAGCACTAACCGACTATCATCTTTCGAACCTTTGAGGAAAAGATGGTTTGTAAATGGTTCTCCATCCAAATGTTTTCTAACGAATTTTTTCTTCATATTGAAGATAATTTACTAGGAAACAAACACACTCAGAAAAATAAAAAAAGATCTGTCAAGTACATGTCACTTAGGGCAATAATGTTGCTTAAGTTACATATTTTTCATGTCATTGAGGTTTTCTGAAGCAATGAAATAAGAGGAACCGAGTCCCCTAGGATTCATCACAGTTTTCAACTGTAAATGAGGTTGTAACGAATGTAGATACCATCGGTCTGCAATATCGAGTCCTTTGTGATTTCTGCAGTGAAGCTTATACTGACTGCCAAATTGATTATTTAAATAACATATTATTGGAAATGGTAACCTGAACATTTATACCAGTTCTCAACAACTGGAAAGAGAACTAAAAGAAATGAGAAGTTTGAAATCCAATCAGAAAATACAAGAGACATGTATCTAATAATTTACCCACTCAAACCTTCCATGCTTTGAACAAATCTAATTATCTATAAGTCTCCACCAACCATAAGAATATAGAGAACGCATCCTCTTATAACTGCTTCTTTGCAAGCTCATCACAAGACAGAGAACTCCCCTTGTTTATGGGGGTCATCTTCTGGACAAAGCTGCTGCAAAGAATTAGTAAAGGGTTTCTCTCCAAATTCTTACGCTCAGGAGAGACTCAAAGATAATTATATTCGTGCAAGGCACGGCACAGTAGGGAAGCGGCACAGTTCTCTGCATCTTTGACTCTTGATCTTTCTTCCCCCTCCATAGTGTACACACCATCGACTGTAGATATTTGAACTGTACAAATAAATTTCTTACTATGTGGAGGGCCCGACTCATTCTTTCTGCAAGTCAAAAGGACTGACGTCAAGAGAATAATTTTACATGAAATTTCAGCAGAAAGAAACAGAAAAAAAGAGCACAACCATTGGTGAAGAAGAAAAAAAGAGGCATTCATCATTTCATCTCATTGGAAAATACCAAAAATATTATGGTCATGATAAATCTTGCCAAATTTATCACTCATAAATCTTTTCGTAGAGTATATGCAAGACTACCTTGAAGCAAGTAATTATCACTAATATCATAAGAAGATTGGACATGTCATTGGTTCTTGCAATAAAATCCAAAAGAACAGGCAGAGAGGAAAGGAAACTGCCTGGAAGTCTTAACATCTGCAAAGCAAGCACCCCAATGGTAAATAAATCAAATGAAGAAGAAAGTGTACCGGTAGATAGGTTTGGGCCATTTCTTTTTGTCACAAAGCTCATGCAACTTCTGTTTGGCTCCCTCAATTTCAAAGGGACCATCAAACCCATCTATTTCCATCATTCCACGGTTGGCGGGCTCTAATTGTGCTAGTAATTGAGACAAAGATCTCCTGGCAGCATTAAGCTTAGCAATTTCCTTATGCTCGGAAGAACATGAGGCAATGAAATTGCCATCAACATAGACACTAGCTATATTAGTTGAACCTTTCTTCCCTTGCCTTATCTCTAGCTTCTTTCCCTGCTTTTGACAAACCTCAAATAACATTGTGATCGGTTGAGGCTGCTGCTGCAATTCTTCAGGGCCAACAATAGGCTCCAGTAAACCTCTGAAGATCTAAACATGTACCAAACAAATCTGTTCTAAAGACGACGATGATAACAAAACGGATAACTTGAATATTAAAATAAAGGACTATATTATTGAAGAAAGAAACACCGTACCACCCACAATCTCTGTAGATCAAAGTTGACATCGATATAGATAGCAGCTGCCAAAGACTCTACAATATCTGCAAGAACTTTTGGGGCTTTAACTGATCCCCCATGTGCAACAGCATCATCTTCCTCCTCAACTGCTCTGGCAAACTCTCTAACCTGCAAAATAGCAAGAAACATCCCAATGAAAAAGCGTAATAGAGAATACTAACAAGTAACAGATAGAAACTCGATCATACACCTCATTAGTCATTACTATATTACACAATCTGTACATTCATAGTTGCATATAGAGTTACAACAAATAAATAGATTGTTGCATTTCGTCCAGCCATTACACTTCCAACTTTCTAGAGAAACAAAGAATTCGCAAGCAATATTCCAGCCACAGAAATTTGGTACACAAGGTGGCACTGATTTTGGATGGTAATGTTCCTTCTGAAATGTTCCCTAAGAAGGCAGTTTGAAAATCTCTCGAGAATTGCACACTTTAGATCACGTAGAGATAGAATGGAGATCTTTTCAGCTTAACATTCTCTTTGCAAATATCCAGGTGCAATACTTTTTTTTTCTTCTTGTAAACATTTTAAGAAAACTATACAACATAAAAAAAGGATATTTACCCTTGCATTCCGCTGAGAAAAGAGAATGCAGACTTCAGTTACAAAAATGATTAGCCACTTGAGAAGGAGAACTGTATTAGGTAATGATTACACAATGTGACGTGCTGGCATTATATCCTCATTCTATGAAGTGCCATTGTTCATTACACATTGATCAAGTGCATACTCGGTTGGTTTGGCAATACTAAATCACATGTCACGTGGTATGTGGTGTCACCAAACACATTGTGGCTACCCTCAACAATCAACAGCCGCAAAGTGGCCATCCAGGGCCGTCGATTGGCTTGGCAGACCCAGCTGAAGCTTAAATGAAAAGAGAGAGAAAATGTCAACTTCTGAAAACCAAACATAGACATCCGACTATTGGCCTCACTTTACAGAGTCCTATCGCCAAATCAGTACCAAAAGCTAGAGTGTCACTTAGCAAAACATAGCAAAAAGTCAGTAAGCTATGAACCTGCTTTGCCAAACTTTCACTTGTTTTTACCGAACCAGTCACACTAACATAATACTCGAACTATTTCGAGTGACCTTAGCTATATAAACTGACGACAATCACTAATCTAGAACGGATCCATTACCCGTATACCAGGTCGGTCACTACTCTCCAATCCACCAAAATAGATAGAATGTCAAAAAGAACGACTTTTCGTAAGTAGTGTTCGATGTAATGAGTCTCCTTTTCCCCGTTTTTTCCGGGAAGCCCTGAAATTCAAGTCACCCATCGGCCTACCCTGTTGTCAGATTGCGTGATGCCCAAGACACACGCATGTTGTTACCACTGCATCGTCAAGGCTATGTTGGTAGAACTCAAAAAAAAAAAACTAAGGATTATATTCCGGGACAAATAATTGATGACGAAAAAACGATTGTCTGACAAACTACACTGATGGGTGATGCTTGGTTGCTCGCCCTTCGAACTTTACTCACCAACAGTCGACTCGACAGAGATCATATCATACCAAACAGTAAACACTCTGTAATTCACCCAACAGAGCACCTTTCAAGTGCTATTTTTTATCCAAGAAAATCGAACACAAAGAGAATCAAAATTCGCAGTTGCACTTGCCTTTTCGTCCATGGACTGCACATTGTGCCTGAGGAACCGATACAGCCCGTGGCGCACGGCCACCCGGGCGAGCTTCTCGGTGCTGACGTTCACCGACCGCAGGTTCGAGAGCCGCCCCTGGTCGAGCTCCGGGTGCGCCAGGAACAGGTGGTTGCTGACGGCGAGCTCCAGGACGGAGTCGCCGACGAACTCGAGCCGCTCGTAGGACGGGGCGTCCGGGAAGGAGGAGTGCGTCAGGGCCTCCTCCAGCAGCGCCGGGTTCTTGAACTTGTAGTTCAGGATGGCCTCGACGGCGGAGACCCAGTAGATCTTCTCCGGCGACGGCGGAGGGAGGGGAGCGAGGTCGCCGGAGACGAGGCGGCCCGGAAAAAACATCTCTTTCGAGAATCTAGGCAAGGTTTGGTGATCAAGTTTCGATTTTGATCAGAGAGAGAGAGAGAGAGGAGAGCGGAGAGAAGAGAGAGAAAGTGTGTCTGGTGAGTTTTGAATTTGGTCGTTATAAGGTCGGCAAGGCCACTTTTGCCTATATAAATATATATATTATTTGAATAATCCATTTATTTAATTTTTTCTCTAATATGGAAGATATTGTATTTATTGACGTTCCGTAGCTAATCACGTACAATTACGTGGTGAGATACGTGATAAGAATTTAACTGGAGTCAACGCTAATCGCACGCCCCGAAATTTTGAATTGTCGCGAAAATTTATTGACGGACCGTCCCTTAATAAAGACACCAATTTTCAATTGGGTGAAAAAGAAAAAGAGAAGTGCATCTTTTTTGTTATCCTTAGACCTTGAATTTGGTCGTTATAAATGGTGAGCGAGTCACTTTTGCCAATATATATTTGAGCAATCCATTTATTTATTTTTTTCTCATATATAGAAGATATTGTATTTATTGACCTTCCATAGATGATCACGTAATGATTATGTGATAAGATACGTGGCAAAAATTTGACCGGAGTCGACGTTAACCGCATGTCGCTGACAATCTTCAAAATGTCATGGAGTAATTCGTCATTGTCGCGAAAATTCATTGACGGACCGACCCTTAACAAGGGCACCGTTTTCCATTGGGTGAAAAAGAAGGAAAAAGAGCATCTTTTTCATTATCCTTAGGCCATAAGATATGACACATCCTTGCACTACAAACATGGGATGCCCCCTTGCTAGGAGATGCCTTGAGATGCAGCTCACACCTTTCCTTAATGGTGAGGTGAGTAACTAAAGGTAGAGCTTCCATGACAATTTGTAGAGAACTTTCCATAGTTTTCTTTGCGGACATAGTAATTCTCTTTGCAAGGTCGCACTGATAAGGATTATCTTAGGTCAGATTAAATTTTTGAGGGATGAAATTAGCGCGATCCCACAATTTACTACGGAAGAAACAATATTCGCCTGTACCCAAACACTGTACGAATTTCGATTTTGTTCGCCGAGTCCGAACTCCGACTTGCTTGTCGACAACGACGGCTCTCTTCGATGCTAGCAGCCGCCTTTGACCCTTTTTTTCCGCTCCTCTCAATTTCCAACCGGTCTACCTACGGCACCAAGATCCTTTGGAGAAGTTTTTTTTTTCCTCCGCTGACTATATTTGTAATTTCAATTTATATCAAACTAAGATATAAAGCGACATGAATTATCCTAATTTGAAGAAACCTCGATCGCTTTTTCCTAAAAATTTTATGAACATTATGTCTATGGACAGCTGCATAGGTTGATAATTATATTATATCTCTCACATGTTCTAATATTCAAAATTTAGACATTCTCTACACTACAATCACCTCCCTTAATTTTGTTTTTTTCTCTTTCTACATTTAACTACAATTTTTTTACTGTGTAATTTTACTAATAATTTGTTTCAATATTTAATGATTCGCGTCTTCCATAGTAAAATGATTTGCTTAATCTTTAAACTGCCAGTATCTTGCGCATTTTTGAAACGTGATGGATTAATCCTGGAGATCTCGTCGTTAGTAATGATGTCCTCACTATTTAAAGTTGTTCGATAAGCTTGGCGATTCAGCTGCCGTATATGTCCGACCAAAAAGGAAAAACAAATTCCTTAAACGTGTAGATTCAACAACCATAAAAGGCTTATAATCTTATATTTTATGGAAATCTTTTTTGTCGTTTATAGCGAAACTTCATCGGGAACTTCCTGACACGATAATTTGCCAAGTATACACCATAAAGACCTAAATCTAGTCCAAGTCGTTGCAAGAAAACATGGGGAGTTGTCACTATTTGACCAAAAAAGAAAAGTTGAAGTCGTTATTTTATTTAGGGTTTTGGCCAACATTGAATTTGTTATTTCATTTAAGGGAAAAAATCATCAAAAACCCTAAATTTTGTCCCATGTGACACATTTACCCCGAACTTTTTTTGTGACACCAAAAACCCCAAACTTTGCTTTTTGTGACACATTTACCCCAATGTATTTAGTCTATGGGCATTTTCGTCTTTTCTGCTTTTTTTTTTCTTTTGGCGAGGGGGGCCCTTGCCGGCGTCGGGTTGGTGTCACAAAAAAAAATTTGAGGTAAATGTGTCACATTGGGCAAAGTTTGAAATTTTTCGTTGGCTTTTTCCCTTCATTTAAAGTACAATTTTTATAGCGGTTTTGAGTAATCAATCGCTGTCATCTCTCCCTCTTTAAACTCTATGCTGTCGCGTTCTCTCTAGTCCTGCACCGACACTATTATCGAAAATATTTTACAATGGCTTAAGCGCATAAACCCCGAGACTTCTTTTATTTGTGACGGGCGAATCCGACGCACTCGAGTTCATTATTCACAAGTCAATGACCCCGTTTCAAATTAAACGTTGATGATAGGATATGCTAAATTACAAGATTTCGCTTAGCGTACCATGTGAACGAGACCCATACAAGTTTTGAGGCATGCGAAACGAGGGTTCAAGGAAGTGATCTTTTCTGATATTAATTAGAGTGGAAAGTGTGAAAATATGAGGCTCTACTTAGAGATGAAGGAAAAAAGAGAAATTTCTTACCTTCTCGTTCCCTAAGATCAAGCAAAATCACTTGGCTAAGAGATAAATATTTTTCACAATAGTTTCGAGATATCTTACGCACATATTTATGCATATACAGAGCGTTAAGTCACATAAGTGAGTATAGAATCCATAATCTTATAGTAAAAGTGACATTTGAACATGAACATACAATACTAAATTATCTATTCACATCATTTTTGCGTGATATTTTCTTTAATTATTTAAATTGTCACTGACATAACCCTAGAACATTTTAGATATCAGATACTTATATAAGTTGAATATGAACACGTAAAACCGTAGTTTTAGTAAACATAAATTTAACAAACTCTGAAATCTAAAAACAGGGGGAAGCCTGTTGTCTAGTTATAGTTCCATAAGGTTTCAAAACGAACATACAGAACTTATTCAAGATCATGTATAATGTCTAATATGTCTTAAGATAAGATAGTTTCCTCGCAAACAAAAGTAAAACCAAAAGAGCAGGTATGAAATCTTAGAGTTCAAGCCTTTTTTTGAACAGTGAAAAGAAGCCAGAACCAAACCAACAAGCAAACGAAGATTACCCAACAAGAACACGCAAAGAGCTCAATTGTGAATGCCCAAGCAGCTTTTCGCTTCCTTCTTTAAGTACAAGCAGTTGCTTTTGTTCACTCAAATCCAACCAAAAGAAAGTGTAGCCTCATCTCCGTTCATTTACAACACTATCATGTGAGGCTCTCTTTTCCCTTCATACACAATGAAACTACTTTTTGGAAGCCCAAAGGACTGCCAAAGCTTGTAGCTTAGCCTACTCTATCTGGAACAAAACTTAAAAACTAGGACAGAACCGAATGCAGATGATAAATCATTCCTATACTGGATGTTACTGGACCAACAGTCTGGATGTCAACTTCTGTAAAATTGTGCACCACTGTACTTTTCTAGTTCACAGCATGTGATCAAATCCTCCGCCGGCTTGAAGCCCCCGGTTCACGCCTACAATACTAAGTAATTGTTGGAGCCATCGCCTAGTCGTCGGGTCTTCCTGCAGCAAAAAAACCACGAGATACGGTGAATATGCCTTCGACTAGAAAATAAGGGCGTCAATGCAGTTCATTGGTTAGTCCAAGTTGTTAATACGATAAAAACAGGTAATAATAACAACATTATAGAAAGACAGTATCTTCAAAGGCAATAGCAGTGGTTAAACACTCAGCGGCTGATACCACGACACAAACTTCCATCAAAGCGCATATATAGAAAGGTTTCTAAAGACATGCAATCGGCAAAACAGAGATCAACAACAATAATCAGGCCATGACACTAAAAGAATTTAAACCGCATACAAGATAACATAGAGGACATCCGCACAGGGTAGCTCTAGCTTTCGAAGTACACTTTATGAAGAAAATCTGACTGATGTACAAATTATTTTCCCATTATTCAGAAGAAAAAGCGGACGTGGCTACAAGCACTTACACGCAGACAAGCATTAAACGTGCCATCCCTTAACATTTCGGGAAGGCAACCTCTCAATGCATCGCAGGCCCTGAAAGGGAACAGAAAGACAGTTTCTGTCAACCAAGCAAATACTTAAGCCATTACGCGATAACTATTTAAAGATGAACGCTCCAAATAGACAACCTTGGATTATCTGCTAAACGCAAATAACAACGAATAATGTGCTTCAGCAGCCGCGATGAAGGTTGTTCAGCAAGTGCTACAACCATGTGATTCAAAACCCGGCCTACAGCGTAGAACCGCTCAGCTGTGGTGCAAATATAGTCCAGGCCCAAGTCATCCAACAAAATCTTCTGAACAATAAATGTTGCAACCTGCAGGAACAGAAAATATACATTATAGCTTTGCAGTCTCCTGTTGGAAGAAAAATCAAAGGATGAAGGTTATGACAACTTTGGACAAGTATCTTCTTTTATGGACATACTAACACAAAAATCACATTAGATAGACCAACTATGTTATCACTCTACAGTACTGCAGCTCAAGAAGTTTCTTGAATAACAAAATCATTTGAGCAACATACCAGAATTCCCAGACATGTTCCATAAGCAGAGACCAACTTGACGAAGGTGACAAAATCCATTCAAGTAATTTTATATACCAGATGCATAATTTCAATATTAAGAGGTATTAGGGGCATTCTCTGTACATGAGGCCATTGAGGAACTAATTGCAAAAGTTGTTTCAAGATCTAAATCAACAGATACAAGCTTCATCGTATAACCCTAGCTCACATGAATCAAACTCAACCAAAGGAGGACACTTCTGTAAAATCAAGTGAGTCTAATAATTCCCAAGACTTGTTCCTATTCTTTCAATGGGGGAAGGCACATATGAAATTTTTATCCACAAAAAGAACTCTTCTTATGTGTTGCGCAAAAAGTAGAGAAATTGGGTGACCAATTATTATTGATCTTATAGCACCATGTGGAAAAAAACCATGAGCATGATGTAATTCAAAAATCAGAATGAAAATTCTGAAATAAGACAGCTAATGGATCAAAATACTGCTTTATGTAAACATATCTCCAAATTAGCAAAGAAGAAACTTAACCGTCTTCGACAATTCACTGCCCATCTCCATAGTTCGAAGGCACAACGGTATAATTTCTGTCGAGAGAAGAAAACTGATAACTTCAGTGTCATCAACCTGTTAAAAGAAAGGTTACAATTAAATAAGTTCTCAGACATCTAATGAAATGGAAAGAAATTCAGAGCTATAGTTACAAGGTATTAGTAGTCAAAGTCAAGGATCAAGTATATAATTTCATGTAAATGCGCATATGCAAAGTCAATGTACTGAGATATGAGAGAGATAGTATGTTGGTCCAAATCAAATACCTTAACCAGGGCACCGATGACACCAAGACTAGTCAGTCTCAGATACTCGAATGGCCTTGTCTTGCTCCCCGTATTGAGGAAAGGATACAAGTATAAAGGTATATGAGCTAGAAAGTTGCAATAAGAAAAGTATCAGTCGAAAGGAATTTTTATTTGTGAGAAGAACAATAAAACGTGCGTGATGACTTTACACTGAAAGAAATAAAGAGTATTATGATAATAAGCCATCGATCACGGACAAAGCAATTTATTGGAACACGACGATAAGGTGATTATTGTCAAAATGACAAGTTGTCAAGATCAACCATATGGTCATAAATGTTCAATCGTTGCTGATGAAAGCCAATGTTACACGACACCATCAAAATTCCTCAAGGTTATCATCTTTCATAGATTATAAAGTGAAATGCAAGGCTAAACGGACTGTCCTTTCATTAAAAAACCGTTTACTGCAACCAAATTTCCAACTACACATTTTGACGCAATCATTAGAGTGATTATTAAAGTAACTTGCTAGCTCATTTGTATGCTTTATCCGATGATAGGTGCAAACATGGATCCAGTTGAGGTATATATCCCAAACCACATATAATTGTAACCTCTAAGAATCACATTTGACCTCGAGACTTCTTATAAATCCGTAATTTAGATAATACTGATAATTACACAACTTTTATGATGTGATATAAATCTTTCTCTAGAACATGTATGCTTCAGAGATAACTTTAGGTAATTTCTGATATTAAAACTTCACAAGTAAGAGAAAAAGAATTATGATTTATTCAACAATGTTTCAATGAAGATAGCCTTTTAACAGGATCTAGAATATTACCCTTGAGGAACAACATTCTTGTGTCAGGGTGAGAGGCTACACACTGTACAACACAAAAGAAAGGACTCATCATTATCAGAGCTGGGGTAGACAAAGGAAGAATAGACAGAAATCGCATTAAAACACTCTAAAAGAAAAGCTAAATGGTTTCACAAAATGCATATGCATGTTCTTTTATAAAATCCTTACAGGTCTCACAATAGAAATGTGAGGCAAAATTAGGAAAAGAATGAGGACCTAAAGTCGTAAGCAAAAACAATATTCTGAGAACTAGTTGCCATATCATCACTGACTAGGACTGAATGCAATGCCATAAGTAGAAGAGAAAACATTGGTATAAATTATTCAATGTACTCTGACAAACTTCTATTGCAATATTGGAGCGAGAGCTAAGGACTTTAAAAAATGACGAGCCACCCCCCTGATAGTAAAGTCGCACCAGTAATATGAAGATCCAACCACCTGAAAGAGGATATAAACTTTACCTGAAGAAGGGCAAGAGCATTGCAGACTCGATTTGATTGTGCAGGAGTTAAATTTGGTGGCGACAGGACAGGGTATATGAAGATGATCTCCTGAATGGATAACAAATTAAACATAAGAGCATGAAAAAAGCATAAAACTAAGCAACGCTAGATCATATCAGCAATTCAGGAAGCCTATTAAACATACAAAAAGAATCACAGAAGTATCTCATATTCCGACGAACGAAAAATATCATTGTCAACAAAGGAAGGAGTCCAATATCTTCTACCGATAGGGCACTCAGGTAAATGACAAAGACAATATTAAAAGATCGAGATCTTCACACATAAAATATGCGCAAGATACAAATCGTCATAAGGCTTCATGTTTTGCATAAAAGCCAACCTGCAAAAGTGCTGCAATAGTCCCAACGGAGTTCCAAAGCAGTGGAGCCAAATCTTGAAACAGTTCTCTCTTCTACAAAATGTAACAATAAAAACAAAGATATATCAGCCATACCTGCATGAGTGCAACAATTGCAAAATGCACAAACCGAAACAACAAAAAAGTAGCCAGTTCTCAAAACTAGTTCCTTGTTCCATGAAATGAAACCAAAAGCGGACAGACACTCATAATACAGCAATTCCATTGTAGGAAGACAATTCAAAGTTCTCTGCATTTTTTGACAGAAAAAAAAAAGTTCTCTGCATTTTAAATGATAATAAAAAAACCACCAGCGCTACTACTACCTTGAAGAGTTTTCTCGCTAAGTTGAATCAACTGCATAAATTCTCTCATGCCATTGCACCTGCCTCAAACCATATCTTTGCAAGACCCATATACGCATGGTCATCCTCCATCGGATTGTTCCATTAGTCTTTTGACATTTACCCTACCCCACTATTAAGTCGAGTCTTATTATAACCTTATTGAATCTTAGATTCTATAGATACATGAAAGCAGAGTCTCTGCTTCTTTGGTGGGTGATCGGTGCGTCGTGGAGAACCCACCGAATAGAGCTCCGTTTCACCATTGAAGACCGATTTCAATCGCATCAAGAAAAATGCCATAGCAACAAAACGAGCCACATGCAAGTCCAAGAACCTCAATTTCGATATTTCCCTACACTAAATCAGCCCAAAACCAATCGACCCACCGCAGATAGAACCACCGTCGTTCAAAGCAAATCCAAGAATCACACCCAAAACCTTAATTTATCATCTTCCGTCAACGCCCATACCAATTCACACGGACATCTGTTAAAAGTCCGCTCTTTTCCCCGCAAGCGCGCACCCACACACCAGCAAAAATCAAATGCCCAGTAAGAAAAAACTCTACCGAACGACGTGTCGCGACCCAGAAAAGGAAACCAAGACCAATTCGTAGACTCAATCGCAGTCCCTCTGTGCAGTCTTACCTTGGAGAGCTCGAGGAGCGCGTTTTCCCTGAGATCGGGGTTGCACAGGTCGAGGACCAACTGCTCCGCCGACGCCATCTTCCGGTCCTTGCTCGCCGGAGGCCCCCCGGCGGCGCCGCCGCCGCCCGGGGCCGGCGCGCCCGGCCCGGCCCCGAACGGCGCGTTCATGGACAGCGATTGCGGCAGATTCGGCATGGCCATTTCGCTGAGTCGCCGAGAGAGAAGGAGCGAGAGAGAGAGAGCGATTTCGGAGATTAAATAGAATTTTCGAAAAATAAAGTGTTTCGAAATTCCGATCGGAAAACGGGGGGACTTATAAAGGGAGGAGGGGCGCATGCAGCGATGCTACATGTCGTTTCGAGGGGGCGGTCGGTTTCGGAATTTTCGCTTCACTAGCAAAGTGTCGAAACAAACTTTTTCAATCGAATTGATGCTCTCAATATGATCTAATCCTCCGCTTAACTTTATTTTTTGGTCAGAAATCCTTCGGTTAATTTAAACGTACAAGCTTTGCTGAGTACCATATTTTGTACTCTGAACATAAGTACACCACCTTGAATGACAACTGCTCGTTTACTTATAAGAATATAATTTCCATACTTATAAGTAGACATGTCAAAATGGGTTCTGAACACATTTACGGTGCACATGACAACCATTTTGTGCCCGGGAATTATTTCTGAACAGAAATAATTTTTTTTATTCTGTGCTCGGAAACAATTTTTGAACAGAAATGATTTTTTTTTATTCTGTGCCCGGAAACAATTTTTGAGCATTTGAAGGCGTTTGGTAAACTGTCCAAAATTTCTATTCCTAGAATAGAAAAGAATAGAAATGCGTTGGTAACTACACAAAATTTCTTTGCATTAATAATATTTTGAATTGTTTAATTTTTGTTTTCTTTTTCTTTCTACTGAGGGCCCGTTTGGTCGGTCGCCGACGACTGGCCATAGGCCAGGGTGTCGCAGCCCTCGCCGTCGCCCTGGCCACTTGCCTCGCCGTCGCGACCAACGGCGAGGCCGAGTCTTGCCGTTGCAACCAATGGCGAGGCTCGGCCTTGCTCGATCTAGGCGAGGCCGACCTCGCCATGACCGATGACGAGTCGCCTCGCCCAGGCGGCGAGGGTCCAACCCTCGCCCTCGCCAGCAAGGGGGACCCTCGCCTCCACCGGCGGCCGACGAGGGCTGTGACGCCCTCGCCGGCGACCGGCCACAACCCAAGAAGAACAACAATAAAAAAAATAAAAAAAATAAAAAAAAATTGATTCTCAAAATTGTGCCGAGAAACAAGAAGCTACTTTTTTTTACTTCTTGTTTCTCTTCTAAAACTATTTCTGAGCACAAATTTTTGCAAAAATGTGTTCGGGAACAAAAAATTTACTAAACGCATATCTATTCCTAAATTATTTTTAAAAATAAAAGAATAGAATTTTTCACTGTTTGGCACGTTGCCAAATGGGCCCTTATTAGCCCAAAATTCCTTAAATGGGTCATATATGTGATAACCTAGTTTAAATGGGTTCTCAAATAAAAAGCCTAAAATGGTCTAAAATGGGTTCTAAGATCAATCCATTTCCAACCCATTTAGAGTTGGGCACGGACTCTCTTTCCTCTCTTTTCGGCTCTCTAGCTCCACACTCTCTCTCACCTCTGTCTTCCTCTTCGAGCCGAGCAAACGTCCCCAACCTCCGTCGCTCCCGAAGGCCATGAGAGCTTTGATGAGGGGCCGGTGCAAGAATCGAAAGTCGCCTCAGCGAGGGAGGACACTCAGCATTGAGCCATCCAATTCGTGTTGATGCTAAAGCAGTTGAGCAACAAGGAGTTGCGGTTGCTCAAGCTGGTCTCTCGCTCCACCTTTGATCGCCTTTTGAAGCACGACATGATTGCGATGCTCCTCGAGCTGCTTCGGCAGAGCCGGTGAGATTTGGTCCTCAAGGTGCTTGTTCTGTTACTTTATTTGATGATTTGCCAATATAATCATTTCAATCAATTTTAATTGGAAATCTTTGGCGTTTGATACCGACCGTCCTTCATGGTGCAGTTAACACTGACGTGAATAATTTTTACAATTTTTTTATTTTCTGAATTTTTTGCTTTTCTTTTATTTTTTCCTTCTTTTCATTTTTTGTTGTGGTTGGCAACAACTGGCCACAAGTGAGGGCCAATGAAGGCGTCATGGCCATCGCCTAGGCTCACCTTTGGCTGGCAATGATGACCTTGCCTACCAGTGAGCGCGACCCTCTCCGGCAGCTGGCCAAATAACAAAAGGAAAAGAAAGCAGAAAAAGAAAAAGAAAAAAATTAATAAAAAGAAAAAAAGAAAAAAATTGTCAACGTCTGTAATTTCTAGCTAAAATTGGCCAAAAAGGCTACATTGAAAAATTATCAAAAGATTTGGCACTAAATTGACAAATCGTCATAATATTTAGGATTGACTCGACACAATTAAAATTTTTAAATTAAATTAATTGCCCTATAATAGGTTTATGACTTTTTGGATAAGTTTCCCTATATATTAATTATCACTTTGTGTACCGTGCTTTTGATGATATCACATCTTATTTAAACGTCAATAACTACCAGAAATTAGTAATGAAGTTCAACTATTCGAGAATTAACCTTTTTAGGAAATCATGGATTGACATGGTTCAATTAGAGCAGAATAGAGATATACCCATTATTTACACGGTTCAATTATAAAATGCCTGAAAAATAGATCGGAATGGGCGAGTTATAAAGGAGTAAGCACACATGTAATGATACTACATGCCGTTTCGCAAGGCAGGCGGTTCCGTATTTTTCGCTTCCCTGGCAAAGCGTCCAAAAACTTCCTTCCACTTCACTTCTCAAATCTCATGAAAATTGTGATGCGGACTGATGTTCAAATCCTTCACTTCATTCAACCGTACGAGCTATCCTTAGTACAATACTCGTGCTCAAGCATATAAATACATAATCTCTGAAAGTCTCTGTCTTCGGCATGTTCTCTGAAGTACTGGAAAATATACTCAAGCTTCTGTAGTAAACAATATACACAAATATGCGTTTTAGTCCTCGATGTGATCACAATCGTCATCATAACCTACAGCTCCATGATCATCATCACGATATACCATGTAGAGCAAGTTAAGAAGCATCGCCAAGATGCTTTCCATCTGACAAAAATGCCCGTTGATGTATGGAAACTGCAATGATCATGAAGTAATTCCTCAGATGCCCAGTCTCTATCTACAGGATCAATGAATTTAAGGGCCTAGCCATTGTAGAAATGTGATCAACCAAATCATAGGAACTTAATCGAGTAAGCGCAAGATACCTCAATCAATTAATTACAAGGTTACATGCACGGACAGATGTAATTTACCCACACATCAGGTAAAGAGCACACTAATTTGGTTGCTTCTTGGAATAATCCCTGGGGCCAAATATGGTGGAACCAATTCTCACATTCGTGCTCCCCATCTCAATCTGCACAAATCAGGAATTGGATCTAGTTACTCACATGACTTTGTCAACTTATGCTGAAATTATAGGCTGCATGACCAATACTTTTGATTGCATCTCTTGGATGACCCGGATCTTGTTCAGTGGGACAAACAAATACTGATTAATTCTGCTTCAATGATCCATATATGCACAAAAAGGAGATATGTGCTCCGAACTCAAACTATTGCCGAGGATAGCACATCCCGAGAGTTACACAAGATATATAAAGATTCCTAAGCGGTTACTACCATTTCGATAGAACATCCACCAGGAATGCTTCTTGAGGATCCCAAACTGGACATACCAATGAATAAGAACTAAGAAGTGAGTATGTCACTTACCGCTTGCTCAAAGTCACCGGACATGCCCATTGACAACTCACATTGCTCCTCATTGATTCCTAGTGCCTTGCAAACCTCAGTTCTACAGTTTGAAAGTGTCTGTTGCATTAAACAGTATGATTGATAAAAGATTAGCATGTAGAGGCAACAAGTTGAATCTGAATAAAGTAAGCTGAGCCAGATAAAAAGAAGATAATCCCATCCTGAATTTTCCTATATCAGGTAATTTTAGATCCACATTAACCACACTCAACAGTATGAAGATAGACAAAATGAATAAACCTAAAAAGTTAGGCTCCATACTTCAGACTTCACAATGGACGACATGGTTCATTTTCATTCCCTGACATTGAGGAAAAAGCATCACCTTGAAATTTGCTGGAGTTGATGTATAGTCCGGCATTCCTATTGTCATTAAGCCAGAAAATTCCAAGTTGGGGCACCGCGATTTGACATATTTCACAAGCTCCAAACAATTTGCAGGCTCCACACCAGATTTAGCTTCAACAGTGTCATGAGGACTAGTCAGTCAATAAAGCATATCGTTTGTCTAAAGAAAAGTCATCATCTGCAACCACAGCTAATCAAAAGATACTGATGCTATGTTCTCTTGTTCCTTCTGGTATAAAAAGGAAATCGTCCATCCATTCCAGTCCAACTATAATTTCTATTAACCTGCTCTCAGGAAAAAAAAAAGAAAAAAACAAATCTCTTGTTCTGACCATCTAAGAGAATACACCAAAATCTTAGGAAATTTCAGAATGCTGCGGGGGAGAGGTTCTAACCCCATGAAACGGGAGCAGCATGAAAGGAACTAGGGAGGACATTAATTGGTTAAAGGCCCTTCATGACAGGAGATACAAGGAAGAAAGAAGATGAACTGTAAATGAAACATGTAGCTCAAAGAAAAACCTTTTTGAACCTTTTTCAATATCAATAATGAATACTGAAGAAAAATAACAAGTACAACAAAAGAGCATCATATTTAATCCACTTAAAAGCCCGAAATGACAGAATCTAACTCTATGTTATAGGAAGCAAAAGAGTTGAAGAGAAACAGAGCAGATACAGTCATTTTATGCACACGAAAGACTATGCTTAAAATCACATGCCTAACAATACCAAGCATGTGGATGAGAAATCAGCACAGTTTGACAGAGTTAGAAGCAAATACTTTAGCACCAATTGATCCC
The DNA here is from genome assembly GCA_031216185.1 of Syzygium aqueum. NCBI lineage: Eukaryota > Viridiplantae > Streptophyta > Magnoliopsida > Myrtales > Myrtaceae > Syzygium > Syzygium aqueum. The sequence goes on along the minus strand of CM062236.1, from coordinate 4,024,106 downwards.
CCAATAAAAGATTAATTCACTAATCTAGCACCTAAATCTACTGAAAAAATTGAAGACCATGGCCATAATTTATCTGCTTACTCACACACTTCTCCACTGGTGTTCACTTGGACCAAAACCTTCAATGGATTTCTTCCAAGGCTTGAAACTGCACGATCAAGATGGTTAGCAATCTGCAAAACAGGAAGTAGTCAGAATCATTTTTACCCAGAAAGCTTCCCATGGATCCTCCTCAAGATTTTTCCAAGGCCACGAAACTTTTAATGAAGCTTAGCAACTCCAAAAGCACATATGGTGAATCGATAGGCATTTGTAGTCTAAAAAATTGCCAAGGAGAACAATATGTAAGCATAAGTCCGAATGCGACCTAAGATATTGTTAAGCCATGTAATCCCACTATAAACAGTTCTAAATTCAAATTACAGCAAAAAACCATCTACTAATGTCTAGCTAACAACTACCGGCTATGGAAGTGCAAGAGCTTCTAATTTCTGCAAAGACGGATTGGAGTCCTTACTTTCTCATTGTCCACGCCCTCAACCATCGCCAAATTTGGAACTGCAGCTGAATGTACAGATAAAAATATCATGTGTCAAATTGTGATAAAGATGAAATATTTTAGAACAAAGTCGTGCAAATTTTAAAAGGAGACCTCGTAAGCGATCACCATATCATTTCCATTCCCATAAGCGACAATTGTGATGGCTCACAAAGAAAAGTTTCGCAGACATCTCAACGTAAATCCATGACCCATGGTTTCGGTGCTATTCAAAGTGTCCCATAGCCAACTTCAAGCTCAGCTATGAACTAAAACGACTATAGAAGGAGAACTAATCATCCAGTCTCCGCGCATGCACTGACTCTGCGTCTACGCGTGACACTTTAACAATTTAACTTGTTTCCGAGCTAAGTTGTCATAATCAAACTATTACTATAGACAGAAACACAATGGAGATAATTTACAACACGCACTCTATATGATTGCCAAAAAAAAGCACGGAAGGCTTGACATTTTTTATTCAAAACACAAGTCATCTTTTTCATCGACAAGGAAACAAATGTAATCCTAGGAGAGGAAGTCGCAAAATTCTTTCTTTCAACTTTTGAACAGAACAATAGTAAAGGAACAAACTTTACCAAAAAAAATAGTAAAGGAACAACGGTTCATACAGAGAAGCGTTTTGGCTTTGTTGCTCTGCAAATGTCCCACGAAATGCCACTCGATGTCCTCCGGCAGCTGCACAAGGACGCGCGCCGTTCAGATTCAAAGCCACAAACCCCAAAGTTTCACCCTCCAATCAATCCAATGCACCTCCTCAAACACACGAATCGAATTCTAATGAACCGATGAAGAGCTCAAATCAACCTTACGAACACGAATCGCAATCTCAACAAAACCTCCGAACGGAACACAATCAAAAGCTGATCGGAGCGCTCTAATGTTCAGAGGGAGAGAGACCTGAGGAGCTTTCTCGACGAACTCCTGGACGTAATTCTCGCCGAAGCAGCGGTGACCCGCGTCGTAGACGTCGCGGATCAGGGAGACCGGCTTGGTTTTCGAGACGGCCACGACGCGCACGCTCCCGGCGCGGCCGCCGGATCGCTCGGCCGCTTGATGGACTCGGACCATGACGGAGCGGAGCGCCGCCACGGCGAAGGTTTCCACGGCGGGAGCAGCCATGGAAGCGCGGCTGTTCCCGGTGGATGCCAACTGCTCGGCTTCGTGTCCCGCCCCTGCTATGCCGTTCGTTGCCTTGCACGAGATTTTCCGTTTTCGGGGGGATAGAGTGGTAAATTCGAACGTAGAAAAAACAAGTGAGAAAATTTGGCAACCACATTTTTTTCTACGATAATAATAGGTGTACTAAAAAAACCAGAGAAAATTCTACGCTTTTTTTTTTGGTCGAATTTTTTTTTAATTTTAAAAGACTAGCAAAGTATGTTAGGATTACAATTTCCATTTTTTCATTAATTGTGATGCTAATATATTAACTCATTTATAGTATTTTTAGTTTTGACTTGTACCATATTAAAATTTACGGTTTTTTCTTTTAACATATAGATAGACACTTTCTTGGAAGATCACCCATATTCGAAAGGCTCTTTTTTTTAGTTTATTTCAATTATACATATATAATACATGAATGCTCTTTCCGTATTTGGTGCATAATTCAGTTCATTTTGCCTTCTTCACAATCTTAAAAGCTCGTCGGGAGCTACTCTTTGTTCGGGGCCTCTTGGCTTGACAATCACTCTCCACTTTTGTGGGATTGCGTCGATTGATTATATGCAACACTCAGCTGAAGGCATGAGGCAAATTTATTTCATGAGCGAGGCAAATTTATTTCATGAGCAAGGCATGTGCAACATGAGTTCATCTAAGCACTTGAACTTGGCAAGTCTCGAATGAATATTTTGGTGGAATCCCACATAATCTAAAATTAGGTTGTGGCCTATATGAAGCTAAGACCAATTATTGTGCACTTTTTTTATTTTATAATTACATGTATTGTCCTATTACTTTGGTGCCATAGTGTCCATATGCCTAACTTTGGTATGTGTAGTCTTTTGACCTCGGCGTGTCTCATCATCAATTTTTATTCTATGCTTCGGACTTCATATCACAAACTATAAATCAAGCAAAACATTGATATATGAATTAATTTCATATATCTGATATATATTTTAATTTCAGGAGATAATTATTTCATTTATTTTGGGCAATCTTTGATTCAGTTTCTCGATTCTCAGGCCAATGTGTCATCGCTCTTTAGGCATGATTTAGAGCGACCATCCAGCCATTCTTTTCAAATATAGCCAGCCCATTCTTGTTCATGAACCCATTTGGGATTATGACATAAATAGTCCATGAACTTTGACCCAATGTAGTCCTTAAACTTTTAATTTGTTTAATATGGTTCATGGACTATTGGTAGATGTTTAACTTATAGTCCCCGAACTAGATGAAAATGTTAAATATTATCATTCCATTAATTCAAGTTCAGATACAATATTGAACATTTTGACATAATTTAGAGATTAAACTAAATATGTACCAAAAGTCCATGGACTATATTGAACAAACTGAAAGTTCAGTGACTATATTATCTCAGAGACTATATTGAACAAGTTAAAAGCTTAGGAACCATTCATGTATCATTTGTGTCATTTTCTCAACCCATTTCTGCATCGAAAATTCAACTTGAGAAAAAGAGCAGGGAAATAAAAGACAGACGGAGAATCAAAAGGGAGTTCTACTCCTCACCTCGTCCTGTCCATCTGTTTCCTACTTTGGAGTGAAGCGAGGTGCAGACATAAACCAATTCTGGGCCTAACAAGCATTTGCATTGACCTTTGTTTGCTGAGAGTTGAGAATCAGATCTCTCATTTGCATGGCTTCTGTCTGAACCAAAGTCAGACCATTCAAGCGACGAGTACAGATCTGAATGCCTACAAGTCAACCTTCTTACGTGCCTAGATTTGTAGCGATCCATCGATGTCACCATCGCCCACTTTTTCTTCACTGTGGTCTTATCCCCTTGTGTGTACCATCTTCTCCACGAAAGAACAAAAGAAGATTAACTTGCCGTATATGTATTATATGCGCGCGCTTGCTTCTTGGGGGATACAAGAACGATGCAACAGATTAATTACACCATAGTGGGGATGTTTTTAATAATCTTTTCTCATAAACTTGAGATGTTTTAAGGATCAGCTGAGGGTTTGCTCATTGTGCTAATCTGGTCTTCGAGTCATTACAGATTAAGAGTACAGAAAGAGTATTGATCACAGTCATAAGTCAACTCTCATATTTGATTGGGGGAAGAGAGAGAGAGAGAGAGAGAGAGAGAGAGAGAGAGAGAGAGAGAGAGAGGTGCTGTATGATAACGTTGTCCATGAGTTTCGTTTGATTATTATGTTTCTAGAGATTGTTTGCATGACCCTACTTGAAGTTTTTCGAATCTAATGAAAAGGTCCATGACCTTCATTGTCTTTATCTTTCTTTAAATTATTTTTAGTCGTTGAATTTGGACCAATCCACTTAGCACCAAAATCTCAAAAGAGAGCACAGATGTCAACTCATTTTGACAATCAGCTCAGGTATAAACAACATTTAACATCTGTCGTCTCTACACATTCCTCATTCAGGCCATTTCTCAATGACCATCGCATCTCCAGGCTCTATAGTCACCCAAAAATCCTCCCATCTTCCCTCAACAATCACTCCCTCTTCAACCATGAAGTCCCGCAACATCTTCTCCATTTTCATCTTATCGATAGTGGCTATTACCCCTGTTACTGATGCATCGTCGCACGAGAAGACGGGCTATGATCCAGATTACGACGAAGTGCTCAGGGAGTTCGAGTACAAGCCAAATGCCAAGCTGTCACATCGCCTTGCCTCATCCTTTGCCCCAAGCAGGTTCCTTTTGCAGAAAAGGAAGCGCGCCCATCACTTGACTTGCAACAAGTTTCCTAGGACATGCCGCGCAAAGGGAAGTCCCGATTGCAAGAAGAAGTGCATTGATCTGCTGGCCAACCGGCTTAACTGTGGGATGCGCGGGAAGAAGTGTAAGTACAATGAGACTTGTTGCAAAGGGAAGTGTGTGAACCTATCGTTCAATAGGAAGCATTGCGGGGATTGTAACAATAGGTGCAATAAGGGTGACTTTCGTCTATTGGGGCTCTGCAATTATGTTTAGGAATTCATGAGGTGGGATCCCACTTGTTGAGGCCCTTCCAACCTCTAGAGTACCAATTAATTCTTAAATACCATTGTTGCGTAGCTTCTTGGCAAGTTGTGTGATAATATGTACTCTAGTATGATTGTTGCATCTTCTGTCAATAGAGCTAGCAATTCGTGTCATCGTCTTGTAACCTCTTTAGGTCTAATCTGAATATGATATCCTCATTGGATGTGTCATACCTTTGAAACCCAGGCACAATCCATTTATTAAACAGGCTCCACAATGCTTATTTGCTTAACAATTTTATAGAAAATATCTCCTACAATAAACATGTAAAAAGGGTGAAACATATGCTAATATGTCTAAACTAAAGGGTCAATTCTCGATTTATATACATAGGCAGACCTGTTTATGACATGAACATGACTAATCTCAATTCGAATGCACTTAATTAACTACATCTAGTGTGCTTGTGTTAAATGGTCGTTTCGAAAATTTCTGACCCTAAACGTCAATATATATAAAGAAGAACCTATATAAAATTTCGATTATGATTCTTGAACCTCTTAGAGAATCAACTGATCTGACCTATTCCTCAAAGAAGGCAATTTCGAACACATTCAAGACCGACTCATTCGTCTGGAATCTTGAATTATGCAGATTTCCATTGCCAGAGTTATGTGCAAACGGTATACAAGAAATTCCACCAGTAACCATCATTCTAGGAAAATGATACAGAGCATGGAGGCTGGTTTTGATGGGTGATGGGTGAATAATTGTGGTTGGACCCTCTCTATGATACATTGTTCTCGAATTCAGAAAACATGAATCGCTTGAGGGATCGTTTGAAAGGAAAGGAGCGAAAATGAGATAGAAGTGGAGGATGAATGCTCGCAGATCTTATCAAAGAAGAGAATCTGGAGTGTTTGTTCTTTGCATTGTAAGATGAAGAATAAGCCCCTTGAACTGCCATGGGACAGATCATATGCTTATTATATACTTCTGCGCTCAGGTCTTCCTTTGTAAAGTTTTGCGTACTTCCAGCTCTATTGAAACAATCTCTATGCAGTGCCGACACACAAGAAAGAATGGAAAGGAAAAACATACCCCTCAGGAAATATGGAAAGCAACAAATTTTCTCTCCTGTCCAGCCAACTTCAGGAGTAATTTGCTCAACTTCACGCATTAAAAATGTTTTTATTAAAATAAGCTGGAGACTTGATTGTACTTCAATTGACTGCAATTTGTCCGGGAACAAGTTGAATCGACAAAGATTATGAAATAAACCCAGAATTTCGAGTCCATGATTATTGAAAACTTGTTATCTCCATTGCTTGTACTTACATCCCGATTGTGGCAACTGTGGAGCTCGTCTCTTTCTCAGAAAGTCGTTCACTCGTCGGTGGCGTAATTCATCTGTTGGAGCTTGTGAGTGTTCTAGTTCTACCCATGGAATGGTGAAGAAAAACAGAGAAAAAGAAAAGCGAGAAAATTCCGAGAAGAGAGAGAATCCATTTCTTCGAACGCGGTTGTTTTGGACTCCCAATTGCTGCATTATTTCATCCATTTTCCACTCTAGACTAGATTTTTTTTTCAGAAAAAGCCTCGCCGAACTAAAAAATTCATTAGAAAAGCCACGTAGGACTCTTTGAAGGAATATGTCGCTGGAGACACTTCAAAGATCTCATTTTTTTTTTATCGATGTGGTACTCAAGTGATTGCTCCAAAAGTTTTGGTACTAAAGTGAGTGTCATACGAAAGTTATGACATTTTTAGTGTACCTTTTCCCATAAAGGATTATCCAAATTCGTCTACTGGATGATAGAGCCACACATGTCTTTGAAGTGTAAAATGCCACCATAGACTTGCCTTTCAAAGAAAAGCAAACAAGTCTTTCGCACCGTGTATGCGCAGAACAATCGAAGTCCATGCTCAATGTGGTATTGCAAGAAAACATCCCCAATAAAATCCAAACTTATCAGTACCGATTTGTCAATGCCCCTTTAGAATGGATCCCCTCAAAGCTCCCCACCATTGTCTTTCACGCATTCAGCTAAGGAAGGCTTCTATGGCACCAAGAATTTTCCACACTCAAGTAAACCCCCCCAACACAATCGACAAAACCAAGTTTGCGACCCCAGCAATGTCATTTTAACGAAGACTTTGACTTCCTAGCATTTCAAATTCGTGCACTGCCGTCCTATAGCCAATTATGCTCCAGCAAAAGACATGGAATTCCACCAGACCCTCTCGTCTTTTCTTTCCCTTTCTGTGAAATTGTAGCCGTAAAAGATGTGACGAGCACATCATTAAACTTAAAGATATTTTATCGCCTTATCTTAAATTCCACAATAATCTAACTTTGAGAAATTTAATCTCAAGTACTCTTGTATTGTACATGCTTAGACGCGATCGTCCTATAAATATAGGTTTTCGAGTGAATTGTCAAATAACTTTTCTAGGCTTTTATTTGCTTGTATATTCCACAATATTACCGGAGGCTTTCACATTGGTGTGGTTTATTAACAAGGGAGACTTTCTTCATAAGGATAACAACTCAGTTTATATTCTATTTTCCTTCTTGACACTAATTGAATTTTTTGATTCTAGAATTGAAAAAACAAAAATCATGAAAGGTTGCATCGCTGAACACCACATTTAGGCCGCGTTTTGTATGTTCAATTAGAGAAGGGTTCTTATTTGGTTGACAACCCAAATGAAATGCATGGAGGGATTTCAGACACTAACAATATAAAAAAAAGGATACATGTATAAGAAAAATGTCGAAGGCGAAGCAAGTCGATTCCCTTGTAAGCACGCATATATGACTGGTAGCAATTAGCGGAAACAAATTTAAAAAATATCGAAGAACTCTTGAACAAAATGAAAAGGCAAGTTGAACTCGTTTTCATCAGAGACGACGGGAGGAGAAGTAGGAAGGCTACGTGAGCCCACAGACGGACCTTTCAGAGAAGACTTGCGTTGGTAACCTGGCTTATTAGAAGACTGAACTTAGTATAAGTTGAAGCGCTCCCTCCCACCACCGAACTCACTCGAATGTTAAGCTGCAAAATGGGGTGGAATAAAATCCTTGGCCTCCTCTGTTTCATCTTTTTCTTACATTCCTCCCTTCCCTTTGCCTCGCTCCTTTGCCCTTCTGACCAGCGCGATGCCTTTCTCCTTTTTAAAAATTCCTTCGTGCTTGATAGTATGGCGTCCCACTTTAGTTGCGACTTGGATTTGTATTATCCCGTCACATCTTATCGAAAGACAAACTTATAGAGCAAGAGCCTTGACTGCAGCTCATGGGACGGTGTCACTTGCGACGGTGTCACCGGCAATGTTGTCTGTCTTGATCTTACTTGCAGCTGGCTTCGTGGCGCTCTCCATTCCAATAGCTCCATCCTTCTCCTTTGCCATCTTCGGAGCCTCAACCTCTTTGGTAATAACTTCGTCGGCTCACAAATTTCACCTAATTTAAGTGCATTTGCAAAAATGACTCATCTAAATCTCTCACGTTTATACTTTTTTGGTACTGTTCCTAGTGAAATCTCTTGCCTCTCCAAGCTTGTGTCACTTGATCTCTCTTACAATTATGATGTTACAAACTCATTCTCTTCTCTTGTATTGGAAAATTCAATCCTCATAATGCTTGTTCAGAATCTAACAATAGTGAGAAAGCTTTTTCTGGATAAAGTAGACATGTCTTTGTCTTCTTCTTTGACACATTTAAGAGTTTCTGCTTGTTCCTCAGGGGGAATATTTCCCGATACTGTTTTTCGATTGTCTAGCCTCATTACTCTCTCTTTACGTTCCAATCTCAACATGTTTGGGATTCTTCCCAACTCCAATTGGACTGGTCCTCTTGTGTACTTGTCTCTCGACAGTACTAGCTTTTTAGGAGAAACACTCAATTCAATTGGAAACATGAAGGGATTAACAATTTTAGGTCTTAGTGATTGCAGATTCACAGGACACATCGCCTCATCACTGTGGAATCTCAAGCAACTCCAAGTTCTATATCTAGCCGGGAATAACTTTAGCGGGGTTGTAGAGTTTGAAAACTTTACAAAGTTTAAAAATCTCATAATGCTTAATGTTTCTCTAGAGCTACGTGTAACCTATAATACACTAAAGTACACATTTCCGAAGCTCGAAGTGTTGAGGGGTTGCCTTCTTGCAACTTGACCAAGCTCCCCTGTTTCTTGAGTTCATTAGATTAACACACTTAGACCTCTCTTTCAATAGGATTATTGGGGAGATCCTGACGTGGTTTTGGGGAATAAGCTGTGATACATTGGAAATCTTAGATCTTTCTCATAACCTTTTGGAGGGAGGTATACTACAATTGCACTGGAAGAGATTGCTATATATTAACCTTCGGAACAACTCATTCTAAGGATCACTCCCCATCCCTCCACCTTCTACTTCTTACTTTCATGCCTCCGACAATGGTTTCACCGGTGAGATCCCCTCTTCAATTTGCCAGTTGAGTTCACTTTATTCTTTATGTTTGTCTAACAATAATTTCTTGGGGAATGTGCCACCATGTTATGGTAATATAACCAATCTTTGGCATCTAGACTTGAGCAGCAATAAATTTCAAGGACCACTCCCCCTCTCTCCACCTTCTACTTCATACTTTAATGCCTCCACTAATGGTTTCACCAGTGAGATCCCCTCTTCAATTCGCTAGTTGATTTCACTCCGATATTTAATTTTGTATAACAATAGTCTTTCTAGAAATATGCCACCATGTTTTGGAAATATGGCCGATCTATTTTATCTACACTTGAGCAGTAATCAATTACAAGGGCCATTACCATGCTCGCTAGTCAAATGCGTGAACTTAGTAGTACTAGTTCTCAGTGACAATGAGTTCAATGATATCTTCTCACATTGGCCGGAAGAATCGCATCTGAAGTACCTTGATTTGAGTTCCAACAAATTTCATGGTAGTATCAACCTCACTGCATTTGGACTCTCCTTCCCTGTTCTTGAATATTTGGTAATTTCCCACAACAATTTTACTAGACTGAGGCCCATACAGGGTTTCTTAAACACCTCATTGGCTACAATAGATTTATCCAACAAGTTTGAAGGGCCAATTCTGCTTTCATTTCCTTTCACATTTTTTTATTGCATTGCAAGCAATAATATAACAGGAAAGATTCCTTCTTTGATATGCAATGCCACTAAGCTCGAGCACCTTGACTTGTCTGACAATGGCTTAACAGGTGGCGTGCCTGGGAGCTTAACACATTTTAGGACAAATCTATTAGTTTTGAACTTGCGAAAGAATCACCTTGAGGGCATAATTCCTCAATCATTTTCTTGGAGAAATAGCTTGTCGACTCTTGACTTGAGTCAAAATTGGTTTGAAGGCACATTGCCCTGGTCCCTTGTCAAATGTAAATATCTAGAAATTCTGAATGTCAGTGACAATCAAATGGAGGATATGTTCTAGAGATGGTTGGGAACACACCCAAAACTAAAAGTTCTCATTTTGAGGTCCAACAATTTTAAGGATGCTTTGAATATTCCCAAGGGAGCTCACCTCTTTCCCAAGTTACATATTTTGGATCTCTCCAACAACAACTTTGGTGGTCCTTTGCCAGCCAACTTGATAATGAACCTTAAAGCCATGATCAATTGCGAAAATGGACAAGACAAATCATTGTATAAGACACGATTTTTTCAAAGGATGATGGGACATGAAAATTCCGTGACCGTGAGCATAAAAGGGCGAGAGATTGAGCTAGAGAAGATCTTCACCGTCTTCACAACCATTAACTTGTCGCACAACTCTTTCCAAGGGGATGTCCCAGGAGTCATTGGACATCTTCACTCTCTTATAGGTCTTAATCTTTCTCATAATCACCTTACAGGTTCCATTCCTATGACTTTAGGGAACTTAACTGAACTTGGATGGCTCGATCTATCTTCTAACAAGCTCGGTGGCATAATTCCTAGAAAATTGGGAGATTTGGCATCCCTTGGCTACTTAAACCTCTCGAAGAACCAACTCATTGGTCGAATTACTCAAGATAAGCAATTGAGTACATTTTCAAGCGACTCGTTTAGTGGAAATCCAGATTTATGTGGAACTCCATTGCCAAAAGCATGCCCTGGCGATGTTCAACCTCCTTCACCATTGTCCTCATCAAGTTTTGACCACAAAGGGCATGAGAGCTGGATCAAATAGAAAGCAGTGTGGATAGGTTATGCATCTGGAATTGTTATTGGGATTTCCATTGCATACATAGCATTTGAAACAGGAAGGCCCAAGTGGCTTGCGTGAGGAGTGGGAATGCTGAAGAGAAAAGCAATTGAGTGGATGGAGAAACCGAAGTGGAAGGCTATCAAATTTCATGGACAATGAAATTGTGTGAGGAGTTGTCTCTTCAACCGTGCAATGTAATTTCAATGAATGAAGATGTCACTATACCTGCTTGAAATGTCATTTCCCTTAGGAAGGCCTGTTTCTAATGTCTTCTCTTCTCGTTGTTGGGTGCAATTATATATCGGTTAATTTAAGAAGTTGGATAATGAGATATGTAAAACGTAGAGCTTTAAAGAAAAAGAAGAAGGAAAAGACAAAAATAAATGAATCCAATGCCATTAACCTCTACAGATATCTTTTACATCTTCCCGTGTGCGTAGTTTTTATTTGTCCACGAAGAATTAGAAGCCAATACTGGCCTTAACCCATTCAGCCAAAGCTGTTAATAAATTAATTTGCTGAGAAAATATGTCTACAAGATTCAACAATTAAATGTTTGAAGTTGCAGGTGTGTAGTAGTAGATTATGGATTGGAAGCTATGATATCATACATTGTCTTTGATGCAGAACATAAATCAAAGTGGAACAGAAAAACGTTCTGGCGAAATATTCAAAGTATATTTAAATTTCAAATAATTCTACTAAAAAAATAACGAAAGAGAGAGTTCCCTCCTTCAGCTTGTCTTATGTATGACAAGAACCCTCGGTATTTTAGGACTTGGAATCCATCATTGGGTTTTTTCAGATAAAGTAGTGAGAACCTTCTCTTTTACTACTGTTATTTTTCCTTTTCTTACGATAAAGAAAAAACCTTCATAATCAGGGCCCAACTAGTTTGTCCAAATTCACAGACGAACAGGTCGAGGGAATGTCTTGTAAGCTGTCAAAAGGGATGGTTCGCTTGCGTTACTAATGTACCGTTTCTCAATTGGATCCATGTACGTATTAGGAGACTGAAATGAACGGGTGGTTGTAGTGGAGTTCTTCCCTTGTACGCAAACTAATCTTACTGGGCAACTCTTATTGAACAATCCCCCCAATGGAGGCCTTGATTATCTCTGCAAAAAGTGTAGTATTACAATGAAAATGCATTTGAATATGATGGTGAATCGATCCTCAAGAAATCATAAAAACTTCAAGCATAGAGGATAATAAGACAGATTTTTCCTCAAATTGTGTGTTATCACGTCATTAACTAACTAAATCGTAATACAACACAGAACCGGTGCACTTTGTGTTTTTTTCCCTTGTCATTATCACACGAGTTAGAGAGGAATTATTGTAAATAAGATGACAAGAGTTTAGAGGAGAGTACAAGGTTTGGCTGCATTATGCAAATAGCCGCCTTCAAATTAATCAACATCCACCCTACCCCTATTCTATAGCACCACCATTGGCTCGTACACGCAAAATTCTTGTGTATCATAAATTGTTTCAGCATATTCAAATATGCATCGATTCCAACACCTCAAAATCATAAGAACACAAGCAATTCCTTTGCGGGAGAATTATAAAAAAAGTTTTAAACCTATTGCAACTGTGCCATTGAGTCCCAAATCTTTTTTTGGCCAATTGAGTACTAAATTTTTTGCATTTATGTCAATTCAGTTCATCCTATCAATTTTGACGAAAATCGTTAATATGGACATTGACTATTTTACGTGGTGCGGCCCGCACCAACGTGAATATTTTTAAATAATTTTTCGAAATTTTTAATTTTTAATTTTTTTTAATTTTTTTCTTTCTTTTCTTTTTCTTCCCTTCTCCCCCTAGCAAGTCGCTAAGGTCTGGTGACCAGCCACTGGCAAGGGCGACCTCACTGGCCACTAGCGAAAATTTGGCCACTTGAGCTCGATCATGGCTACCTAAGCTTGGCCATGGACACCCTAGCTTCTCGCTCGCGACCATGGCTGCCAGATCTTGGAGCTCCAAGCCATGGTGGCTCCAAGCCATGGTTGCTCGAGCTTTGAGCTTACGGATATGATCGCTCTCTCCCTCCTCATTCGCAGTTTTCTAGCTCCTCTCACTCATGGCTCTCTAGCTCCTCTCACTTGTGGCCAAAAATCAATCGAATCGACCAAGCCAAACCTCGACACCACAGTCATGGAAGCGCCCTGCCTTAAGAAACCACAAATCTATGGTTGGCAAGGTTTGACCTCTCCATCTTGGTGATGGCGAGCCTCTCGACCTCGCCAGCCCTCGCCTTTGGTTGGTCGCCAGACCTCGACGACCGACTATAGTAAGAAGGGAAGAAAAAAAAGAAAGAAAGAGAGTGACAAGAAAATAAATTCGAAAAATTATTAAAATATTATTTTAAAATGTCCACGTCAGCGTCGGCTGTGCCAAATAGGACGTGGCATGAGCAGCAGTTGAGGCCCTCATTCCATGAGTTTGTCTTTGGATAAGATGTGACAAGGTAATACAAATCTTCGTCACAACTAAACTGGGACACCGTGCTATCACGCACGAAGGAATTTTCAAAAGGGAGCAAGGCATCGCGCTGGTCAGGAAGGCAAAGGGGCGACGCAAAGGGACGGGAGGAATGTAAGAAAAAGAGGAAACAGAGGACACCAAGGATTTGATTCCACCCCATTTTGGCAGCTTAACAAGCGAGGGAGTCAAGTGGTGGGAGAGAGTGCTTCAACTTATACTAAGTTCAGTCTTCCAATAAGCCAGATTATCAACACAAGTCTTCTCTGAAAGGTCTGTCGGTGGGCTCACGTAGCCTTCCAACTTCTCCTCCTCCCATCGTCTCTGATGAAGACGAGTTCAACTTGCCTTTTCATTTTGTTTTAGACTTCTTCGATATTTTTTATATTTTTTCGACTAATTGCTACCAAGTCATATATGCGTGCTTGCAAGGGAAGCGACTTGTTTCGCCTGCGACACTCTTTTTTACATGTATCTATTTTTTTATATATATTGTTAGTGTCTGAAATCCTTACATGCATTTCATTTGGGTTTTTAACCATCCAGTGTAGAAAAAACCAATAAGAACCCGTCTCTAATTGAACATACAAAACACGGCCTCAAAGTGGTGTTCAGCGATGCAACCTTTCATGATTCTTGTTTTTTCAAATCTAGAATCAGAAGATTCAATTAGTGTCAAGAAGGAAAATAGAATATAAACTGAGTTGTTATCCTCTTAATTTGACCGATGCATAATTGCACCAAGAAACAAGAAGAGAAGACATAGAAACAACCTTTCATAAGGAAAATGACATTTTTAGCTGGTCTAATGACGTTTATTCATTAAAAGTACATTGCACAGTTGAAAGACTCCTCAAACAATTTCATTGTCCATGGAACTTGATGACCTTTCGCTCTAGCTTCTCCATCCACTCAGTTGCTCTTCTCTCTAGCATTCTCACACCTTGCGCAAGCCATTTGGGCCTTCCCATTTCAAATGTAATGTATGCAATGGAAATCCCAATTACGATTCCAAGTGCATAACCTATCCATACTACTTTTAGTTTGATCTAGCTCTCTTGCCCTTTTCCGGCCGAAACTTGGTGGAGAAGGTTGAGCATCACATGGGAATGCTTTCGACAACGGCATTCCACATAAGCCTAGATTCCCACCAAACGAGTCATTCAAAAGTGTGCTCAATTGCTTATCTCGAGGAATTCGACCAGTGAGTTGGTTCTGAGAGAGGTTCAAGTATACAAGAGATGCCAAATCTCCCAATTGCCTTGGAATTACCCCACCAAGCTTGTTCGAAGAAAGATCAAGTCATTCAAGATTAGTCAAATTCCCTACGGTCACAGGGATGGAACCAGTAAGGTGATTATGTGAAAGGTTGAGCCCTATGAGAGAGTGAAGATGTCCAATATCTCCTGGAATATCCCCTTGGAAAGAGTTGTTCGACAAGTCAATAATTGTGAAGACATTCAAGATCTCCAACGGCTCAATCTGGCCCTTTATGCTCATGGTGACTGAATTTTCATATCCAGCCCCACTTTGGAAAAACTGCATCATATACAATGATTTGTTTTTTTCCATTTTCATCATTCATCATGGTTTTAAGGTTCATTATCAAATTGGCTGGCTAAGGACCGCTAAAATTGTTGTTGGAGAGGTCCAAAACGTTTGGGAAAGATGTCATCTCTTTTGGGTAACTTCAAAATATCTTTAAAATTGTTGGACCTCAAAACAAGAATTTTTAGTTCTGGGAGTGTTCCCAACCATCTTGGGAATCTATCCTCTATTTGATTGTCACTGAGATCCAAAATCTCTAGATATTTACATTTGGCAAGGGACTGAGGCAATGTGCCTTCCAACCGATTTTGACTCAAATCAAGAGTTGATAAGCTATTGCTTGAAGAAAATGATTGACGAATTGTGCCCTCAAGGCAATTCATTCGCAAGTTCAAAATTAACAGATCAATGCTAAAATTTGTTAAGCACAAAGGCAAGCTACCTGTTAAGCTGTTGTTTGACAAGTCGAGGTGCTTGAGCTTAATGGCATTGCATATCAAAGAAGGGACCTTTCCTATGAAATTATTGCTTGTAATGCAATAAAAAAATGTGAAGGGGGTGGAAGTGGAATTGGCCCGCCAAATTTATTACTGCTTAAGTCTAGATATCCAAGATTGGTTATATTACCAAAACATGGTGGCACATTCCCAGAGAGATTATTGTTAGACCAACATAAAGAATATAGTGAACTCAACTGGCAAATTGAAGAGGAGATCTCAACGGTGAAAACATTGTTGGATACATGAAAGTAAGAAGTAGAAGGTGGAGGGATGGGGAGTGGTCCTTGGAATGAGTTGTTCCGAAGGCAAATATTCCACAATCTCTTACGGTGCAATTGTAGTATACCTCCCTCCAAAAGGTTGTTAGAAAGATCTAAGACTTCCAATGTGTCGTGGCTTATTCCCCAAAACCACATTGGTATCTCCCCACTAATCCTATTGGAAGAGAGGTCTAAGTGCGTTAATCTTTTCAAGGAATTCAAGAAATAGGGGAACTTGGTCAAATTGCAAGAAGGCAACCCTAACACTTCGAGCTTCGGGAATGTATACTTCAGTGTATTATAGGTTACATTTAGTTCTAGAGAAACATTTAGCATTTGGAGATTTTTAAACTTTGTAAATATTTCAAACTCTACAACCCCATTAAAGTTAATCCCGGCTAGATATAAAACTTGGAGTTGCTCGAGATTCCACACTGATGAGGGGATGAAACTTGGAGTCTTCTCTAAAAGGTGTATCGGTGGGCTCTCATAGCCTTCCGACTTCTTCTCCTCCCATCATCTCTGACAAGACGACTTCTACTTGCCTTGTGGGTTCGGGAATATTTTTGTATTTTTCCCCTGTTGACACCTAAATTTTAGCACGTCATTTAGTGTAACTTGCATAAAAAATTAGGGATTAAATTTTAACCCCTAAATAAAAATATTTAAATTGCATAACATATAATTTAGGTTCATTGTAGTTTAATTACATTTTGCATCGGACCGGCGGTGGCAAACGAGCTTAAAATTCATTGAACGAGACTCAGCTCGCTCGGAATTCAAGGACCGGGAATTACAAGTCGAACGAGCTTGGTTGTTTTAATTTGAGCTTAATTCAGCCCATTGTGCTTAATTAAATAAAAGCTTAAGTTAATTCAGCCCATTTAAATTGAATTAAGACCTAAGCCCAAGCCTAAGCCCATTAGAACTAGAGAGCCCATCTAATTGACCTAAATTAGTATTATATAAACATGTTTAGGTCAGATTTTTCGGAGAACACGATTTTTCAGATCAGAATTTTTTTGAGAACACCTGCGAAAGTGAGAGAGAGAGGGAGAGAGGAGAGGTGTGACATCGCCACCGCGCCACCACCGCCACAGCCGCGCCAGCGAAGCCACTGCCGCGCCACTGTCGCCCGTCCCGCCGCTTGCAACCACCTCCCGCCACTGTCTTCCACCGTGCGTAATCACCTCCGCTCGCTTGCTTCGCCGCACCAATCGCCAGCCATTCGCTGCCATTCGCCACACGCCACAAGTTGCCTTGCACCGTCGCAGCCCGGCCATGCCTGGAGACGCCGTCTGTTCTGCGCCGTCCACAGCCGCGCCTCTCCCGCACGTCACCGTCAGAGCCTTGCCGCGCCAACCGCCGCCTCGCCTATCCGCCGTTGCCCCTCGCCGGACAACCTTTCTACCAGAACAGTCGCTACAGCCACTGACCGTTGTGCCACATCGCTCGTTTGCCGCCCCGGAGACGCCTGCCAGACGTCGCCGCCGTTTTGCTTGCCTGTTGCCCCCTGCTCTACAGTTCGCTGTCCACAACCACCGGAACAGCTACCGCCGCCAATCAGCAGCCCAGCCGGAGTTGCTTCGCCGCACGTTACCGCCAGAGCCCTACCGGAACAGCCAGCCGTGCTGGAGCAGCCGCCGTGAGCCTCGCCGTCCCAACGCCACGCCACGTTCCCGCTGGTGTTGCTGTCCCGTCGTCGTCCCGATCCACAAAGCTCGATCCCGATCGATTCAAATTTGGAGATTATCTGCAAATTAGGTAATGATATTATCCGATGCACTTTTGAATATGTAATTTCCTAATTTGAATGTTTGGAATATTGCATGAATATCGTGTCAATTTGCTAGATATTTTAGAATAATGTTTAGGATATTTGCAATGTTTTTAAATATTCAAATTAGGAAAATTTCCTAATTTAGCAACGTATCTGGACGATTATCCGACCTTATCCCTAAGGTACGATACGCGGCGATACGGAATTTCATTATCTTATCCATAACTATTTGGATACGATGAAGGAATTTATCTGCTTTTCAAATTTGAACGATCGATTATCCGTTAATATCTATAACCCTATAGATATGATCGATAGTTCGATTTTTGTGCCTAATCCGAGTTTGAAACAAATATGACGGATCGCGTGGATGATTTGAACGTGGTTGCTATTCTTATTTGTTTGATTGCTTTCCTTTTTCAAATAAAAGAAAATTAAAAAAAATCTGTTTTGTTAATTAGAATTTTGCATGTTTAGGAATTTTGAATATATCTCAAAGGATGAGATAAGTATTTAATTTAAATTGGGACTTAAAGTGGCATTTTTCCTAGTTTAAATTAAGGATTGTTTTAATCCGAACGGATTATTCACGTTATTGTTTTAATTCCGAATTTTAAAAAAAATGAATTGCTTTAGAGTAGATTAGGATAGATTGCATTCTTAATTTCAACAATTTATTATTTCGAATTTTAACAAAAAAATCCCAAAAATAAGTCATGTTAGGGTACATTAAGTCATCATAGGTTGCATGTTAATTTAGACATATTTTTAATTCCGAATTTCATTGATTAAAAATACCAAAAATAAATCATTTGCACGTCATTAGAATTAGGTCACGTCGTCGCACGACATATAGTTTACATGTTAGGTTGCATGAATTCGCATGTCATTCTTGCACGTCATTGCATATAGACTAGATTTCATTTAAACAAGTGAAAATCCAAAAAAAAGAAATTGAGTGAATTGTTTGTTAATTAGAAATCATATTAGGGTTGACTGATGTGATTTTCTAGCTAACAATGCAGATGCTTACGTTGCTTCTAGGTAAGTAATTCTTTCAATCTTGTAATTTATTTAATGCTTTCCTGGGTGTTAAATTGGTGGTTTGCGCACACGCATGAACACCTCACATGCTAGTAACTAAGTGGAAATGGATTCAAACTGCCTGCCAAAACATTTTTGAAAAGAAAAGGTACTGAAAAGGCGTTAGACTAGATTTAGTGTAATCAAGTCCCCGGGCTTAGAATCTCTGGTTCGTAGGAATAAAACATATCTCCCTATGTTTTATTTAGGTTTCTAATCGACCTACCGCAAATTGATTAGTGGCGACTCCAAGCATGAAAACATTTGCATGTTAAGAACTTAAACCCTAAGTTGCGAATTGATAAGACTTGGGAGGGCCCGAGTTAAGATTAGTCTTAATAATCCATTAGCTTGAAAATTGACAAAATTTTTTAGGGTCGTGACATCCCCTAATTACTACCAGAAGTATGTAGTGCTTGCGGGGGGCAACTTGCATCGCCTTGGATGAAGTATCCCATTAATTTGATATTAGTTTCTGTAATTTTTTGCGTGTATTTTACTTACTTGGGTTGTTATACGTCGAGTGTTAAAAATAACTATAAAAACGCTTGTCGAATTGGACATACAAAATGCAGCCTGTAAATTGGAACTTGAGATCGTTTCTCCATATTACAATCTAAATGTTAAAATGAATTAAAGCTTATGGGCTTTCCACTTTTCGGTTTTTACATAAGTTGATTTCGAATTAGGGGGAGTTTTAGATGAGATTATTTTCATTTTTATGATTGAACTTAGGAGATTATACCATTTAGATAAAGAAATTGTATCAATCTTATCTTTTTGTAAAAATTCAATTTCAAATTTAGTGGAGTTTAGATAAAATTATTTTCATTTTCTTCTAAGCATATTTGTTTTTGACAACGCAACCTTTTTTTTTTTTTTGGTCGGTCACAACGCAACCTTGCACATTCTCTATTTTGATTTTCAAATCTAGAATTAAAAGATCTAGTCAGTCACAAAAGTAAATGGACTTTAAACTGAGTTGTTCTACTCATGAAGAAAGGCTACCTGACTAACAACCCATAGGACTGTGAAAGCCTCCGGTATATATATTTGGAACACCTCTAGATATGCATGATACAAGAGTACTTGAGACTAATTTTTCTAAAAGTTGGATTATTGTGTAGTTTAAGATAAGGTGATAAGATATCTTTTAAGTCTAACAAAGTGCTCGTCCCGAATAAGTTAACCTCGCAGAGAGGCAAAGGAAAAGACACAGTTCTGGTTGATTTCCATGGATTTTGCCGGAGAACAATTGCTCGAGGACATTGCTGGGGTCACAAATTTGGTTTTCTTGACTGTCTTCTTGGTGGGGTCTTGAGTGCGGAAAATTCCTAGTGCCATAGAATATCTTCCTTGGCGGAATGATTATAAGACGTATATGCATTCTAGAAGGCATCGACAAGAACTCGAAGATGGGAGTACTCATGAATTTGCATACTGCGATTTCCTTTTAACTGGGAGATGTGCAGTACAGGCATATACATAGAAGCAAGAAATATTTTTTTGCAAAATGTCTTCGCCTTCAATCCTGCATAATATACAGAACGCAGATCTTCGACAAAATCCAGCAATATGGTTTACTGTCTCTCTACTCTTGATCCTCTACTGGTCTGGAGTCTCTGCATGGCACTTCTATCTGTGAACCAATCTCACTCAACATCGAGTAAATCATACTCCTCTGATGGGTATGCCATCTCTTGGGGACTCTGTAGATTCGACGCCTCCAAGTTGAATGAGGCTGGACCCAACTTCCTTTTGCAAACCCTTTGCCTTCATCATCAACCTGACATTCTCGACAGCATCCCAATTACCTTCTGCTGCATACATGTTTGACAATAGCACATAGGGCCCAACATCTGTTGGTTCCAACTCAATCAAACGTCTGGCCACCATCTCTCCTAGTTCGATGTGAGAATGGGTCCTACAGGCAGAAAGCAGAGCACCCCATAGTGAAGATCCTGCCTCAGTAGGTACTCCTTTAATCAACTCTCCCGAATCCTTCACTAGCCCAACCCGAGCAAGAAGATCAACCATGCAACCATAGTGCTCCGCCTTAGGTTGGATATTGTAAACCCGAGACATCATGTTGAAACACCACCAACCTTCCACAACCATTCCGGAATGTGTGCATGCAGATAATACGCTGATGAAGGTAGCATCATTTGGCATTGGACCTCTCTTCTCCATCTCCAAGAACATTTCCAAGGCTTTCTCGCCATGCCCATGTATTCCATACCCCATGATCATGGCATTCCACGAGACAACACTTCTATCACCCATCTGATCAAACACTTTCCTGGCTGAATCCATAGTGCCACATTTTGCATACATTGTCAATAGCGCAGTCGAAAGCAGCACATCAGCTTCAATGTTGTTATCCTTCATGTAAGAATAAACTAAGTTACCTGTACTGAGGTCCCCTGTATTGGCACAAGCAGATAAAACACTCACAAGAGTAGCCCTATTGGGTTTAATCTCTTCCTCTTGTAGCATACTATCAAACAAACTCAAACACTCCGTATAACCTTTAACACGTACATAAAGAGCCAACAAGGTATTCCATGAAACCACATTCCGGAAAGGCATCGAATCAAAAAAGCTGTGAGCCTCTAACACATTTCCAATCCTTGCACACCCATCAATCATACAATTCCACGACACGATGTCCCTAAACGGCATTCTATCAAACAACCATCGTGCCTCGCCCATGTCCCCTTGTGCAACATAACCAGCAATCATCGAGTTCCAACTGAAGACGTCCCTTTCAGTCATTTCATTGAAAAGTTCGCGAGCAACATCCACTTCCCCATTCTTCACATGACCATCAATCATGGAATTCCAGCTAACCAAATCCAACACTGTCCCTGCATCAAACACCAAGCGCGCACTCCTAGCTTTTTGAAAAACCGAATACATGTGAATTAACGCATTCCTCACGAATAAATCCGACTCTAACCCAAGTTTTAACACCCTGACATGAACCTTCTCTCCTTCAGTCAATGACCCAATCACCACAAACCCTTTCACAACAATGGGAAACGTATAGTGATTTGGTGCAATATCATTCCCCACCATCTCGTCATAATAGAATCTCACAGCACTACACGCATCATTCATGTTGACATAAGTTCTAATAATAATATTGCACAGAAAAGCATCGGGCTCTTGGGTACACTTGAAGAACGTAGCCGCATAGGCAACTTCACGTAAAGAACAGAGCTTCTTCACGGCTCGACTTGTGGCAAGAGAATGTTGACAGAGGCGAGTGACAACTAGCTGAGCATGGACCTGGTTGAATTCTCTGACGCTATTACTCGACTCCAATCTGCGCAGAATCGGATGGGCTAACGTCAAAACGTCAACTTTTTTGTCGTTTGTGATTAAATTTTGTCGCTTGACATCGTGAGGCCAGAGTCTCGGTGTGGGCTTGGAGAGGTGTTTCTGGGATTTGATGAATTTGTCGAGAGATAGAGATGAGAATCTAGTGTTTGGTGTGAGTTTCTGGGCAATGGGCATATCGTTCCTGGCTTGTGTTTGGTTTTTCCGGGAAGCTTTGTGCTTCCGATTTCTTAAGTTTCAAAGGTTAGATCATGCTAAAATGTCATGCACTTCACCGATGATCTCGAGAGTGCAGTGGCTGGGGTAGAGAGAGACAGAGAGAGTTCCCTGTCTCGCTTTCCTGAATAAAAAATTAAAAATACATGTAATTATTTTTCAATTATACGACGTCCCCATGAGGCATGCTACATGCGTTATATGCATGACCATTTTTGCAAAACCTCTCTACCTTAATTCAGCATCTTAAAAGGTATGTCAAGTGCATGCACCCTTATCTATGCATCTCTCATCAGGATACAAATTTTATATTAATAGGTAATAATTTCTCTTGCTTTTTCCTAAGCTCTATTCACTGTCTTCCTCTAACAAAACGAGAACACACCAGATTTTGTTCATCAGCATGGGTTTCGAAACTTCAAATTAAAACAATCACATCACAGCTTCAAGCCATGAACGTATAAGCTTCATTATTAACCAACTATATTTATCACCAAACTTCCGCCGTCGACCACCACAGTTCGTCGGAAACTAACTCCGGAATATCGCAGGGATGTACGACAAGCGAATACAATGCATAGGGCAGTAAGAGAAATCAAACCCAGGAACATTTGTCTCTAGATATCACCATACGAAGCTAGAATGTTGACTCCACCAAGCCTTTCCACATCAGTGGTCGCAGTCAGTCCAACAACGAATACACAATGCATAACACAGCCAGAACGTAGGAGAGCAGGAAGGCTCTCGGCTACCTCATTGTGCATCCAAAACAGGCTTAATTCTTAACAAATCTGCTAATCTCACACGAATCACGTCAAGACATGCCTTCAGTTTGAACACAATCGAGATTATCTCTCAATCAAATCTCAGAAACATTTTATCGAACAGGTCGTGTGCGTTCTAGCCGAGGTGTGTAAGTGCATAACTAAAAGCCCGATTCATTCCGAGTGGTCACAAACATCCAAAAACTCAGGTTCAGATCATCAAACCAAACTCATTCGATGTGAGTATCCAAGCCATCACGTCACCAAATCTCCAAATGTTTTTTTTTTTTTTGCGTAAGAAGACCATCAAGAGGAAGTGACCGTACCTTTGCTCAAAATGAATGGTGAGCAAACAGAAGAGTCAACGATGAAGAACCGCACCGATCAAAGTAGATCGAGCGGGAAACTCTGACACTTGAAGCTCTCGATCCGGAAACAGAGTCGAGCAGCGGATTCACTTGCTCCGCGCCTTCCACCTCTGTGCGGACGAGCGAGCGAGCGAGCGAGCGTTCCCGAGGGACGAGGGCCGGCCGAGCCGTTCGTCCAGGCCGGGCTCTCGAAATGGGCTCTCTTGATCAATTATCAATGCCTCCGATGGTGGCTCGTGGACTGGATACGAGCCCACGCACGAAAATGGGCTCCTTGTAAACTTTCATCCCATGGCTTTGAATTATGCCATAGCAGCTGTGCCGTCAGAGCCAGAAGAGCAGGAGACGCCAGACTTATGCACTTGAGTCTGTCAGAATACCAGCCTCGATTCTTCTGCACGGAGTTTCTAGCATCTGAATTAGAAATAGATTGCTTCTGGAAATTTTTCGTCTCGGGCATCTACTGCCTCTGCCATCTGAATTGCATGCTGACAGGTTTTAATTACTACATGGGGACTGTTGCTTGGAATGGAGTCAGTTGCCAACGAGGCATGTCGATGCTGAGGTATCTTTTTTGGTCCATAGGTATCTCCAGCTACTGGCTCTCACCATAGTGGGTCCTTTGAGATGTTCTTGTTGTCTAGACTGATGAAACTTTAGGCCAGGTGGGAGGAGCATTCATACAGTAGTATCCTAAGGCTTAGGTTTGCAATGTTGACTCCAGATTCTGCTAACTACCGAGATGCAAATATGCACGGTCCGGTCATGAAGGTAGATGCTGTTGGCTGTCATATAATCTAACATTTTGATGCCCTTTTGTGATCGAACATTGGAGCACTTGCGATGACTACAAATTGTACGATGTTTTGTAACTCGCGGTGGAGAATGTATGTCCATAGTTCCTCATCTATACAGGGAAGATCAGGTCGTGGCGGATTCATGTTACTTAGTCTCCTTCCTTTCTCCAACGATCTATGCTGCTATGTGGGAGTTCACCGTCACGGCGCAGCTTATTTTTTCACCTTTTCTAGTTATAGAACTGTTCAATTTCGGAAACAGCCGCCAAGGAAGCACGGTGGTCTGACATGGAGGATGAACTGCTGACGGGACAGGTGGGGTTGCACGGTTCCATTTGGAAAGAACTGCAAAATCTCTTGTGGCAGGACTCCCCGGGCCTTTTGGTCCCGGTTGAGGGCGAGCTGATCATGGAGGATCGAAGACGTTTATAGCAACCGCTGGAAAGAGATTGCAGCACAGTACTTGAGCAACCGGTTATTGGATACCATCCAGCAGCGGTGGAATCGGCAGTTGTCTAAGAGAGCGGCGGCCAAAGAGGGCCAAGTGACAACGGCGGGAGCTGCCAGGAAGGTTGCAAAGCTCACACAGAGGAGGATGGTGATGCCTCGATCCCGGCAGTCCAATGGCTTCAGGGTGATTAACACACCCCTGTCGAGGAGGTAGCGGGGATCGCCACGGATGTCAAGATAGCGTTGCCAAGAGGCTCTGATCAAGATCTTCTTTTTCATGATGTAATATATTGTAAAATGAAAACAACCTACGAATTTAATTCAAGCACGTACCGTGAATTGTTGGGTAATCTTATACTTTTATACATCTTCATCATTATTCTAGTATCTTCTCCTGTGGGAGAATTCATTAGAGTAAAATCTATCAGCAACAGGTATGCCAATGGGAATAGAGGAAAAAAGAATTTAAATCCACATGACCAACACAAAGCCCAGTCATACATGAATTCAAGACGCTTTTGTGATAGGAGGACTAAATTCACTCGACAGAGATTATCCTAAAAATAAGGAGAAATTAAAAGCTTTAAGATTATCACGTCCTATTTTAGAATCACTTGGAGTGGTAAAGTGGCGTAATCTTTGCGAGATATTATGAAATCGCGTAATCAGAAAAGGCAGAAGAAGCTCTGTCTGCAATCCGTCAAGCATGTGAAGGTCAAAGCTACAGATAAATAAGGTAAGGAGGGAAAAGTCAATATGATTAGCTAGGACTATAAGCTGGCATGGCGGAGAGACGAAGAGGAGATGACTCGCTCCTCTCCGACAGCTTGCCAATGCACCGTGTGTGGAACGCATGCTTGCAATGCATCCGATCGGCTGCAGACTCAGCTCGGAGCTCCTTTCGACGGGTCAAAGGTTGCCCCTTCGATCCCGAATCTTGGGCCATAATTCCCCTGCCCCACAAGTTCCAAGGTCATCATCATGTTGTCCGACAACATCACCACGCCAACAACGACACATTTGGAGACCTGAACCGCTTTCATTCAGCTGATGCCACGATCTCTTCTGATAGCGCGTCCTGGGGGTCGGCCAGGAGCCTGAAATCAATTAGGCAAGGACGCATGGCTCTCGTGACCGCACGGCGACCGTCGACCTGGATTTGGCTGACGTTGATCGAGATCAGAGGTGGCTCTTTCTGGTGAAGGAATCGGAGGATCAGGAGACTCCCAACTCTAGGAAGGCCAAGTTGATTCGCAACAATCCTCCATGAAGATCAGAGTCACGTTCCTCCCTGTCCACTGAAAATCTGTAGTCCTCGAAGGGCATCTTGTTTAGTCAGAGAGACGATATCCATCACAAATCTTAATGTTAATTTCTAGTAGGACTTGAGCTAAAAAAGCTTTATCAATGATTATTTTGGAAGTATCGATAGTCCAATCTATTCCATATGTGTTCGACCTTCGGAAGTATGAATTAGCATGATTAAATTATCGTCAATGAGTAAGATTCGCTAGATTCTCTCTCTCCACCCATTTTATTCCCCCACTTTCTTCAAATTTTAGCAAGAGTCCAGTGTGTTTGTTTCACGGCTTTAAAATAGTACTTCTGTTAAGACACAAGTTTGACAGCAGAATTATATTATTGAGCTCATAACAAAGTGAGTCCATTTGTTTTAATTTTAAAAATGAAAAATAGGTTAGTTTTCAGTCCACAATCTAGCACTGACCTGCAACATCAAAGATTTTTAGTGTTAATTCTTTAGGGCATAGTTCCTCAGCAAATTATTTTATTAACAACTTTGGTCGAATGGATTAAGGCCAGTCTTCACTTCTAATTATTCATGAACAAATAAAAGCTACGCACCCTCGGGCACATGGAAAAGATAACTGAAGAGGTTAATGGCACTTGTTTCCTTTTTCTGGTTTTTGTTTTTCAAGCTGTATGCTTGATAGATTTCAATATT
Organism: Syzygium aqueum; assembly: GCA_031216185.1. Taxonomy (NCBI): domain Eukaryota; kingdom Viridiplantae; phylum Streptophyta; class Magnoliopsida; order Myrtales; family Myrtaceae; genus Syzygium; species Syzygium aqueum. The sequence continues at coordinate 3,997,634 of CM062236.1, read as the reverse complement.
CATCTTGAATTCAACTGATACACGATTGCACCAAGAAACAAGAAGAGAAGACATTTTTTTTTTGGGTCAAAAAGAAGAGAAGACATTAGAAATAAGCTTTCAAAAGGGAAATATCATTTCAAGCTAGTCCAATGACATCTTTATTCAATGAATCCACATTGCACAATTTAAAAGACAACTCCTCTAACAATTTCATTGTCCATGAAATTTGATGGCCTTCCTCTTTGGCTTTTCCATCCACTCGGCTAGTCTTCTATCTAGCATTCTCACACCTCGCGCAAGCCATATGGGCCTTCCCATTTCAAATGCAATGTATGCTATGGAAATCCCAATCACAACTCCAGATGCATAACCTATCCACACTGTTTTCTGTTTGAACCAACTCTCATGTTCTTTGCGGTCGGAAGTTGATGAGGATGATGGTCGAGGAGGTTGAGCATCGCCAGGGCATGCTTTCGGCAATGGAGTTCCACACAAGCCTGGATTCGCGCCAAATGAGTTGCTTGAAAATGTGCTCAAATGCTTGTCTTGAGGAATTCGACCAATGAGTTGATTCTTCGAGAGGTCCAAGTATCCAAGGGATGCCAAATCTCCCAAATTTCTAGGAATTCCCCCACTAATCTTGTTTGAAGATAGATCCAACCATTCAAGATTGGTCAATTTGCCTAGTGTCAAAGGGATGGAACCTGTAAGGTGATTATGAGAAAGGTTGAGCCCTATGAGAGAGTGAAGATGTCCAAATTCTCCAGGAATGTCTCCTTGAAAAGAATTGTGCGACAAGTCAATGATTGTATAGACGGTCAAGATCTTCTCTAGGTCAATCTTTTGCCCTTTTATGGTCACGGACACACCATTTTCGTACCATACCGATGATCGGAGATACCGTGTCATATACAATGATTTGCCTTGCATATTTTCACCATTCATGATAGCTTTAAGGTTTATTATCAAGTTGGCTGGCAAAGGACCGCCAAAGTTGTTGTGGGAGAGATCCAAAATGTGTAACTTGGAAAAGAGGTGCGCTCCCCTGGGAATATTCAAAAGATCCTTAAAATTGTTGGACCTCAACACGAGAACCTTTAATTCTGGGAGTGTTCCCAGCCATCTCGGGAACATGTCCACTATTCGATTGTCACTGAGATCAAGAAATTCTAGATATTTACATTTGACAAGGGACCGTGGCAATGTGCCTTCAAATCGATTTCGACTCAAGTCAAGAGTTGACAAGCTATTTCTCCGAGAAAATGATTGAGGAATTGTGCCCTCAAATTGATTCATTCGCAAGTTCAAAATTGACAGATTGGTGCTGAAATTTGTTAAGCACTGAGGCAAGCTACCTGTTAGGCCGTTATAAGACAAGTCAAGGATCTCAAGCTTGGTGGCATGGCATATTGAAGAGGGGACCTTTCCAGTAATATTATTACCCGCAATAACATAAAATAATGTGACATGAGACGGAAGTGGAATTGGCCCTTCAAATTTGTTGTTGGACAAGTCTATTACAACTAATGAGGTATTTAAAAAAACCTCTGTGGGGTACATCCTACCATGAAATTTGTTGGAGCGCAAATCAAGGCCATACAATCGCGGTGCTTTTAACCAAGATGGGAAGATATCATTGAACTCATTGTAACTGAGACGTAATGTTGCTAAGTTTGTGCATTTGGCCAGGGAGCGCGGTAAGGGCCCTTGTAATCTATTGTTTGTCAAGTGAAGATGCAAGAGATTGGTTAGATTACCAAAACATGATGGTATATTTCCAGAGATATTATTGTAAGAAAAATACATATATTGGAGTGAACTCAATTGACAAATCGAAGAGGGGATCTCCCCGCTAATCCTATTGGAACGAAGGTCTAAGACGGTTAATCTTTTCAATGAATTTAAGAAATTAGGGAACTTGGTCAAGTTGCAATAAGGCAACCCCAACCCTTCAAGCATTGGGAATGTATAGTCTAGTCTATTATAAGTTAGATTTAGTTCTTGAGAAACATTAAGCATTCGTAGATTTTTAAGCTTTGTCAAGATTTCAAACTCTACAACGCCGCTCAACTTATTTCCAGCAAGATATAGAACTTGAAGTTGCTTGAGGTTCCACAGTGATGAAGGGATGTGTCCTGTGAATTTGCAATCGCTAAGATCTAAAATTGTCAAACTTTTCATGTTACCAATTGAATCCGGTATTTTTCCTGAAAAGCTCGTATCGCTAAGAGACAAGGACACAAGAGGACCGGTCCAATTGGATTTGGGAAGAATCCCGGACATGTTGTGATTGGAAATTACACGGAGAGTTGTAAGGCTCGGTAATCGAAAAACCTTATCAGGAAATATGCCACCTAAGGAACAACTAGAAATGCTTAAATGTATCAAAGAAGAAGATAAATTGGCAAAGGATATTGGTGAAACCATGGACATATCTAAATTATCAAGAACAAGCTTTCTCAAATCTGTTGTATTTTGAACAAGCATTATGAAGATCAAATTTTCCAACTTGAGAGAAGAGAATGAGTATGATTCATCATAATTCTCGGAGAGATCAAGTGACTCCAGCTTGGAGAGACGAGAGATTTCACTGGGAACGGTGCCAAAAAAGTGTGAACGAGAGAGATTCAGATGAGTCATTTTTGCAAATGCAGTCAAATTAGGCGAAATGTGTGAGCCAGCAAAGTCATTACCGGAAAGGTTGAGGCTCTGAAGATGGCGAAGGAGAAGGACGGAGCTATTGGAATGGAGAGCACCACGAAGCCAACTACAAGTAAGATCAAGACCGATGACGTAATCAGTGACATCATCGCAAGTCACACCGTCCCACGAGCAGCAGTCCACACCCTTGTTCCATGAGTTTGTCTTTGGATAAGAAGTAACCCCAGCATGCTCGTCACAACTATAATGGGATGCCTTGCTATCAAGCACGAAGGAATTCTTAAAAAGGAGCAAGGCATCGCGCTGGTCAGGAGGGCAAAGGGGCAAGGCTAAGGGAAGCAAGGAATGCAAGAAAGAGAGGAAACAGAGGAGGCCGAAAATTCGATGCCACCCCATTTTGCAGTTTAGCATGCGAATGAGTTAAGCGGTGGGGGAGAGTGCTCCAACTTTTATTAAATTCATGGTTGGGTGCAGCCTTCTAGTAAGCTAAGTTATCACATAAGTCTTCTCTGAAAGGTCTGTTGGTGGGCTCACGTAGACTTCCAACTTCATCTTATCCCATCTTCTTCAAGCAGACGAGCTCAAGTTGCTTTCCTAGTTGGGAGTTTAATCAAGATCAATCTTGTTTTATTTTGGAGTCCTTCGATATTTTTAATTTTTTCCCCTAATTACTACCGGACGCGCGTTCCTGCCTAGGGGAAAAACTTGCTTCGCCTCGATTTGGTATCCCATTAATTTGAAACTTGTCACGTATTGTTTAGGGTTAAGACCAAGAAAAAGACCAAATTGATACATTGTGATAAATTTATCCCAAATTAATTTTTCGATCATCAAAAATCTCAAATTAGTACACATGTGACGAATTTATCCTAAATTAATTTTTTGACCACAAAAATTCTCAAGCTGATACATTTATGACAAATATACCCTCCCTTAGTTTCCGTTAAATTTGATTAACACAACGAAAAATTATAAATTGGTACACCTATGACAAATAGAGGGTAAAACCCCAAACTAGTAAACTCATCAACTATCACGTGTCATCAAATTCAACAATTTGACAGTCTAATTTAATGGAAATTAATAGAAGATAAATTTATTATGAGTGTATTAGTTTGGAGTTTGTAGAGGTTGAAAAATTAGTTTGAGGTAAATTTGTCACAAATGTATCAGTTTGAGGTTTTTCGTGGTATTAATTTTATTGTTTAACATATTTTACATGTATCTATCATTTATAATATTACGGTATGTAATTTTTCACGTGTTTTATTTAAGTTTGGTAGAATTTAATGATTTTTCCGCGAGCAAAATGGCTATAGGATGCCAATAGGCATGCGGCCTTGATGATAAAGGAATTAGGGATGGAGATGCTAGTGTCATAGTTGAGGAGTCCTCAAGAGGTAGAGTAAAAGTTAAAGGGTGATGAGAGTTAGAAATAAGACATAAAATAAAAATTGTTGTAGGACAGCGGTGCGACTTTATTATAAATGCTAAGGAGTCAAAGTCTTCATATAGTGACATCTATGGGGTCAAAAATTGTGTTCTTGATTGTCATGGTGGGGTTCTTGAGTGTGGAAAATTCTTACTGCTATAGAATTTCTTCCCTGGCTGAATGCACAAAAGACAACGGAGGAGTTTTCAGGGCACCCATTCGAAATGGGCATTGACAAACTGGTGCTAATAATTTGGATTTTATTGGTGATTTTTTTTTTTTGCAATATCACATCCAGCCTGGAATGTGATTGTTTAACATATACACAATGCCAAAGTCTTCTCTCCTTGTCTAGAAAAAATATGTCTATGGTGGCATTTTTTTCAAAGATATGGTAGAGGGTGTCTAGAATGACTTACTATAAACATATTTTTTTTTAACAAAGCAACCTTTCGATTTTTTTGTACGTCTTATATATATTTGGATCACGCCTCAACTTGTATAATACAAGAGTACTTGACATTAAAATTTCTCAAAGTTAAATTATTGTGGAATTTAATGTAGAGTAATAAAACATCTTCAATTTTAATAAAGTGCGTGTCAAATATTTTGCGCTCACGCGGAAAGGGAAAAGAACAGACACGGGATATGATAGAATCAAGATCAATCTCGTTTTATTTTGGAGTCCTTCGATATTTTTAATTTTTCCCCCTAATTACTACCAGACGTGCATTTCTGCTAGGGGAAAAACTTGCTTCGCCTCGATTTGGTATCCCATTAATTTGAAACTTGTCACGTATTGTTTAGGGTTAAGATCAATAAAAAGCCCAAACTAATACATTATGATAAATTTACCCCATATTAATTTTTTAACCACAAAAATTCTCAAATTAGTACACATGTGATAAATTTACCCTAAATTAATTTTTTGACTGCAAAAATTCTCAAACTGATACATTTGTGACAAATATACCCTCCCTTAGTTTCCATTAAATTGGATTAACACCACGAAAAATCACAAACTGGTACACTTATAACAAATTAAGAGTAAAATCCCAAATTAGTAAACTCGTCAACTATCATGTGACATCAAATTCAGCAATTTGACAGTCTAATTTAACGGAAACTAACGGAAGATAAATTTATCATGGGTGTACCAGTTTGGAATTTTTAGAGGCTGAAAAATTAGTTTGAGGTAAATTTATCATAAAGTTCGAGATTTTTCGTAATATTATTTTTATTGTTTAACATATTTTACATGTATCTAACATTTTATAATATTACGGTATGTAATTTTCCATGTATTTTATTTGAGTTTGGTAGAATTTAATGATTTTGTCTCGAGCAAAATGGCTGTAGGATGCCAATAGGCATGCGGCCCTGCTGATAAAGGAATTAGGGGTGGGGATGCTAGTGTCATAGTTGAGGAGTTCGACTCTTGCACTCCGCAAGAGACAGAGTAAAAGTTAGAGAGTGAACAGAGTTAGAAATAAGACATAAAATAAAAACTGCTGTAGGACAGCGGTGCGACTTTATTATAAATGCTAAGAGTCAAAGTCTTCATATAGTGACATCTATGGGGTCAAAAATTGTGTTCTTGATTGTCACGGTGGGGTTCCTTGAATGTGGAAATTTCTTACTGCCATAGAATTTCTTCCCTGGCTGAATGCACAAAAGACAACGGATTACTGTTCAGGGCACCCATTCGAAATGTGCATTGACAAACTGGTGCTAATAATTTGGATTTTATTGGTGATTTTGTTTTTGCAATATCACATCCAGCCTGGAACGTGATTGTTTAACATATACACAATGCCAAAGTCTTCTCTCCTTGTCTAGAAAAAATATGTCTATGGTGGCATTTTTTTCAAAGATATGGCAGAGGTGTCTAGAATGACTTACTCTAAACATATATTTTTTTAACAAAGCAACCTTTCAATTTTTTTGTACATCTTATTGTCGCGACCTCCCCAGACTGGCCCTGCCACTTACGTGGTTTGGCTAATGGACTACTAAGTCTAAACCTAGTTTGAGCTCTCCCAAACCTATACCAACTCGCGACTTAAGGTTTGAGTCGTTAACATGCAAATCTATTTCATTTAGGAATCGCCACTAATCAATTTTTGATAGGTCAATTAGTCACCTAAGTAAAGCACGGAAGAAATGCTTCACTTCTACGAATAAGAGATTCATTGGGTGCGAGGACTTGATTACACTAATTGATCAATTAGTACCCTTTCAGTATCTAACTTTATTCAATGACCGCCTAACGTGTTTATACTAATTGGGAGTCTCAAAATCTTATTCCTAACCAAGCTAGCGGAGGCAATGAGCAACATCTAACCCAACATGCAAAAACAACTACCTGCGACGTTAAATTAAATGTGCAATTCAAATTGTGCGAACCGAGTAACATGCAATCAAACATAACAATAATCATACAAAAGGGCAAGAAAAGCTAATTCTAAAACCCAGCTTCCAATTTTTTTATTTTCGAAAATTTTTAATTTTTAATCAATTTTTTAATTTTTTTTCTAATGCTTTTCCGACTTTTTAATATTTTTTTGAATTTTTAAACATTTTAGAATTTTTTTGGATTTTTTTTACATTTTTATATATTTTTTTTACATTTTAATATTTTTATTAATAAAATAAGAACTCCGGACCGGGTCCCCTGACCCGATCTGCTCGACACCTAACCTGACTCTCTTTGACCCGCCCAGGATCCGTTTTTCTTTTTCTTTTCTAATTTTTTTTTCTTTTTATCCCTATTTTCTTTTCCCTTTTTGTTTCTTTTTCTTTTTCTGCTTTTTTATATTTTTTTCTTTTTTACTTTTTTCCTCCCCTTCCTGCATGCTTCTGCCCATGCACGTGATCTTCTTCCCCAAACTTCTCTACTTCAATGGCCCTTCACCGAGACCTCCCCATGCTTCCACCAAGACTTCGCCGGGGGCCCCCTATCGTCGCCCGACGGCTAGGCCCACGCTGGCCACATTGAAGACCGCCACCAGCTCTACACCCTAGCTGCTGGCCAATGCGCCTACCAAATGGTCGATTACAAAAACTCGATTTCCCGGCCCTCGAACTCGCGGCCACGAGAGTGACACTAAACCTAAGCAACTAAACATACACGACATGGAATAGAAAATAACAAACTTACGAGGGGTGGCCTCGAGCCGTAGGCATCACCGTTGACAAAAAGCTTTCCGGCGGGTGGGAGGTGCACAAGTGGCTGACTCGAGTCGAGGAATTTGGGAAGTTTCTAAGCGAATCTTATGACTGAGAAGCAAGAACACAAACAAAACACTTTGCAGTGAATCAAAATATATTCTCCACCGAACTTCCATCGTCAGCCGCCATATCCTAGCACCATTGTCATCCATCAACTATTCAAGATTTCGCAAAATACGGTCACAACGTGACTGGACCAAACATGGCATTTAAAGGGACTCGACAGAAAAATCGCTTTGGACTCATTCAGGCTTGTTACGAGGCCTTTGCTTCACTGACCTACTTCATCGTGTATTCATACGGCTCATAAAAAAATACAAGGAAGAGGGTGGACAGAAACACGAAACAGGGGATGCTTGGAATCGGACAAAATCGTAGATTAGTGCCATGTGACTCCTACCGATAGGCATGCCAACATAAGAGAAAGGCATTTACAAAATCGGTTTAAATATTTCAGCAAACAGGTGGTGACCGCAGATTGAGAGGAAGATATTGACCTTTTTTAAAACTCGGACTCAAGTGTGGACTCAAAGGGAATCATCACGAAACAACCGAAATCAAACATGAAAGCCAGCTCAAACTCAACATGCATGTCGACCTAAAGAGACCAAGACTTGACTTCACGGTTCGACCAAAATGGCGCTAGGCAACGGGAGTTCACGGGAATGAGTTTTTACCGTTAAAATCCCAGCCTGGAGACGGTGGCTAGCGGGCGAGCTCGAGACGAATCGAACTATGGCCGACCACCCCGCGAGGCCGCCGAGCCGAGATCCTCGGGAAAAGGGACTCGAGCCAACAAGAAACTCATCGAAGACGTGGGAATAGGCAGAGAGGGAATGCGAAGGAGGGTGCCGGCAGGAGGTTGTCGGACGGCGAGGATGGAGGTGACTGGTCGGGTAAGAGGCAGAACGAGTGCGTGAGGCCGGGAGAAAGAACCCCGAACTGTGTGTTCTTGTAGCTAAAAAATGTCCTCTTCGAGCTCCTCACTCCTCTCTCTCTCTCTGGATCTCTCTTCTCTTCCTTCTTCTTTTTTGGCTCTCTGTTCTCCCCTTTCCTCTTTTCTCTCTCGAGCTCACTCTCCCTTTTCTCTTAGCCTGTTCTCGACGTTTGTTGACCGAGAGGAAGAAGAAAAGCTTTTCCCTATTTTGTCTCTTCCGATCAGCTTTACATTTTTTTCTTCATGAAAACCCGACGAGCCCTTTCTTCTGTGTCCTTTCTTCCTTTTTGCTTCTTTTGTGAAAGTGTGGATAGAGTGTCCAGGGAGAGAGGGAAGAGATCACGTTTTTGTCTTTCTCTCTTTTCTTTTTTCCCTTTTTATATAATTTTTATAATGATGATCGTTTTACATAAAATAAAAATGAAATAAAATAAAAAGAAAATGTGTTTCACTAAATTCTACTAATGCAAATGCGCCTAACATCTATATGCCATATAATTTAATGAAAATATTTTTGTTTAGGGGTTAAAAATCAATCCCTAGTTTTTTTATGCGATAAAACCCTAAATGATTGAGCAAAATTTATTTGCCAATTCTTATATATATTTGGATCACGTCTAAATTTGTATAGGACAAGAGTACTTGACATTAAAATTTCTCAAAGTTAAATTATTGTGGAATTTAATGTAGAGTAATAAAACATCTTCAATTTTAATAAAGTGCTTGTCAAATATTTTGCGGTCACGCGGAAAGGGAAAAGAACAGACACAGGATATGATAGAATCCCATGTTTTCTGCTTGAGCACGTGGCCCTTGGACAGCGGTGCACTTAATCATAAGTGCTAAGAAGTCGAAGTCTTCTTGAAATGATAATACTGGGGTCACAAATTCGAAATTATTGTCTTCGTGGGGTTACTTGGGTGTGGAAAATTCATGGTGCCAAAGAATTTCTTCATTAGCTGGATGCAAAAAAGCCAGCGGAGGAGTTTTCAGGGCATCCATTCCAAATGGGCATACACAAATTGGTACTAATAAGTTGGGTTTTATTGGTGATCTTTTCTTGCAATGTCAAATCAAGCATGGGACACTATTGTTCTACGTATACACGATATGGAAGTCTTGTCCTCTTTTCTTGAAAGGCATATTAGTCAAGTCACTGGTCATCACTATTTAGTAGACAAATGTGGAAAATTATTGTGAAGATGGTAGTCATTTATGAATATGTTTTAGTAAGATAACTTTGAAGCTCCAACACTCGGTTTGCTATGGCAAAACATGAGTGAGGTAGGTACAAGTTCAAGATCTACTATTCACCTGCAAGTTCAACAAAAATTTAAAGAGGGATGATGAAATGTCTAATGCTAATTCTTAAGGGATGTATTCCCATGGTCTCAATAGGCTTCTGCTGGTAAGTACTCAACAAAGAGTGCTTCAACTTATATTAACGTAAGTCTTCTAATAAGCCAAGTAATCAACGCAAGTCTTCTACGAAAGCTCTTATCTTTGGGTTGTTAACCATTAGTGCTGAAAATACCAACAAAAGCACTCGTCGTATTGTACATATAAAACGCGGCCTATAATTTTGAACCTGAGACCACATTTCATTATCCACCATCTAGTTTTTAAAATAAATTAAATCTTATGGACTTTCCATTTATCTGTTTATTATAAGTTAATTTCAAATTAATTGGATTTTAGATAAAATTATTCTCAATTTTATTTCATTCTTAGTAAAAGATCTTTAATTGAATTGAAGAGAAAATACATTTAGATGAAACATTGTATCGATCTATTTTGTAACTCAATTTCGAATTAAGTTGGAGTATAAAAACATAATTGTTTTTGAGAACGCAGCCTTTCAGATTTTTCTAGAATTAACAAGATTTAATTAGCCACAAAAGAGAAATAGACTTAAAAATGAGTTGTTCTCCTTATGAAGAAAGGCTGCCTAATCAACTACCCATGTAATTTCGTCAAATATAAGAGCAAATAAAACCTTAGAAAGTTGACACTTCACTCTAAAAACAATTTGATTATTTGGATCACGTCTAAACATGTACAATACAAGAGTGATTGAGATTGATATTTCTCAAAGTTCAATGACAGTAGAATTTTGGATAAAGCAATAAAATATGCTTATGTGTAATAAAGTGCTTATAAAATATTCTACCGCTACAACTGCGTGGATAGGGAAAAGAAAAGACACATGGTCTGTTTGGATTCCATGTTGTATTGCTCGAGAGCAATGGCTGTGGGACAGCTGCGCACTAAGAAGTCAAGGTCTTCTTGAAATGACAATACTGGGGTCACGGATTTGGTTTTCTTGATTGCCTTCGCTCGATCACTTGGGTGTGGAAAATTCTTGCTGCCAAAGAATTTTTTCCTTGGCTGAATGCATAAAAGACAAATTGGTACTAATAAGTTGGATTTCATTTGTGATTTTTTTTTTTTTGCAACATGATATCAAGCATGGAATGTGTTTGTTCTACTTATACACGACGCGAAAATCTTGTCCGCTTTCTTGAAAAGCATATTTTTTAAGTTTATGGTGTCATTCTCCATTTCAAAAATATGCGTGACTCTGGTCATCACTAACTAATATATAAATTTGGATATATCCATTATGAAGAGAGTGGTTATTTATGAATTTTGGTCTGGTGAGAAAACTATGAATTATGTGTATATTTTGAATCTCTAATAGGCTTAAATTTAATAAAGGGTTTGTAAATATCTTTGAATCTATTATTCAGATTTCTTTTGAATTTATAGAAACTGGGGCTCGGGCTTTGATCAGATGTCGGTTCTAACAGGAACTCGCCAATGCATATTTTTAAAAAGCCCTGTGCAAGAATACTATCTCGAACAAGACAAGAGGCCCATCACTTCTGTCATTATGAAGAGACTTGATGCATCCAATCTTGCCGTGTTTCAGTTGATTCCTGCGAGTAGAATTGGACCTCTTTGTATACTCTTATCTTGTACGAGCTGTGCGAATGATGAGGACTTGTTTTCCAGAAGTCTCTTCTGAGAATTATAAATGTATTCCTCGACAACCCTTGGAATGCAGATCAAGAGAAGAGTAGAAGACAATTAATGCAAAATTCGAACTGCAAAAGCAAAAAGAAATTGTTCAAAGATACCGGCCATGATCTGAGATAACTATGTCACCTCAATCAAGAACCGAAGTAATCTGTTTTGCAACAGGGATAGTTTTACATGCAGTCGACGTTAGTGATGTTCCAAGAGTTCATTGACAGATCGTTAGTAATTGTATGCGTATGGGATTTAGATGCAAGCAATGAAGATGACAAGTTTTGAATAATCAAGTCTTGAAATTCTGTGTTCGTTTTGTTATCTCTGTCGATCAACTTGTTCCAGAACAAATTGCAAACAGTTGAACTTTAATCAAATCTCCTGCTGATGTTTGTCCTTTCTTTCTTATTTGTCAGTAATGCATGGAGATTATTTCAATAGAGCTAAATGTAAACAAAACTTTACAAAGGAAGACCTGAGAGCAGAAGTATAAGGTCAGTAGCACACGGATTTGGTATGTCATTATGCATTTGATTTGTCAAACGATGCCATAAACTTTATATATTCGTGATCCAAATCCCAATTACGGGATCCTCTGAGAAAACTTTCCCATTGGATAAGTTCATACATTTGCTTTCCAACAACAAAATTTAGCCATACGGTTAACTAAGGATTTCAAAGTCCAGCGAATGAGGAATATTGGACCTGACTTTGTGTATTTGGATGAGACTGCTCTTAACTAATGAAAAGGCCAAAATAATAAGCATATCATTTGTCCCATGTCAGTTCCGCAGACTTATTCTTCATATTGCGATGCAATAAAAAACGGTGGAGATTCTCTTCTTTGATAGGATATACGAGCATTCCTCCTCGACTTCTCTCTCATTTTAGCTCCTCTGCTTGCAAACAATACCAAAAGCCATTCAAGTTTTCTAAATTCGTGAATAATGTATCCTAGAGAGAGTCCAGCTGCAATTCCATGCCCAGCACCCATCAAAACCAGCCTCCATGTTCTATCATTTTCTCGAAGGATGGTTACCGGTGCAATTTCTGGTGAACTGTTTGTGCATGTCTCTGGCAATGGAAATCCGTCTAATCCAGGATTACCCACGCTCTTGAATGTGTTTGAGTTGCCTTCCCGAGGAATAGGTTCGATGTGCCAATTCTCTGAGCTGTTCAAGAATTCAATAATGGAAATTATTTCAAGAAAAGGAGGGGGAGAATAGTTGTTTCAGTTTCAAATTTAAATGCGTCAACTCGTTATAAATATCTAAAAAAAATAAGTTTTTCTCTTTGGGAAAGATTTTGGTAAGCGACAGTTATTTAAAAAAAAAACTGTTAAATATGTCTTGAATTTTATGTACTTGGTTCGGTTCATGACCTGACTCGACATATTTTTTTATGCGACCCGAAGGTGGAGAAAAAATTGAGATTTGATTTGTGACACGAAAGGTTGGGCCGATAGGCCCAACCCGTAGCAAGCGAACAAATCTCCATAGCGGACCGCCTAAGCTAGAGGAAACGAACTAATGTCTCGGGGAGTTCAAGGGCGTAGCCCTCGAGAAAAATTTTTGGGAGCCCTATTTATATTGCGGCTAGGTTTTCTCATTGATGTACAAAGAGAATTGTGTTTCTAGAGAGTTTTGTGAGCCGTGAGCTTTTTTTTGTTGTTTTCGACTTCTGAAAACTGTACACTCTTTTGATTATAGTTGAATCTTGTCTTGCCTCGCCCGTGGACATAAATCACGTTGTGATCGAACCACGTAAATCTCTGTATTTCATGTTTTGCTCTTCCGCATCTGTTCGCAACAAAAACTAATTTAAACCTCCACGTTAGGAGGAAACATTTGCCCAGCAAGATAAGTTTGCGTACGAGGGAAGAACTCAACTAGAACCACCCGTTCATTTCATTCTCAGACAATACATATATGGATCCAACTGAAGCATCTCTCCTTTGACGGTATACAAGCCATCCCGTCCACCTTTGGTGTGTGTGCTTTGCATTTTCTTCACTCATTTTGGACAAACTAGTTAAAAAAAAAAACAGAAGGTTGTCTCCACTTCTTCGGAAAAAGTTAATATAGGTTTCGAGTCATAAAAATTCGGGGGTTCATGTCATTCATTCATTAGTCAAGCAGAAGGAGGGAACTCCCTTTTGTTATTTTTCAGTAGAGTTATTTGGAATTAGAATATAATTTGAACATTTCGCTGAACATTTTTCTGTTCCACTTTGACTTATGTTCTCCATCAAACGCAATGTATAATAGCTTAGCTTCCGGTCCACAATCTATTACTCACCCCCAACTTCAAAGAATTAACCGGTTCTTCAGGACATATTTTCTCGGTAAATTAATTTATTAATGTTAAGATGAACGTGTGAGTTGTGTTAGAAAAATTTCACATCGGAGAATTGGTACGATGTAAAGCAGTTAATATATCATAATTGACTCAAAACTTATTAGCTTAAGTTTTGGAGTAAAAGTGGATCCAACTGGAAATTTTAATAGGCGCAGACTTTGGCTCTCTCTTGGTTATATCCCCAAGCAAAAGATATCAGGTTTTTGTAGCGTGCTCCCAACAAAATGGATTAGAGCCGTGGTTGATTGATGGAGTTTCGGTGTTTGGTGGATGAAGTTGGCCATAATTATCAAGCGGTGGGCGTTGTGGTGTAACAATGTAGGCTCGGTGGCAAACCTTATACTTCAGTCTAGAGAAAGACATCTAGATATAGAAGGATTACCTAAATTAAGGGGGAGCAACCTAACTAAGCTCACACGTGAGGGAGAGATTGTTAGTATACATGTGTAAGTTGTACTAGAAAAATCCCATATTGGAGAATTAGTGTGGTATAGAGCGGTTAATATATCCTAATTGACGCATAACTCATTGGCTTAAAATTTTGAATAAATGTGAGTCCAATTGGATCTGTTAATAGGCGCGGACTTGGGCTCCCTCTTGGTGAAAGGCTAGTCTTGACTTTTAATTCTTAATGAACAAATAAAAGCTATGTTCTCGGGAAGATGGAAAAGATATTTGTAGAGATCAGTGGAATTATATCCAATTTTTTGTCTTTTGCTTCTTATTTTTTAAAGCTCTGTGCTTAACATAATCTATTATTTATCTTCTTAATTTAACCGATATATAATTGCACCAAGAAACAAGAAGAGAAGACATTAGAAACAAGCCCTCATAAGGAAATGACATTTTAAGCTACTCTAGTGACATCTTTATTCATTGAAATTACATTGCATAGTTGAAAGAGACAACTCTTCAAACAATTTCATTGGCCATGAAACTTGATGGCCTTCCACTTTGGCTTCTCCATCCACTCTGTTGCTCTTTTCTCCAGCACTCTGACACCTCACGCAAGCCATTTGAGCCTTCCTATATCAAATGTAATGTATGCTATGGAAATCCCAATCACAATTCCAAATGCATAACTTATCCATACTATTTTATGTTCGATCGAGCTCTCATGCCCTTTGCGGTCAAAACTTGACGAGGATGATGGCAAAGGAGGTTGAGCATCGCCAGGGCATGCTTTTGGCAACAGAGCTCCACATAAACCCGGATTCTTACCAAACAAGTCTCTTGAAAATGTATTCAATTGCATATCTTGAGGAATTCGGCCAGTGAGTTGATTTTTCGAGAGGTTTAAGTACCCAAGAGATGCCAAATATCCAAATTTTTTAGGAATTATCCCACCAATCTTGTTCGAAAAAAGATCAAGCCATTCAAGATTAGTCAAATTCCTTAGAGTCACAAGGATGGAACTGGTAAGTTAATTATAAGAAAGGTTGAGCCCTATGAGATAATGAAGATGTCCAATAACTCCTGGGATATCCGCCTGGAAAGAGTTGTGCGATAGATCAATAATTGTGAAGACGGTCAAGATCTCCAATAGTTTAATCTGCCCCTTTATGCTCACAGTGATAGAATTTTCATATCCAATCGTGCTTCGAAAAAACCGTGTCATATATAATGATTTGTTTTGCCCATTTTCTTCATTCTTCATGGCTTTAAGGTTCATTATCAAGTTGACTGCCAAAGGACCACAAATATTGTTGTTGGAGAGGTCCAAAATGTGGAACTTAGGAAAGAGGTGAGCTTCCTTGGGTAAATTCAAAATATCTTTAAAATTGTTGGACCTCAAAACAAGAACTTTTAGTTCTAGGAGTGTTCCCAACCATCTCGGGAACCTATCCTCTATCTAATTGTCACCGAGATCCAAAATTTCTAGATATTTACAATTGACAAGGGACATCGGCAATGTGCCTTCTAACCAATTTTGACTCAAATCAAGAGTCGACAAGCTATTTCTCCAAGAAAATGATTGAGGAATTATGCCCTTAAGGCGATTCATTCGCAAGTTCAAAACTGACAAATTGATGCTAAAATTTGTTAAGCATCGAGGCAAGCTACCTGTTAAGCTATTGTTGGAGAAGTCGAGGTGCTCAAGCTTAGTGGTATTGCATATCAGAGAAGAGATCTTTCCTGTTAAATTGTTGTTTGCAATGCAATAATAAAATGTGAAGGGAGATGGAAGTGGAATTGGCCCTTGAAACTTATGGGACAACTTTAATACTGCCAATGAGGTGTTTAAGAAAACCTCTGTGGGCCACTGTCTAGTAAAACCATTGTAGGAAATTAATAAATACTTAAGAATAGGGAAGGAGAGTCCAAAGGTAGTAAGGTTCATACTACCATGAAATATATATGTTGGCACGTAAATCAACGGCATGCAGTTGCGGTGCTTCTAGCCAACATGGGAATATATCATTGAACTCATTATCACTGAGAACTAGTATCGATAAGTTCATACATTTGACTAGGGAGCGCGGTAATGGCCCTTGTAATTTATTGCCGCTCAAATGTAGATGAAAGAGATTGGTCATATCACCAAAACATGATGGCATATTCCCAGAGAGACTGTTATTATACAAAAAAAGATAATGGAGTGAACTCAACTGGCAAATCGAAGGGGGAATCTCTCCACTAATCCTATTGGAAGAGAGGTCTAAGCATGTTAATCTTTTTAATGAACTCAAGAAATAGGGGAACTTGGTCAAGTTGCAAGATGACAACCCCAAAACTTCAAGTTTCAGGAATGTATACTTCAGTGTATTGTAGGTTAGATTTAGTTCTAGGGAAACATTAAGCATTTGGAGATTTTTAAACTTTGTAAATTTTTCAAACTCGACAACCCCGCTAAAGTTATTCCCAGCTAGATATAGAACTTGGAGTTGCTTGAGATTCCACAATCATGATGGGATGTGTCCTGTGAATCTACAATCACTAAGACCTAATAATATTAATCTCTTCATGTTGCCAATTGAATAAGATATTTCTCCTGAAAAGCTCGTACCGTCGAGAGACAAGTACACAAGAGGACCTGTCCAATTGGAATTGGGAAAAATCCTGGACATGTGGAAATTGGAATGTAGATAGAGAGTAGTAAGGCTTGATAATCGAAAAACAATATCTGGAAATATCCCTCCTAAGGAACATGCAGAAACACTTGAATATGTCAAAGAAGAAGAGAGATTTACAAAGGACGTTGGTGAAACCATGGACATGTCTACCTCATTAAGAACAAGAATTCTCATGGCTGTTAGATTTTGAACAAGCATTGTGAAGATCGGATTTTCCAATATAAGGGAAGAGAATGAGTTTGATTCATCATAATTGTAAGAGAGATCAAGTGACACAAGCTTGGAGAGACGAGAGATCTCACTAGGAACTATACTAGAAAAGTGGGAGCGAAGGAGATTTAGATGAGTCATTTTCACAAATACATTCAGATTAGGCAACATTTGTGAGCCAACAAAGTTATTACCAGAAAGGTTAAGGCTCCAAAGATGGCGAAGGAGAAGGAGGGAGCTATTGGAATGGAGAGCACCACGAAGCCAACTGCAAGAAAGATCGAGAACGATGACGTTACCGGTGACATCGTCACAAGTGACACCATCCCACGAAGAGCAATCATCACCCATGTTCCATGAGTTTTTCTTTGGATAAGATGTGACCAGGTAATAAAAATCCTCATCACAACTGAAGCAGGACGCCATGCTATCAAGCAGGAAGGAATTCTTAAAAAGGAGTAAGGCATCACACTGGTCAAGAGGGCAAAGGGTCGAGGCAAAGGGAAGGGAGGAATGTAAAAAAAATAGGAAACAGAGGAAGGTAAGGATTTGATTCCACCCCATTTTGCAGCTTAACATGCAGAGTGAGTTAAGTGGTGGGAGAGAGTGCTTCAACTTATACTAAATTCAATCTTCTAATAAGCCAGATTATCAACACAAGTCTTCTCTGAAAGGTCTGTCGATGAGCTCACACAGCCTTCCAATTTCTTCTTCTCCAATCATCTCTAATAAGACGACTTCTATTTGCCTTGCAGGTTGGGGAATATTTTTGTTTTTCTTCCCCTAATTACTACCAAAAGTGTGCGTGCTTGCAGGGGGCAACTTGCATAGCCTTGGATGAAGTCTGTTTCTTTTCACATGTATTTTATTTGGGTTGTTAACCGTTGAGTGTAGAAAATAACAATAAAAACACTTAGTCGAATTGGACATACAAAACTCGTCCTATAAATTAGAACTGGAGATCGTATTTCCTTATTACCATCTGAATTTTAAAATAAATTAAAGCTTATGGACGTCGTACTTTTCTGTTTTTTATAAGTTGATTTCGAATTAAGTGGGGTTTTAGATAAGATTATTTTCATTTAAATTTCATTGTTTGTAAAAGATATTTGATTGAACTCTAGAGATTATACGGTTTAGATAAAAAAATATTTTATCAATATTATATTTGTAAGTACTCAATTTCAGATTAAGTGGAGTTTGAATAATTATTTTCATTTTCATCTTCTTCTGAACATATTTGTTTTTGACAACGTAAACTTGCATATTTTATTTTTTGATTTTCAAATCTAGAATAAAAAGATTTAATTAGTCACAAAAGAAAGTAGATTTTAAACTGAGTTGTTCTACTTATGAAGAAATGCTACCAAATTAAAAACCCATGGCAATGTGAAAGCCTCCAGCATATATATTTGGATCACGTCTAAACATGTACAATACAAGAGTACTTGAGACTAATATTTCTCAAAGTTAGATTATTGTCGAATATAAGATAAAGTGGTAAAATATCTTTTAAGTCTAATAAAGTGCTTGTCACCTAGTATACGGTAAGGGCGAGTATGATCCAGGCGGGCGGTTCCAATATGCAACCAAGAACCGCCCACTAAGCACCGGTTCTGAGAAATTGGATCCGGAAACCGCCCACTAAGCACCGGTTCCAAGAAATTAGAATCGGAAACCACCTGGAATAGAATATATACCTTTTCTTGAACCATGGCAATCACAAAAACATGCACATGAGGAGTGACGTTCGATTTCTATCTAGATTGACTCAGCAAAATGAAATTAAAAGGGTATCTGATCGTCGCAGTCTCGCGTTGGTGTCAAGTCCTTTTAACCTCGGCCAAATCAAAAGGAATATCTCATAGTCACGCGAATAGCAGCTAAAGATATTTCTTTACGACTTTTAGAACTAAATTTCGGGGAAAAGAAAAGCAACCTCTACATCGCAGGCTTGCGTTCGAGGTCGTATCTTTCTTAACACCATCCTAAAATACCTTATTGCGGCCCAGGTCCGGCAACGTGGTTATGTGTGCAATAGTGTAATGCTAAATCATTAAAGTATGCACAATAATTTATAAACAATCAATTCAAACCTGCAAGAACAAATAACACTTTAATGTCAAGATCATACTTGGAGTTCTTACTGTCAAACAAAAATCATTTTGAGCAGGATAAAAATTTTTAGCCTAAATCCACTTTAAAAAATGCAAGTCCCCAGCAGAGTAGCCAGTTTGTCATGACCGACATCCCCGAGCTTTTTTGATCGAACATGTAAAAGAGGGGGGTTCGCCTGGTACGTGCTAAGTCTAGGTTCGAGACTTAACTCGAGCTCTCCCAAGCCCATACCATATCGCGACTTAGGGTTTAGATATTTAACATGCAAATGGATTATATCAAGGAGCCGCCATTAATCGATTTGGGGTGGGTCGATTAGAAACCCAAATAAGGTGATGGAAGAATCACCTTATTCCTACGAACCAGAGATTAACTGAATCCGGGGACTTGGTTACACTAGTTGGATAACTAATGCCCTTTCGGTACCTTTTTATCCTATTCATATTTTTTGAAAAACATTTGTCAGGTAATCTGGAATGATTTTAGGACCTTTCTCATAACATGTGAGATGATCAAGTGAGTGCATGATTTGAAACAATTAGCAGTCAAAAACATAATAATTCATGCAGCCTAAGGTTCTAACCTGAAATAAGTCATATGATATTCAAAACACAATAACTCATGCAATTGTAATAAAAACATGCATAACAATACAATAGTAATAAAAACTAACATGCAAAATACTACCGCACAACATCAGACTTGCCTAATTTAAACAAGACAATAACATAATAATACAACAATAAATTAAAACACTTAGATATACCGCATAATTTAAAAAAAATCTTTTCTTCTTCTTTTAAAAAAATTTTTTGGCCAATTTTTTTGAAATAAAAATAATATAGAAGAAGAAAAGAAGGAAATTTTTTTTAAAATTTTTTTTTAAAATAAAAAATGTTAATATTAATATAATATTAAAAATTGGGTTGGGTCGAATTCGACCCCGGGTCAATAGGTCAACCCAGGGCGTTGACCCGGGTCGGTCGGAACCGACTCGGGTCAACGGATTCGGCCTAGGGTGTTGACCCGGGTTGGATCAGTTGATCCGGGTCGGAACTGACCCGAGTCAACGGATCCAACCCAGGGCGTTGACCCGGGTCGATGCACGAGGAGACACTGGCGGAGTCAAAATTGGCCTTCGGTTGGCCGACCCAGACCGGCACCGACCTGAATTTGGCCCCCGAGAGTCGCCACCAAGCTTCGCCGCCCGCCTCGATTGCAGTTCGACCGCCTGCTCGCCGGCTAGTGATCGAATTAAACCCGGCCTCTTTGAGGTATTTCATCGAACACTTGGCGTGTAGAGACAAAAATGGAAGATTCCGACCTGTTTTGAGGTCCCGCCGTCCTCGGGGAACCTGTTCTTACCTCTGGCAATGATGTACAGACAGTGGGGGACGGCAGTATGGGCCAAGACTTGCGCGAAATGGCTGGCGCGAGTCTCGGCCAAACCAAGCACAAAAACAGGGGAAAATAGAACGGGGAGGTCTTGGCCATGAAGGCTCACCGGTTGGCGAACCTTCAGGGGGGCTTCAGCCGAGTCTGGGGACATCAACGACCGCTGCTAGTTCTGTTTTAGCTCCGGCAAGACCTCGGTGTGCACTCTCTCTCTCTCTCTTCTCTCTTTGTTCCTTTTCCTCTGTTTTTTCTCTCTTCGGCCGACCGGCCTCACTCTCTCTTTCTGGCTATATATAGCTGGCGACAGCATGTCTCTCTGCTCCGTTGCGCCCGCATGACGACGGCCTGCACTGGCCTATGCTGGCCCGTGACTTTCGTGGCCACTTAGGCCGGTGCAGAGCAGGGGAAGGCTCTGAGAAGGCAGAGTAGAGAAACAGGGGGAAGAGAGGGAGAAGGAGATAAGGGAGGCTTGGGAAAAATGAGGAGGACGGGACTGGCAATTAATGCCAGTCCCATTGGCATGCCTCTTCAGCCTTCCTCTGGCCAGATAGCGATGGGGCGAGGCTGCTCCGTCGCTTGCCGTTCTGCGTCAGCAACATGACAGAATAGGAGAAGGACAACAACGCTCCGCTAGGGGGGGGGGAAGAAGGAGGAGAAGGGGCTGGGCCGGGCTAGGCCCAGCCGCGTGGAGGAAAAAAAAGAAAAAGCGAGCTGGGCCCGCGTGAGGGAGGGGGGGGGGAAGAAAAGAAAAGGGAGGTGGGCTGGGCCGTGTGCAGGGAAAGAAAAGAAGGACAAAGAAAAGGGCCGGGTCGGCTCGGCCCGACTCGATTTTTTTTTTTTGAAAAAAATTTAATAGACCCTATTGATAGAAATGTGCCTAATTCCTATATGCAATGCATTTAAATAGAAATATTTTTTTGTTTTAGGAATTAAGGAAAATTAACTCCTAAATTTTGTGCAATCAATTTTAGGCAAATTAAAAATAGGTGTCAACATTGTTCCCATAATTACGTAACAGATCATGTGATTCTATGCGACCTTCGTGGGGGGTTTTTAGTTTTTGAGAACCGCCCTTGAGCTGACTCTTTCTGTGTTATGAACATGCACGACTTGTCTTAAGTCGCTTGATAACATGAGGGGGTGTGTGTAGATGAAGTAACGCTTTTTAGAAAGGAAGCATCCTATCAATAGCCAGCTCTCTAGTCTCCAATTCTTGGCAACTTGATTAAACTAACATTCAACGCTTCATTCGCAAATGGGGATTTGCTTCTTGTTCAAACGTTCCACACCTGAGAATCCAAGGGCACACCTTGAATGAGTTGTTTTATGATGAATCCATTCTTGATTGAGTAGAGATGTGGAATGAAATTTTCATGCGCCTATCTCTCCTTCAGATGCTGCGCTGAGTTTCTTATGTCTCCAATCTTACCGGTCATTAAATTTAACTTTATAAGTCTTCTTCTATTAGTCTGTCGGTAGGTTTGTAAACTGGATCATGTAAACCGCGGGTATCTACTTTAAGCCGGACATATAACTTATTATATGATTTCATATAAGTTATATAGCATGATTAGAATTGACAAGATGGTTGTTTTAATGTGCTCGAATAGTTTTTTTTTATGAAGATTACAAGTGCTTGTCCAAAAACATTCTAATTGACCTGTACGATGGAGAAGTTACTCTAGGTAAATTAGTATATATGTCAAGTGTAGAGCACGCGGCGAGTGAGCATTTAATTAAAAGTTGAATATCAAAATCCTAAGGAGACTTTCGCAGATCACTTGATATATCGATTTTGTAAAACAATTTTTAATAAGCCTATGAAAAGAAGGCTGCCACTATACGTCTAAAACATTTTGACAGATGGAATAGACTTAAAAGTTGGCTGGCGTGGGGATTATCTAGCGGGATCTCTCTGGTAGGAGAGCAATGGATCGATACTGAACCCCATTAGCACCAAAAGCAAACTTTAGCTGAAAACATGATCACATATTGCATGTGTAGAATGGAGACAAGCAGTTACAAGGATGATCATTGTTTGTTGTGGGCGAATGATTAGACCTTTTAATTACAGGCTAAATTCAATTAACATTGGAAAACAATTAGCTTTGACCTTTTAACGACACGCTTGGTCGGACAGTATACTATTATAGTCAAAGAATGTCTCTTGTTGAGAAATAAAAATGACTCTTAACATGAACTAGAGATTCAAAGAGAACAAGGTACCTAAGCAAACACATAGATATGATCACCCTTGCAAAAAGTGATAGGAGTCCCTCTACTTCCAAAGAAAGGACTTAAAGTTTAATAATGGATAACCACAAGCAACAAACGATTCATAGACATACACATTTAAAGTTCAGCAATCAGTATAGCATTACGATTAAAGAGAACGTTTGCAAAGAAGTAAAATAGCATGTTTGTGTTTTTTTTATACGTATAAACCTTAACCACAAACCAATGTGGTTCTTTTATTGCATTAAGAATAGTATGATGAGCCAACCCTCACACAACGGACCCAAAATGGACCACCCTAACCATTGTAATTGCACATCGCATAGAAACAATAGACACCTCTAGGGCACCGCTTGCCACAGCTTCCGCAGTTCCTCTTGTCGTAAGTCAAGTCCACGCACTGTCCGCTGCAACACGAGTACGTGTATTTGCACCTGTTCTTGCATTTGCCGCAGTTGTTCTTTTCGTTGGACAGGTCGACGCATTTGTTGTTGCAGCAAGTGTAGTTTTCGCCCAGAGCATGGCAAATCTCGCCATCCTTATTGCAGTGGTCCGCAGCTCTAGGGTTTTTGTCGTCTGCGAGGAAGCGGCTCAATCTCTTAGAAGGCAGGGCGATCTTGGCCGACGCGTCGGGCGTCGTCGTGGGGTCCATGCTCTTGAACAGCGGCTTCTCCTCCGTTTCTTCGACGAGGGTTCGCATGGTGATGGCAACGCTCAAAGCCATGGTCAGGGCAATCGCCAAGATCACCTTCGCAGTTGATGCCATGGCTCTGAGAAGTCAGGGAAAGGGAGAGGGGGAGAGGAAGAGAAGAGAGGCGCGTTCTTTTTCTTTGTTTTTTTCTCTTGCTATTCTAGGTTGTGAAGGTTTTCGTGAGGGGGATTTGAATATAAGAGGTGAGGGGTTTATAGGGGCACTTCGAGGGAGGAGTTGACGCGGGAATGGTGGTAAAAAGGGGTTTTTTTCTCTTGGATATGCCAACGAGGAGTGTCTTCAAGGTCATTTTATTTCTTTTATGTGCGAACGCCAACTTATTTTATTGGAGTAATTTCAATTCTTTCTTTGAGGTGTCTAGCTTTCTTTCTTGCAAAAGGACGAAACTACTCCTAAGGGGCGGGCCAGTGCCAAATTGCAAGGACTTCGCATTGATTTAAGAGCAAGTCACCTTTCATGGAAGCTATGAGCCATATGTGAGTTTATTGAGTGAACACTAAGACCTAAATAAGATTCTTTAATTTGACAGAATGGTGCGCTCAACTTCTTAAACTTGAGTTTGCCCTTTAAGTTGTTAATGTTTACTTCAATGCACCAAAGACGCATCATATGCGTCTGAAAGGCGAGATTTTGCTTTAATTCGTACCTCATCAGGAAATAGATTGAAAATCAAAACTTGGGTTAGCAAAAAATCGATATTCACAGAGTTGGAATGACGGATGTATCGATTACTAATTAAGATAATACAGCCAACCTCCCTTTCTTGGTATTGATCAAATAGCGGTTACTTACCAGAAACAAGAAAAAAGATGATGTAGTTAGGACAGGAAGTCATCTTTAATGTGTGGGCGATTGCTATTGGTTTTGGGCTGACCCATATGGTCAAATTGTATATGAGGATGTGATCAAACTGATATCTTTCCCTCAGGCATTGATCTTCCCTGGCTTGGCTCGCTTTCGAATCACAACTCGTGTGATCCGCTGGTGATTAACATCCAAAAGTTCTAACGAGGGTCGGTGAAAGTTTACACCCCTTCTAGAGAAAGAAACACAACTAGTTTGACCACACGATACCATAGTCAAAAGCGCAATACGGGCATGTGAAGGTCGATATCTTCCTCTCAAAGCAGGATTACCCAAAGGCTAATAAATTTAGCGTGTCAAACGGGCGACACTGCGAAGATCTGAGGGGCATGCTGCGAGGCCAAGTAAAGGCGGCGAGCGTTTAAGAATAGGGGAAAAAAATAATCAAGGCTTGTTTAACTAAGCAAAACCTCTGGCTAAGCGACTTGATTCGTAAACTAGGAAACGAGCCCAAAGTCAGACTAATACGACGGAGTTGGGGGTCTCCTGCGTACAGCCAGTTTCTCTGAATCTCCACACCATGAAATCTCTCCTAAGTTAATTGTCACTCAAGGATTATTACCATATGATTACACGCAGTTTGTCTGCAATGTCGCTCAAGGGTTATTACCATATGATTACACGCAGTTTGTCTGCAACACGAAGCATGCATCGTATTCAGGAGCGACGAACTTGTGGCATCGACAGATTGATGCACGATATGATGTCACTTTGCACTTTACAAACCAAAGTTAAACTGTTTATTTTATTATTTTTATTTTGCTATCTTTCGTGTGTATATATGTTGTCCTTGTGATTATTTATGTGAGGTGCCAGCGAAAAGAGAAGGGAAGGAGAAAACAGCGTACGAGAAACCCTAATGGAGTCGACGTGTTGTGCGATGGCAGCATGCAGGGATTTAAGCAATGTAACTCTGATCTTATGCTTTAATTAACTCATTAGGAATTTCGGGAGAGCTCGTGAAGACTGCTATGTCTTCCCTAGCTAGAAAGATCTCCGTTTAGACAGGGACGTAACGCAGATTCATCTGGGGTCCCACTCCCTATTTTCCAAATGATTTGTGTGCAGAGCTTTGGTAGATGACGATCGAGGAAAGCTCGTTTGCAAATTATTATTGACATGTTTCTCTCGCAGAGCTTATTTATATAGTGTGTAGCGGTCTTCTCAGTATAGTATTTGAGATATAAGTTTTTTTTTTGGTTGGAAATGCTATAGAATCCATCTATACCCTGTTTTCTTTCTCTTCAGTTGGAAGGAAAAATTTCATTTCACGTGAAAGAGATGTACATAACTTCAAAATAAAAATGCAAATCTCACAAAATAAGTAAATCTGAAAGTGAATCAACTTGGTACAGCCTGTAAAGACTCGCTTATTCTATAAAGACGGATGGATCATAGCATTAAAGCATAATCGGCGGCTGATTATCAAATCTCGCATCATCATCAGTTATGAGTATATGCCAACATTTCCCTCTCTAGTAGTTACAACTTTGCCAAAGGCATCCCAGCGCCATTGCCATATGGAGATAACAAAAAAAAAATGCTTTGTAAATCCCAAATCTATATCTAGATCCAGATAAAAGAGCACTCAAATCTAGATCGGGAGATCTAGCTCTAGATTGGGAGAAAAGAGCTACAAAAGAAATACCAATTGATTGCAAAATCACTGTTAGATAAGCTGACCGCTGAAGGCAATAGCAAAGGAGCCTCGAAGACATGCAAAGCGCTTGACTAGCAAGCACCCAGAGCCGGAGTGAGCGAGCAGATCCTGAGAGAACAAATTCTTTCATGGCACTCGCGCATTGATCTTCAAATCTCACGGGACAAACCTCTCTGCTTCCATGGAGGATGTCGATCGCGACATCTGCATAATCAACAAAGAACAGAGAGATAGAGAGATAAGGCTCTCTCCCTCAAGAATGAAGCTTCGGAAGAAGAGGCCTGGGGGACGGCTTAGAAGAGGGGAAACCCTAAGGGATGTATGAGGCGGCCTTTGTGTAAGTGGTAAAGTTTGCAAATTTGGGTGATCCTCCAAATTCAAGTTAATCTAGACAAACTACTTGAATTTGAGGGGGCCGTGTTAAAGATATCTTTTAAATATTATGAAGATAATACATCAAATACTCTATAAACCATTCAGATATTTAGCATATTATGCGATCAAATTTGTCTAGATTCGTTATATGAACTGTTACAATGAGTTTTCTCTATCTTAACTTTGGCTTATATGTAGACCATGATTGTAACATCGATGTAAACCATTATCCATTGTTTTTTCTCATTTTCTAAGTTTTCATGTTTCCAATACTTTCTTAACCATCTCGGTAATCTCTTATTCTAGTTTTTGTTTCTTATGAGGTGGACTTGCTGAAAATATATAGTGCAAGGGGGTTCTTGGAGTAATGTGTATATAAACGCCAATTGCCCCTTTAAATCAAAGTGTGCGCCATTTGAAACGAATTTAAATAGGAAATACGATTTGCCCCCATTTTTGTTTTTGCACCCCATGTTTGGTCTAATTACAAAACAAAGAGCGAAACAAAATTTTCGTTGATTCAACCGGAACAAGAATAGGCACTGAAATCGCGATCAAAAGCTTCGAAGAGACTTCAAATTTCCTCAAAGTAAGAGCAATCAAAAGTGTTAGAAGAAGTCTAAAAGATCACCGAGTTAATTAAATTCGAGATCAAAGCAAGAGCGATCGAAAGCATTCGACTCTTTAGCAATTTGTGCCATAATTCTCAACTCGAGTTAAGATTGTTTGCATCGGGTCGTGCCTCCGAAGTCCTCTCCTATCTCGAGCATTATCCGATTGCGGCGGAACTGAAGGATCGCCCTAGCCCGGCGGATTGATTAAGTGCTCGATGAGTCTCGGACATAGAGAAAACATAAAAGATCTAATGACCCCGAAAAAAAAAAATTTGAAGGCGTCATCAATTGGGCCCATATCAATATATGTACTATCCAACAAGCAAACCGACCCAAAATCCAAACCCGAACCCGTTAATCCGAAATGCAAAACCCGATTCGGTTTTCTTCCGGGTCGGATATAAACCCTGATCGGGCAGATCCAACCACATTGCGTTCGCAGATGCAAGTCGACGCACGAATCGGTCCTCTCTTTCCTTCGACGTGATATCTCTCTCTCTCTCTCTCTGAATCCGACGGCGGAGAAGGCGCCGATCATGGATCTGGAGGTGGTCGGGCGCCACGCGCTCCTCTTCGACGACGACCCCATGGCGGCGTTCGTGAACTCGCCGGACGCCCTGGTCGCCTGGCACTCCCTCTCCATCGACCGCTACGACGTGCGCCACCTCCTCTCCGCTCCCCCGCCGCCACGCAGAGCCCGCCGCCCCCTGCCTCCTCCTCCTCCGGCGGCGGCGGCCGAGGCGGACTCCTCGGTGGAGCCGGAGCTCGATCGCGAGAGGTACCTGGATTTGCCGCAGCCGACGACGACGACCGATGATCAAGGTATTGGGCGAGAAAAGAATCTTCTTCCACTTTCGGTTTCCTTTTCCGGTTTGAAGTTGCAATTGTTATGAATCATTGTTGGATGATCGGGAAAAGGGAGCACTATTTACTTTGGAGATGGCGAAGGATCATTTCTCTGATGGTGATTGATTTGTTAGTTAACGGCGGAGGAGGTGTTGTTGGCTTATTGTGCATCAATCTAGATGAGGATTTGAGTTAGCTGTGTTTAATTGCTCTTTCTCTGATAAATGTCTCTCTCTTGGTCGACAAGTCAAGAGCTTTTCTAAAAGCCATGGCTTCTGCACTCAACACCTTCGCCTCACCATGAAGTGGTATCATTAAGCTAGCTACAGTTGCTGCTCGCACCTTTTTTTCTAGTGTTTTTGCCGAAAACTTGCATTTACATGGAGCCTGTAGCTGTTGGCATGTGACTCAATCCCAGTGCTTGCAGTCATGACTTGAAAAAAATTGGTTATTCACGGTTAGCGGGAGCTAGCTTTGGCTGTCTTAGATTTTTAGTATTCGGCCAGAGAATAGATTGAACCCGAGAGTGTGGTTACGCTGGCTATGTATTCGGCAATAAAGAAATTCGAAGAGCGCTTAGAGAAATACTGGTGTTTTTCCTGTGTGAACTGAGCTTCATGAACTTGTTCCTGGATCTATATAAGTAAGATGCAATTGCTCTTGGTCCTTATTTTACAGTCTCTAGCTCAAACCTCTGGTCTCTGATGGATTGCCCTGTCCACGGCTCATTCCCTTCTCTTGACTATCTGTTTATGATTGGGGATTCCTTTCAATCTCTCTGCTATTCCTTGAGGGTGCAAGTCAAGCCTCCCTTTTCAAGTAAATGTTGGGCTGGCTAATTGCAGTAAAAGAACTTTTCCATCTAAGTTCTACATGTGTTAACATCCTTATCAATACCGAGACTTCTTGGGCTAGATTCCTACTTCTTCCTTTTTCCCTTGCCTATAAATAAAAACAAAGGAGACAGCCCTAGTAGTGACTGGTTAAGCATAGACATTCTTAGAGTAAATTCTTCATCACCAAATAAATGAATGACCTTTGATGTTTTCTGTTTCTCCTTGTTCAAATTGTTATATTTTCTGCATTCATTTCCAAGTTTGCAGGATCGAATGTAGTAAGCGACAGTTCCTTCTTTCAGAAAGTCAAGTAAGAATATGTTCTTCTTGCCCTTGAGTTTCATTACTCAAACTGCAATTCCTGTCCTTTTAATTTTAGCTCTTCAGCAATTTTCTATGTGAATATTTAGCAAAGTTCCCTTTTAAAATCTTCTTTCCACTGCATGCAGAGCCAGATGCAGAAACTGGGACAGAAACAGCAAATGATGGTGGATATCGTGCTGTGGCATTCTCATATGGAAAACCTGACAATGCCATGGATCAGAAGACAACAGATGCTGATTCCGGATACCGTCCTCCATTCCCAGTTCCGGAATCTTTGCTTCAGAACCTGGTATGTGAATTTTTTATCCTTTTACATGCCTCATATATCATGTGATCTTGATGTCGATTGACCGTGTTGCTATCACTCACTGTGGTCAAATGATAGTTGAATGAAGTGCATGTGTCGTTCTAAGGCTTACGATGTCTAAGTTTCAGATGCTTGGAGCACAGCTGGAGTTCATCTGAGCCAAGGTTGCCATTCTTGGGCACCTTGTTTTCTTATGATGTCATGAGCAAGGGGCCTCGCAGGTGGGCTTAGAATGATAGTATTTTTCCTGCATTATCTGGAATCTTACCCACTTTGGAGCTTATCTCATGAAGCGCATCTCCGTAGAGTTTTATTTCTTGATCTTTGTGGTTCCCCACGTTATGTAAAATTCAGTGGTATAACTTGGTATTGTTCATTTATTTTTGTTTTTTTACTTGGCACTTCATTTGCTTCTGTTTTTGAGGAATCTTTTTGTTGTTTTGTCCAGCCTCCGACCGAGAAGGTACATCAGATCATTGCAAGAACTGCTATGTTTGTTGGTAAACATGGTGGGCAATCGGAGATTATTTTGAGGGTGAAACAGGGTGACAACCCAACGTTTGGGTTCTTGTTGCCGGATCATCATCTTCATGCATACTTCCGGTTTCTTGTTGGTCACCAAGAACTTCTTAAGTCTGATACAGAAGAAAAAACTTTAGAAGGTGAGAATACAGTGGATGGTGGGCAGGAAGATACTGGTGGTGCACTGTCTTTGCTTGGTGCTACATATGGATCTGGAGAGGATGAAGACGAAACAACTGAGCTGAGGCCTGAACCTGAAGAAGACAAGCCTAAGGAAATCAATGTTGTTGCTGAGCCCAGTTCTGATGGATTGGACTGTAAAGAGCCATCCACTGATGTAGCTGGGAAGGAAAGATCAATTTCCAAACATCCACCACATTTATCTACGAAAGAAAAGGCTTCCACAGTTAAAAAGAACCGCTCAACTTCTACAGTTAAAGCTGGAGCTGAATTTGCAACAAAAAAAGGTGGCGAAACCTTGTCCAGTACTGCTGCTATGAAGTCCTCTTCTTTACCAAATTCAAAGAAGGTTGAGCAACCTCTTTTGGAGCCTCCATCTGATTTCAAGCGATTGGTTGATAAAATAGTGGAGTTCATTGTGAAAAATGGAGATGCATTTGAATCTGTTCTCATTGAGCAAGATAAAAGTCATGGGAGGTTTCCGTTTCTTCTGCCGTCTAATCAGTATTATCCTTACTATTTGAAAGTGCTTAGAAAAGCTCAACAGGTATGTTAGTGTTTGAATTTTGTCGATAGTATTTCAATGTTTTCACTGCGGTTTTTGTATGAGCTATGCAGTACTTCAACTGATGATTTTGAAGACCCCGCATGTTTGCTGAGAAATTTATGAGGATTGAACTTGTACCGTCTTTTTATGGTTATTTTTTTATATATCCAGCAAATGTATCCAGTAGTTGTTTCTGCATATGTTAGTGTAGATTGTATCCTATTGAAGGAAGCTGATGTTTGATTCAACTTTAAAAAAGTAAAAAATATCACTATGGCTTTCCGGCCAAAACCACCAAAAAAATTAAAATACGAAGAAATTTTAAAAACGTTTACGAAAATTCTGCATGACTTAATTACGAGTCAAATTTTAAATGCGAAGAAAAAAGTATAAGCTAAAGATAAATGCATAAGTGATTTTCAAACGCAATATGGCTCGTGAGATACACTGATATGTTGGGCTGCCAGTGTTAGAAAAAAGTGGATATTTGAAAGCTTTTTGGCCTCAATGAGTTTTCTAATTCATTAAGTGTTGAATTGCTGGTAAACTCAATTTCTATTATCCTGATTTGTTTCTGAGATGTGCTGATACGATTGTTGATTTCTGTGCAAGTTTAGATTTTGTAATTGGTTTTTTGTGGCCTTGACCCGCGGTAAACAAAAAAGTCATGACCGCAATGTTGTTTTCTTTGAATCGTTCAACGGTCTTCAATGACTTATCCTGTTCTTATCTTTCTTATATTCTAAATTTTGCTCTCAATCACAGTCAAAGTTACCAGGACAGAAATTGAGTCCAGAGAAGATTGATGCAGCAGGTCATGAGATGGAAAAGAAAGCTGCACTCTCAAAGGACAGCGATAGTCAATCAGTTGGATCAGATATACCGTACGAGTCAGACCGCAAAGGGAAGTTTAAGATGGTAATTGGCAAGAGTAAGAAGGATGGTCAGGATCAACCTTCCAGAGACCACCAACAGCAAATAGGGGTAAGTGTCGATGCAGCCGCAGCTGCTGCTATACTTCAAGCCGCTAGACGGGGAATTAAGAATCCCACTCTAGGCATTTTCCCAAAAACATCATTAGACGCTAACAGTCATGCACGAGGCAGCGAGAGTGGAGAGGCTTCAAGTTTTGCCCATCTGCAAAATCCAGATAAGAAAGCTGAAAATGCTATTTCTCTCCCATCTGACGAGGCCATTGCAAGGACTGCAGCCGTTGTGGCTGCGAGTGAGGCGGACTCCTCTGAAGCATCCTTGACTAAAGAAGAGAAGCTCAAGGCTGAAAGGTTGAAACGTGCAAAGATGTTTGCAGCCTTGTTGAAGGTTGGAGCTGCACCATCGAAAACTCAATTATCACGAGGCTTGTCAGTGGAGCCACCTGACTCTGGACTTTCTGGTTTGGCTGGGGTTCCAAATACTTCTGGCGAGGAAAGAGAGGGCAGCTCCTTTGCAGTTGACTTTGGCAACTCAGACATAAATCAGAAGTCTGAAAGAAAAGCATCAGGGAATGAGCAAAATGAGCGACGATCAAAGAGAAAGTACCGTTCAAGAGCAGAAAGACACGAAGAACAGGAAGATGAGGAAGAGCAAGAAGAAGAAGAAGAGGGGGGAGATAAAGATGAAGAAAGGGATCACAAGCACTCAATGAAGAAGAGACGATCTCACCGTTCAGACTGCAGTAAAGAGAGGCATAGGCACCGGAAAGGACATTCTTCTTCCAAGGACAAAGAGTCTCGACATAGGCATAGACATGATAGTTCAGATGACGAACACCATCAGCTTAGACACGATAGCTTTGATGACGAGCAGTGGCATCACCGTCGCCGGCATAGACACTATACCTCTGATGACGAGCGGCGGCATAGCCATCGTCGGAATAGACATGACAGCATTGATGATAAGCATGATGGCTCTTCTGATGACAAGCGGTGGCATAGCCGTCGTCGGAATAGACATGACAGCTTTGATGATAAGCATGGTGGCTCATCCAATGACGAGCGTAAGCCCCATCATCGGTACAAGCACAATCGCTCTTCGGATGACGAGGAGCAGCACCGCGTTAACAGCCGTAGACGTCGTGACTACTACGACGATGAGACAGACTGTAATAAATCTGGCAAGCATAGGAAATCTCACTCAGGAAGGAAGGAGTTGGAGGAAGGGGAGATAAGCGCAGGATCGGGCGAGTCGAAAGCGCTTGAGAGTGACGGAATTGCCAGAGAAGCATTGGCTGGTTTATCAAGTACATCTCAAGCACCAAGGGCGCCATCTCTGCCCTCTGAGGCATCTGAGGTTCCCAATGATCTTAGAGCAAAGATCCGAGCTATGTTGATGGCTACCATGTAGATGCTCAGGATCTCGACTCTTCCTATGTATACGTACACCTGGCTGTTCAATTTAGCAGTCAAGGGAGGGAAGATCATCTTCTGTCTTAAGTGGTAAGATTTACTTAGCCTACTTTCTTTGATCGGAATTGTTTGTAATCTCTTTGAGCAGTTTGTAATTTGTATCACTGTCGACGTAATTGAAACAAATTAGGGATCTGTTAATTGGTGCATGAAATGATCCCATCCTACCTCCTGTGACGGGCTTGGCGAATTGCCATGCGACAACGCCGGCCCAACAGCGAGCTTGCTTTGATTCGTTCGTCTTGGAAACTTGTTAACCAGACGAACTGTAGGCTGATAGGAATGGCTGGATTCTGCAGCTTGATTGGTTTTTTTCCAATAGTTAGAACTGTATTATGAAAAGACCGATGAATCAAGTTAGCAGATTGTTTTTTGCTTCTATCTGATGGCCGTGTCTCGGATATTGGTCCAACAATTTCTGAACCAGGGGTGGAGTCCATGAGATTAGTCTATATTACAACCTTAACGATGGATTGTTACACGAGTCTCTGTTCTCGTGTCTTCAAACAACGTTAGATTCCCGGACTTTCAGATCATCTGGCTGACACAAATACCATGATGGTTCTCTCGGCCATTGTAATCGAGGGATTTACAAGGACAAGAGGTCTTGCGCATCGAAGAAAGTCGGCGGTCCAGGCATTGGCTTCTACCTTGTTTTACTTGTACCTAAAGATCGGGAAAAAAACAAAGTTACCATGGTCCAAAAGAAGATCGCTGTCTCGCAAGCCGTGACTCAACTTCTCTTCTTGATTCCGCGACGGATTACACCAGCAGCATACCTGCTTCGTGGCTTGAGCGGAGATAAGAAGGTTGCCTTTGTACGTCCCTTCTAGTCAATGTGATGAAAGTTGATTTGGTCATATAAAATTGCATGTGGATGATCGGGGAGAGGGATCCCGACATTTGCTCGGTTCGGTGCACATATAACTGCAGAGTCGGCGGACCCTTCTTAAAAGCCATCTGGTTAATTTAACATAAAAAAATTGGACTCATGTGCCATGAAGGGTCCCATGATTTCAATCTTTTTATGGTATTATAATGCGATGGCTTCGACATTGAAAGTGTGCGGGTTCGGCAAGGGCAAGTCGGCCGACCACATTTTCCATGCGGGTTGATATATTGTAGTGGCATTTGGCACATTCACACACACATATCTGTGCATGTATAGTTGCTTGTTATATAAAAATTGATATGCCTTTGTTTTTTCGCCGATTACACCTTTCCCTTTGGTAGCGTCTAGCGGGTTTATTTTGTATAGATCACGTGGCAATATGTACTTAGAGGTGTTTGAAATGGCTAGTACAGCGTGGGGTTCAAGACAAGATCTTGAGCTTTATTCAATTTCTTCTACTAAAGTAAAAGGAAAACGTTTTTTTAATCTCCTAGTAGCAACTTTGCACATCAGGTTCAAAATTTAGTAAAGATTATTACGTGCACTGAGCAATTTCATACGATTTTCCATTAAGCATGCAAAGAAGCACTTATGAGGGTGGGGGGGTTGGTGGAGCTAGGAGGGTTTACCTCATGTAAAAGGTGATGATGAAATGGAGACCTTAAATCACCGGATCTCGGTCCATGACGTCCTTCGAATTGTCGAGCATGTTGAGTAGGTCGTTTGGAACGCACTTCGCCTCTGGCAAGCTTAGATTTGAGTTGGCCAAGTCGAGATTCGTTGAGAGCCTATGCCATGGTCTTCTTCACGAGCGCTTCAAAGCCTCTACTATGGTCTTCTTTACTGCTTCCCACGCATCACCCTTTCTCAGGCCAACTATGGATGGCCCGGGTCTAGGTAGAACCGATCAGTCCGGTCCGGTTTCAGAACCGTTCGGTCTAGTTCTCATTTGGAATCGGAAGTTACTGGTCGATTCTCGATTCTACGACAAGAATCGAATCATCCGGGAACCGATCACCTATACTGGACATGATGTGTGCCCCACCTTGGCAAGCACT
Organism: Syzygium aqueum; assembly: GCA_031216185.1. Taxonomy (NCBI): domain Eukaryota; kingdom Viridiplantae; phylum Streptophyta; class Magnoliopsida; order Myrtales; family Myrtaceae; genus Syzygium; species Syzygium aqueum. The sequence continues at coordinate 3,962,826 of CM062236.1, read as the reverse complement.
CATGACTTTGGTAAATACCCTCTCGAAATAGCCAGCATCTACTTTGTCTTTATACTTTAATCAAGGAAAATGTCGACTCATCCCCCCATTAGGTCAAATCGGTAAGTTTTCCTTTTCCCCCCCTACAGGCTACACATTACTACCTTTTCCTTCACGTAACCGCACAAGAGATGCTTAAAAAGTCGTATTCCAAGCGACACGTGCACAGCCATGCCGCCTTAGCCGGCTATCCCAAGCTAGAAAGGCACTCGAAAAGCAAGAGAAAGAAATAAATACCACCGAAAAAGAAGAGAAAAGCAAGGAGAAAATAATGACACGCAATCGACCCAAAACTGAGACTGTTTGCCTATCAGATGGCGTTGGGGGCATGTTATGGCGCGTCTCAGTTTCAACGTTATGTTCTTCGAAGTCGGTACAAAATTGATGAAACCATCTGGACTTTTGGAGTCTGAGAAATGAAGTGAAATTAGTTTGCAGAACTTCGCATTAAATGACAAAACGTAGAAAAGAGGACAAAAAGCCCATCAAATCTTGTGTCCTCTATTGTCAAGTGCTGTCGACAATTCAAGAAACTGGTTTCATACGCGATGGAGAACCACTGGACTCCGATATTGCCGCTTATATCATATATCAAAGTATATAATATATATCGACTCCTATCACATGGTAGAGATAAATTGTTTGTTGTTTGGTTTTCTCAAGAGGATCGACCTTGTATTTTCCATTTTTTTTTTGGAAAAAGCCACCAAAAACTCCAAACTTTGCTTCATGTGACATATTTACCCCGAACTTTTTTTTGTGACACAAAAGACCCCAAACTTTACCTTTTGTGACACATTTACCCCAATGTATTTAGTCCATGGGCATTTTCGCCTTTTCTGCTTTTTCTCTTTTCGGCGAGGGCCCCCTCGCCGGCGTTTGGCAAGGGCTGCCCTCGCCGGCGTCGAGTGAGGGCCGCCCTCTCCCGATCCGGCGAGGGCAGCCCTTGCTCGACTCAGGTGAGGTCGACCCTCGCCCGACGCCGCCGAGGGTCGCCCTCGCCGGCATTGGGCGAGGGCGGCCCTCGCTTGCCCAGGCGAGGGTGAACCTCGCCGGAAAGAAAAAAAAAAACAGAAAAGACGAAAATGCCCATGGACTAAATACATTTGGGTAAATGTGTCACAAAAAGTAAAGTTTGGGGTTTTTGGTGTCACAAAAAAAAGTTTAGGGTAAATGTGTCACAAGGGGCAAATTTTGAGGTTTTTGGTGGCTTTTTTCCTTTTTTTTTAATCTTTCAAGGACTTTTTAGATAAGAAGTGCGAAATGATGACTGCTATTGTTCTATTTATGTATATATGCAAGGGGAAAAGTACCAAAAAAGTCATAAACCTATTATATTGATACCAATTTAGTCATGAACATATCAATTGGACCAATTTAGTCACAAACCATTTTCACATTGATTCCAATTCGGTCCATCCAATCAATTTAGGCCATAAATTACTGACGTGGATGTCGACGGTCTTATGTGACATGACGTCTATGCTAACATGGACATTTGTAATAGTTTTTTTTATATAATTTTCCTTTTTTTCTTGTCTTTTTTTCCTTTCCCTTTTATTTTTGGCATGGCCGACCTTCACCCAAGCCAAGGTAGCCTTGCCCTCACTAGCCATGGTCTATTGGCTGTGGCCAGCACCCGGGCACTACTAAAAAGTAAATATAAAGAAAAACAATCAAAATAAAAAAATAAAAAAGTTTATTAAAAATATCCAAATCAATGTCGACCATGCTAAATAAGACTGCTAGCATCCACATCAATGACTTTCGATCTAAACTGACCGAATTGACTAAATTGGTACCAATATAAAAAGGAATAAAATGATCCTATTAAAAAATTTAGGACTGAATTGATACAAATGCAATAGATTTATGATTTTTTTAATATTTTTTTGTATATGCATGTATGGGAAAATTGTCCAAAAAGTCATAAATCTATTACAAGACGGCCAATTTTAGTCTTAAACCTTTAAATTGTGCTAATTTAATCATAAACCTTTTGACGATTTGTCAATTCAGTCATAAACATATTGATAGTTTGTCAAATTTAGTCACTCCTGCTAATTTTGGTCGGAAATTATTGATGTAAAAGTATAGTCAACGCTGGTCATCCTACGTGACATAGCTAATACTAACGTTGACAATTTTTGCAAATTTTTTTCTTAATTTTCTGAATTTTTTTTTTCATTTTTTCCTTTTTTTCTTTTTCCCACTATCGATTACTAGCCTTGACAATTGAAAAGTTTAGAACTAAATTGGCTGCCGTACAATAGGTTTATGACTTTTTGGACAATTTTCCCCGCATGTATATGTCATGCACAACAATATACATATTTTCTTACGTAATGATTACTTTAAATCAAGACAAAAGGAAAATGCTTGCATTTTTGGAATTTCTCCAAGATGAGGAATTCTTTAATGTAAGTGTTTGGTACCGAAGCTATGTTCGTGGTCCCTAAATTATTAATTGATTTGCTTACAAGTTAAAGCTATTGACTCAATAATGAACATTTCCAGCACCCAGTTTAATTACCAATATATGTCGAGAAAATCACTATCGGCGGATACCATCCCAATTTATCGACGCAACAGTGGGGACGACTCGTTCAACGTAGAAAAATTAAATTAAGAGTACATAGGTTCAAATTTAGTAATTATCAACAGATTTCATTAGAGGGTCTTTGACTGTGTATGCGCTTGAAACGTTCGTAGCTTTAGGTTTCTACACTAATCGACGACTTTACGCAAAGATTTGTCCAGCTAAACCCTAACTAAAACCCTAGCTAAATGTTAGCGATAACGTAATCCTTTACGTGGAAGTTCAATATGATAAAATCTTAAATCTTTATGATTTATTTACAACTAGAAGGATGAAGACATATATCTTTATCTATAACAATAACTTTGAAAAAAATTATTGCAGAAATAGGAGAAACAAATAAATCCGATTTCTTTAACATCTTTTATCCTATGGATGATAGAATACAACTTTCGTTGTCTATGGATGGAGATGGATGGAGAGATAACCCGACTATTATGATGCACGAGTGAGTTATGTTAGAAAAATCTTACATTGGAGAGTAGGTGTGATTCTTGTTAGCTCATAACTCATTGGCTTAAGATTTGAGTGAATGTGGATCCAATTGGATATGTAAACATGCTCGGACTTTAGCCCCCTCTTAGCAATCTCTCGTGACGATATTGAGTTTCTACTGTGTACTCCTAACACAAACTTTTTCTATAAGCTACCAATAGGTGCAACTTCTATTTTCATAAAAGTTGCAACTTTTCATATTCTATCTTAGGTTAATATTACGAAAAACCCCAAACTGGTGCACCTATGATAATTTTACCCTGAATTATTTTTTTGACCATAAAAAACCCAAACTGATACACTTGTGACAATTTTACCCTGAACTTATTTTTTGACCATAAAAAATTCAAAATTGGTACATCTGTGATAATTTTACACCGAATTAATTTTTTGACCATAAAAAATCCCAAACTTGTACATCTATGACAATTTTATCCTGAACTAATTTTTTGACCACTAAAAACCTCAAACTGGTACATCCGCAATAAATTTACTCTCTATTAGTTTTCGTTAAATTTTACTGTCAAATTGCTAAGTTTGATGACATGTGATAGTTGACGGGTGTACCAGTTGGGGATTTTAACAGACAAGTTTACTAATTTGTGATTTTTTCGTGATATTAATCCAATTTAACAGATACTAATGAACCGTAAAGTTTTCACAAATGTACCAGTTTAGAGTTTTGGGTGCTCAAAAAAATTAGTTTTGGGTAAAATTATCACAAGTGTATCAGTTTGAGATTTTTTATGGTCAAAAAATTAGTTCGGAGTAAAATTGTCGAAAATGTACCAGTGTTGGATTTTTTGTGGTAAAAAAAATAGTTTAGATAAATTTATCACATGTGTACTAGTTTTAGATTTTTGGTGATCGAAAAATTAGTTTGAGGTAAAATTATCGCATGTATACCAGTTTGGGATTTTTCGTAATATTAACTATTCTATCTTCATGTAAGTTACAACCAATTAATAATATCACATGGATCATAGTTATTCTTACATTAAAACCCTAAAAAACACAGAATGCCACAGTCAGTCCCAAATTCTCCTCCAATTTCGGTCTCCAACCTGTTTGCACGGATCAGAGACATTTCCACAGTCAATCTCACGTGGCGATGGGCACCTTGTTTCTTTCTGTGTGCAACTTTATCATTGAGTTCCAGCTTAATTATTCCAACCTTGCGTATTGACCGTATCGCTGAGGGCCGGTCAAATTCGAACATCCACCCTGTGTCCGCGACGTAACAAGACGTGCATGTGTTCTGGATATACGTGCTTGACCAGAAACCCCTTCTTACATTCAAAGTCAGTGGTAAATAATCGCGGCCACAGATAGACTCCAAGGACCAGACCCTCTCACTCCATTTGCTACAGTACAAATCAAGACTCCGGTAATCTCTTCATTGTTTGACTTACATCTAAACCCACATGCATTTAAATAACCCCAAGGCTCTTATCTTATGGCAAAGAAAAGTACGTGCAGATCAGGAGTAGCTAGCCATTTTGTTTGAGGGTTCATTCACAGCTTACTCAGTATTCCCAAACAAAGACCGGAACGACGAAACAACGAAAGTAAGAGTAATTATAACATGCACTATCGGTATAAAAGAGAACTTGCAAGAGCGGTCTTATCCACTCTCGAGATGAGGGCAGATCAAGGATGGATAAAACAACTTATGTAAAGTTTCCCCTTTTCTTGTGAAAATAAGTATCGTTTCAATAAAACGCGAGAAAAGAGACATCTTCTTTTACTACTGTTCAACAAGAAATTTTGTCACGGACATTCAACGGTTTATTTTGGTATCGATAAGGGATCATGATTTCCAAAATCTAGCCTTGATTAAGATTCTTCCAACTGAGGTTAGAATCCAAAGTATAGTTCTTCGGATTGCTTTGATTTGATCTCTTGATACTCGTTTGAGTGTGTGCACAGTTCCATCGACAACATGATAATTAATGGCAACGCCCCCTCCCTCCAAGTCCAAAGAAATCTTTGGTTTTTTCCGTCATTTTTGACAAATGATGATTATGATGGGCGTGGAAAAATGTTTGAACATTTACTTTCCAAGTCGATATGTAAGTTAGAATGAGTTATTCAAGAAAAGGAGGAGGAAAGACAAGAAGAAAACACGAGAGAACTAGTCAAATCTTGGTCCCGACCGTCCCATTAACCTAAAATTCTACATCGCATAATGACTATTGATAGTGATATCCTTCATATCTTGATATAATTAGAGGGAAACATTAATTCGATAACATTTCCTCTCCATTAATAAGCTCAATTGAACAAGATTAAGTTAGCATGAAATTAGTCTCATTAAAAATTGAGAAAATTACCCAAAAAAATCTTAAACTTATTACAGTTGTGCCAATTCAATCCTAATTTTTTTTTATTAATTGGGTCCTAAACATTTTGCATTTGTGCAAATTCAATTTATCTGGCCATTTTTGACTGGCCGACATTGATGTTGATAATATTTAAGTAATATTTAAAAAATTTTGAAAATTTTCTTTTCTCTTCCTTTTTTTCTTTTGTTTTTTCTTCTTCCTCTAGTTGGTCACCAAACCTTGGCGATCGGCCAAAGGTGAGGGGTAGCGAGGGCCAGCTTGATCTATTACTCCCATGGCTGTTGTTATTGCAGGTCTCTTCGTCGCTCAACTGCATGAGCTGCTCTGCAATGATAATTGCGAAGGCTAGATAGGAGGGTGAGGCTTGACCTCGCTATCGCTAGGCAAGGTCGGCCTCGCCAGTGGCTAGGCGAGGTCAACCTCGCCATGGCTAGGCAAGCTTGAAATTGCCTAGCGACGATGAGGTCAAGCCTCACCCTCGCCGACCAGAGGAAGACAGAAAAATAAAGAGAAAGAAAAGAAACAAAAAGTAAAAGAAAAAACAAATAGAAAATTCGAAAAAAAATTAAAATATTATTAAAAATTATTTACGTTACTAGTTGCGCCACGTAGGACGGTTGGCGTCGACATCAACGCCGGCCAATCAAAAAGTAGCCGGATTGACTGAATTGACACAAATGTAAAAGGTTTAGGACATAATTACAATAGGTTTAGGACTTTTTTGATAATTTTGCCCATTAAAATTAATCGGCAGAATCCTTGCATGTGCTACGTAAGCAAAAAAATGGCCAATTATGTTAATGAAAGGAGCCACTTGAGCAATATAACTCACCATTTTAGTCCCCAATGATATTAAGTGAGCAATAGAGAGGCAGATAATATTTTAGACCTTTCAGGGGTTGATGCAACATCGTCGAAGACATGACTTTATAAGGTAGCGCAGATTCATTATCATCTCTAATTCTTGAAGTTTTGCGATGCACAAAGCAATGATCCTTGCAAAAGTGCGAAACATCTTGCCGACACAACTACCTTGTTGCATATGCGCGAGTGCACCTTTTAGGTTATGAACGTAAGAGGACTTCATTCCATTTGAGCAAACTAGATATACCTTACATAATCACATCAATGCGGACATTGATATGAGTCTAAGCAGAAGAAAACATGCCCCTTTGTCTTTATATAACCTAAAATCAAACTAACCCATAAAAAGGTGCAAGCTAGTGGAAACACGGACACATCTTTGTCATAGAAAGGAACACTTCCGGATCATGGCTCCTTTGTCTGTAGATCCAGTACTAATGGGAACGTACTAGACTTAGTCAACAGTAGTCTCTAATTCGGTTACAAAGTTAAAGTTTTTCCTTTTGACAAATGATGAGGTAAAGGAAGACTAGAGGAGAACTTGATTGGGGCATTTCCTAAAGGGCCAAGTGGGCAATTCTCTTTGGTAGGCAATGACATATTAAATGAAAATTGGAGAAATCAAAAATCAAAAAGGGAAACAATATTGGCATTTAGAGTTTTCGAGGTGGTTTTTTATCGGAGAAATTGTCCAATCGGACCTAAATATGTTGTACGGATGCCAATTCAATTTTAAACTTTTCAATTATTCAAATTCAGTCCAAAACCTTTGTGCAAAATTCCGATATAATCATTCAAATCAATTTTAGCTGAAAATTGCTTGATGTGGCAGTGTGTTACATAGGACAGCCGGAGATAACTAGCTATCACTTTAGTGATTTTCCGATAAAAAAATTAATCAAAAGGATTATATTGAAATTTTGAATAAAGATAAATTTAAAACTAAGTTGACATCTATATAATTGTTGTAGGACCTATTGGGTAATTTTCCCCTTTCTTATCTCTCCATTAAAAACCGAGTAAGATAGATATGTGATTGGACGTAATGATTTGGGAGTTATGTTATTTGTATCTCGGCTTGTACATGGATATATGACATAAACACGGCTGCTGATGACACTCGGGAATATTCAGATGGGTAGAAGATAAATAGGTGGGCCCGGACCATGAAATCGCACAACGTTCGATAAATAAACCATAACTTTTGTCATATTTTCAAGATTCGTAGTATCAATTAGAAAGCCCGTTTTGTGCACTATGCTACATTCAAACGAAAGATCCGTTTTCCCGTCTTTTCAAGCCTCAAAATCCATCTTATCATGGGATTTGGACCACTTGTCTAATTTTAGGTGTACTTTCTATGTGATTTTAGCCTTTGCTTATTTTTCCGAACTTCTTTACTCGTACTAAGTTAATTTCGGTTTCTTTTGTCATGATACCTAGGGTTGTGTTCTTTTCGAATGGTCAAACACAGTATATATAGTAATAGAATTTTCCCTAAACCGTGCATGTAAGTGTATTGCGCCTTCGCGCGTGTTGCAAATTTATTTATCTGTGTTATCTGTCGTTTTTGTTGCATCAATGCGTTTTGTTTTGTTTTCTTCCACGTATCTAATTACCGAAAAAGGAGAGATAGCGCAAATTGGCGTATTTGTCACTTTAGTCAAACTCTCTCTTTCAATCGTAATCCATCATTGTCTACTACAAAACCCAGGTGCGAGGTCCCTGTATCGCTTGAGTACAGATAAACACTGGCCTAGTTTAGTTTCCACACCTACGTGTCTCCTTGTACAGCTTCTCTAATTAAACTACTACTATCAAGAGCTAATCTCATGCTTGAACAAATTTCCTCGCATTTCCTCTCTCTTTCCCTGTATAAATCCAATAATTTAAGATAGAAAGACGAAATAATTGTTAAAATGGAATGTGAACGCTTTGTATTCATGATTTACAGCACTTACAGCTCCACAAAATTGAAGAAAAACAGCCGACTAAGTTAGGCAAAATCAGGTTTGACAACTTGCTCTTTAGCGGCTGCATACGTTTCTAGGATTTGCTTGCACTTACATGGCGCTGGTAATTCATGGTCAGCTCATGCAGCCAAGATTTTAAACGTAGAATTCACATGTTAAATGGATTACAGAAGAAACAGATCCATCTGTTCATTCGCTTGGCAGAGAAATTTCCCAGTCATTTTCACACTAGTCATTTTCACACTAATCTGGAAATAATATTGATGTGGTATAGATCTACAAGAAATGTTAACGGACTACAGAAGCTAAAGAGGAGGAATATATATATATATTCTCTCGCAGTATGGGTGCCAAGTGTCCAATTGACGCACCATCTTACCTCATTCGCTCCGATTTCTTCATGCTAGGAATATAAGCTTTGTTTTCACACTCGGTCTTAGTCCAAACCCTTTTTAAATGCCGAGTCCATTGCATCCTTAGGAAGACTTTCTTCTTCTTCCCCACACCAACCAACTCTCTCTCTCTCTCTCTCTCTCTCTCTCTCTCTCTCTCTCTCTCTCTCTCTCTCATTAGCTCAGTTCATGGACAAAAGTGCAAACACCCACTTCATCAATGTTGACCTTCTAGCTACCAAATTCAATTGCAGTGACAATCGATCTGTCAGAGAGCCATTGATCCTGAGGTCGACCGTATGGAAGCATGAAATGATGGAAGCCGAGATGGACCGGGGCCAGCACGGCGCCATCTCTGTGGCGGCGGCGGCATCGGTATCGGCCGCAGGACGCAAAGATAGGGTGGTTAATGAGCTGAACTTCTTCGCCATTGACAAAAGCTCGAGAGAAGAAGCGAGCTCCGCAGTCAAGAGCGAGAACGTGGAGGATAGTCTAGAGGAGGATCAGGAGATGAAACTCGACGTAAGTTTGCAAGCACTCAAAGCTATTCTTATATGCTTGAGTTTCTTTATACTTTTTATTCACACGCTTGAAGTTGATATGTACTCACTATTTGCACCAATTGAAAACTTATGCTTTTGAAACTGTTAAGAAGCTTTCCCCGGCACAGATTGCGGTGATATCACGTTAAAAATCAACTTTACTGTTAGTTTAAATCTTATATAGAAACCTAATAATCTTATATCTCGATTTATTTATGCGAACATGTAGACGGGATTGAATCTTCTCACGGAGAATATCGGTAGCGATAAATCACTCGTTGATGAAGAAGAAGCACGGGGCAAGGAACACAGGTGCATGAACTCAACTGAGGTATGCGTGTCTTGATTAATTGATTGACCTTTAGGCCTCGTCTGATTATTAGGTCCAATTCATATTCCTATATATCTTACTTTGATCATTTGTGAACATAAAGATTTTTTCTTTTGTTTTTGTTTTTTTCCAGTTGGCAGTCTTGAAAGCTGAATTAGACAGGATGAACGTGGAAAATCAACGCCTGAAGAGCATGATTTATCAGGTCAACAGTAATTGCAACGCCTTACAAGTTCATCTCCTTTCATTAATGCAAAGGCATCGGGCGAGTCCTCAAGCCAAGACCACAGATTTTGAAACGGTAATTAAGTTAATCTGTTATTATTTTTCACATATTACTGTTAGTTGAAAAGTTGAGAAATTGATGACATTGATTTGTTTGACCACTATGATCTATATTCCATGGAATGAGATTGGTGAAATTGAAATGAAATAAATTAATCAACCCAACTATTGTACTATACTGCATATTATACATACTACATAAGTACATGCGTGTATAGACCCTTATAGCTATGACAATTTTCTTTTCAGGAAAGTTTGTTAATTATCTTACATGAGAATATCTACATATGTTAAGGTGATTGGTAAAACACTAGAGGATTGTGAGAAATCCACTGGAAAAGATGAGAATTTACGATCAGTGTCGGAAGATAAACCACGGGATGGCTTGAACTCACCTCAAAACAATATAGTGGAGTCGATGGAGTACTTCAAGACGCCGAGGGAATGCTCTACGAGCAAAGTCATGCCATTTCCTGATCCTAACAAAAACGAATCTGTTGATCATCGACGGAGGAGGGATGATGCTCCATGGTCTCCGACTAAAGTGCAGAAACTTAGTTCCAACACTGATCAAGCGGCCGAAACAATGGCCATGATTAAGAAAGCCCGGGTGTCGGTTCGAGCTCGCTCGGAGGCATCCATGGTGAGTAAATGCATTTGTCATCGAAATATTACATTTTTGTCAATCGTCTACCATATGCAAAGTTTGTTAGAATAATATACATAGACTACATAAGTTTCTTGCGAATTGGGATATGATGGACAAACATATTCAATTAGAACTACGCAGTAAGTTTGCTTTCCCTAGAAGCGATCATGAAATCAATGTCTTGCTTTCTGCAAACTCAGTAATATATGCAATGTCATACAAGGTCATTGTAGGTATTAGATGCATATTCATCTTCTCATGTTTTATGCATAAATTTGAAATATAATGCGCATTGTAAATCTCCCGGAAATTGCAACTTGAGAGCACAATCCAGAGAGTACTCGAACAGTGTGAAATGACTTTAGAAAACCATATAAAGAAGCGCATGAAAACAGCCAGGCCAACAACCGAAGGATGCAATTCGTGATCAGTGCAATGCATATAAAGTAGAAACTTTAACCGGCCGTGTCTGCACAACTTTTCCAGTTTCCTCAGCAGCACTCGATTGGACAAAGCACACGATGTTCTTTTCCTTTTGTCGGAGGGTTTTCGTAGCAAAGTCAAGAGAAAAGTAGCAATCTTGCGCATGAAGATTTTGAACAAAAACAAACCCATGCCTTTCGGAAAAGTCCAGGAGAAAGGCTGATCACAATGAAGATCTGTCCATACTACGTGCTGTTTGACTCATCATCTATGTAGAAGGTTTTTGCTGCTTTGCTTTCAGACAGTAGCCACACTCTCTCATTAGGGTTTCGAGTTCTTGTGGAGCTAATGATTATGGCCAATGTCTTAAAATATGTGTTTATCTACCCAGATTGCAGACGGTTGTCAGTGGAGGAAATATGGGCAAAAGATGGCAAAAGGAAACCCATGCCCTCGAGCTTATTATCGCTGTTCTATGGCGGTCGGCTGTCCGGTTCGCAAACAGGTAGTGTGTTCTTGAATTCATGCTGTCCAATGTCCAAAGTAATTACTACAATATATTTTTATAATCTAGCTTTCACATATTCATAAGTCTTGAATGGAAATCCCCAAGGCATGTGCAGATGACATATATGCTTCCTAAACTGCGTTAGGTTGTGCTTATGCGCACATTTTGTGAGGATTTAGTGTATATTGCCCGTGTTTAGGCTAGATTTTATTTGACGAGGCTGGAGCATAGCACAGGCCTTACAAGAGATTTGATTGATGAAATTCTCTAATGGTCTGACCAACTCTTTATTCGAACAACTCTCACAAGTACGACTTACATTGGATCTCATAGAAAAAGGCATGAACTCCAAATGTTTCTGCACTTTTTCTTATATTTGGGGCCATCATGTCAATATTGCAGAACCAGTCTATATGTCTAACATTGCTGTGTCGTCAGGTTCTTTCACTTATTGCTAGAGCCTCCCGCTTTGTTTGGCATAAGAATGCAGACAAAACTTCCTTGTATCTTTGGTTGTAATATCTAAAAGTAGCTAATTATATTCACAGTGTTGATCCGAAACCTAAGCCGAGATCACCCTACGAGATCTAATACAAATCTAGCTCCTGCAAATGGGTTTATTTGACAATGCACTACTGACGATAATAATGTGAAAATTGGCAGGTACAAAGATGTGCAGAAGATAAAGCAATCCTGGTAACAACATACGAAGGACAACACAACCACCCGCTTCCTCAAGCTGCAGTGGCCATGGCATCAACCACTTCATCGGCTGCATCGATGATTCTCTCTGGTTCGATGACGAGTTCGGATGGATTGATTGCCAGCTCGCATTACGTCGCTGGAAACGCGTCGTTTCCTGGTTCGCTGCCAAGTCTGGCCACGCTCTCTGCGACTGCACCGTTTCCTACTGTCACATTGGACCTCACACACACCACTCCCACCAATGATACTATCAGCGACCCCATGCAGCTGCGAAGGCCGTTGTTCTTGGGTTCTGCCATGCAAAGCCAGCTAGGTCACGCCTTGAACCAATCCGAGCTTCTTCAGGTGGTGAGCAATCAGATAAAGCAAGCGCCATCCTACATGGCCAACACGGCCGACACCGCAACGGCCGCCATCACAGCAGACCCGAACTTCACAGCAGCTCTCGTGGCGGCTATTGCCTCGGTTGTTGGCGGCGTTCATCCGAACCATGGCAGTGCTAGTGACGATGCCGTTACAAGAAGTTGCATCAATGAGAACACATGATATATGAAGAATAATTTGGTGGGAAAAGACCCGTTTGGTTATCTCTTGTTTTTGTTCTTGTGCAAGGATAAACGATTATCTCGTGCAACTTTCATGTTTGCCTTTTACTCAAATTTGGAGGAACTCTAAAAATTTTCTTATTTTTCAAAGTTCTTGCTGCTGATTCAGGCTAACGATAAAAGGAACGGGATAAGGGGTACTATTTCTCAAAGGGTATAAAAATTAGGATTTTACAAAATCATAAAGCTCTCACAACTTGATTTTTTATTTACGTGAAATATTGAAAATATTTCTGGGTGTGTAAAAATGGGCCTAAGCCAAAAGAATAAAATTACTCATGTATTTTTCGCTGTAAACAGACAGTGGTCATGTCTCCTAGGATCATTGGAGCTAAGCTACTAAGTGAATGCATATCTATAATACTTTATAGACGTATATTGACATGTATAATCGTATATAATATTTTTACAATTTCTTAAAACTTAAATCTTTTTTTTCAAATTTTGAAGGGATGTAAAAAGTATAATCAAGGTGATCTATCTAAATGGTCTGACAAATTCTTAGTGAGCATGTAAATAAGTATAATCAATTATCTAATAAGAGTTTGTCATTACGAGAAAAGCAATAGGATTAATCTATTGTTCGAGAAGAAGTCCTACCAATTAATAAATATTTTTAAGGAAGCGATGCAATTGTTGTTGTGAGGCCCAATTTGTTTCTGGACTTTCGCATTCTAAATTGAACGAAATTATTATGCAAATAAGAAACTTTATGTAACTTCAGATATCAATATATATGTCTAAATCATTTGAGGTGTTATAAACAAAAGTGAAATAATAAACTCTAAAATATTAAGGTATAAGTGAAAAAAAAAAACGTAAACCTCACTCTAAATATATCTCGACATCTTTTGTACCAGAAAAAGGCCTAATAAAATTTAAAAAAAAAAGCACAAACTTTTCCTAAAGAGACAATTCTGGCCCGAACTTTTTTTTATCTTATAAAAAATCACAAACTTTCAATTAAATTCCAAATCTAGCTCGAGCAATTTGAAAATTTCACATTAAGGGGGTCAAATTTGGGACTCGAGTTAAAGTTGATGCTTTTATTGAGATAGAAAAAACTTTAAGCCAAAATTGTCACCAAAGGTAAAATTTGCGCTTTTTTTTTTTCAGAATTAGCCCACCATAAAGAGACACAATAAATCAAAATAAGGTTTTTGGAACTACACAACACAGACGTAGATGTTATGGATCAAATTTTTTTGTTTCGTTCAGGTCATATCTTAGATATAACCGTGACTAGGAATTTATCCATCTTCTATAAAGGTGCCGAATGAAACCAAAATTTCTTCTTTTGTTTTGGATTAGAGACGTTAAATGATGAATTAAAGTCAACTATAACTGCTACTCTTCCAATCTAATGATCCAGGTTTAATTACTGCTACTCTATCTACATTAGATCGATCTATATCGAAATATATACATTCGAATTTGAATTTTTTATAGTCTGTGAATTTGAATTTTTTTTTATTGGATTATATTTTATCTTTGAATTGAATATGCAATTCCCGCGATTCTCTTATCTTAACATTTTCTTTTTCGAACAAGAGAGGGGAGGGGATAAGGGAAGCGATATGAAAGTAGAAAATGCAAACCGATTCAATTTAAGGAGTGCGTTAGCGCCCTGTTTTAGGAAGAGCATCCCATAAGTGTGTAGAGGCAAGTAACGAATTAACTAATCCACCAAGCTCGACCAAATACTGGTCCGCCTTTTGGCATGTCGAGGCCGACTTTTTTGGTATAAGTTGCTTATATCATTTGACAGTTTGATTGGTCGAAAAATCATAGGATCGACACAACATTCTTTTTTCATGAGTACGAGATTAAGGAAGGACGGCCATAGCAACTATCTATCTAGATGTTACCGATCCATAAGCTCACCAAACTCTAGAAAATCTCTTCACATGTAGCAAAAATGCCCAATGTACAAGCTGGTCGCAGATTTGTAAACGATATAGTGCAACCATCTTATCATTTGATAAATTTCGTCTATTCAACTTAATATACGTCTGAACAAAATTTGAATGGTAAGGTTTAGCAAGATTTATGGGATTCATCGAAACGATGATTCAAATTGGATCGAGTATGAACGCTTATGATTGGATGATGCAGATGGGATGGACTTTGCGACGACATCTCGTCGATCGAACGGTTCCAATATCGGGAAAAAGCCGAAAGCACCAAAAGGGCGATCTTTCCAAGAGCCAAAGGCACCAAACAAAAACTCTAAATAAAATCTTTCCTTCGCGGATAAGAAAACCAAAAGGACTAATAACAGTAGTTTTACTGTTTTGGTCAAAAAATAATAATCAACAGTTCGAAAAAATAAAGAAAAAGAGCGTGTCGTGTCCCCATTTCACTCCTTCGTGGCAAATCCAACGGGCCCCTCATGACACGTGGACGGTCCCGACGACGCTGCTCCTCCCTTCCTTCCTTAAAAAAGGCGAACCGCCCGAGAGTAGTTTTGGTGCGAAAGTCGCAGCTGCTCGATTCGACTCGCCAATCCTCTCCGCCCTCGAGCTGTAAGCAAAATGCGTTCGAATTCTCAGCACCGATCGCTCCTGATTTCGATTCTGTGCATTCGCGGATCTCCCCCTGGAGCTAGCGTCTTGCCCTGTTTCGGTTCTTGCTTCCGCCTGTTGCTGACCGGTGACTGGTCGACGGGGCGTTGCGAATTGCGCATTATCGTTGCCGCAATGCGGCTTGCTGTCTGGAATTTCTAGTCTTCGGGTTGTTGTTGATCGAGGGTCGGCTCCTGATTTCGGTGCCGATGTTGCGATCCCGGAACTCTTCACTGGGTTGTCGAAATTTTTGTTTCGCGTTGAGTTTGTTTTGGAGGCGAGAATCTCCCATCGTCGTAACTGCCGCGGGGTATGGACGATGTTGGCGTGAAAACTCGTGCGTGTTGTTGATCATATAAGTCTGTCTGTTGCTACTACTGTTGCTGCGAAGTGCGAACGATCATGGGCTCTTGGAGTCTTGGCTTTTAAGAAATTGCTTGCTAGCTCAATTTCGATGATGACGGTGTTTTTTCAGCCAGGACAAAGCTAGTCATTGGTTGTTGTGAATGTTTCGTGATGCGGGCGGTCGTGTTATCCGATGTTTCATCTTGTTGGACCCCGACCTCAACCTCGATTATTACGTTGCGATTCTGGGGGGGAGTTTATATATGTTTGGTCTTACTGAATACTCCTTTTTTTGTTCCTCTTGCAGTGTTTGAGATATGGGAACTAAACTAAATCCAGTCAGGGCGGCTTTTTTGGGTTGCTTCCTCTTGTTCCCTGTGGTGCTTTCTGCATCTGGTGATGGGTTGCTTCGCATTGGACTCAAAAGGAGGAGATTTGATAAGAACAGCCGGATTGCTGCTAGGCTTGATGTTAATGAAGGGGAGCTATTAATGAGGCCTTCCGCTGGGAAGCATCATCTCAATGGGAACCTCAGAGACTCGGGGGATTCTGATGTTGTAGCACTAAAAAATTACATGGATGCTCAATATTTTGGTGAGATCGGTGTAGGGACTCCCCCACAGAACTTCACTGTGATTTTTGACACAGGCAGTTCAAATTTGTGGGTGCCCTCTTCAAAGTGTCATTTCTCTGTGAGTTTTGCCTTACGAGTTCCATTTCATCACTCCAAGCCAATCAACTTTATAGATTATCTTAATTACCATTGGTAACTTGGTGCAGATTGCTTGCTATATGCATCCACGATACAAGTCGAGCAGCTCAAGTACTTACAAGAAGAATGGTTTGTTCTGCCTCTTATTAACTTCCCACTGTTCTCTCTATTGTAATTCAGATGTTTTAGAGATTCAGAAAGGACGATCTTAGGTAATCTTCAGATGTTGGACATTTTTGTCTATTTATGGTGCATGCATTTCGAACAAAGTTTCAAGCGCGATCTTAGGGAATCTTCTCTGCATAAGTGGTACATTTGCTCAAAGAGCAGTGCACCCACTTCAGTGGATGAGCCGGATACTGTTGACGGCTCCTTGATCAAAATGACTTGTATCATCATGTGTTGTTTGGATGGCATTCTCCCATTACTCCTTTTCCAGCCTGGCCAAAGAGTTTTATTTTTTTTTTGGTCAGATCCTGGCCAAAGAGTTGACCTTGTGTATTTGAGTATTGGGTGACGGGAAAATGATCAATATCTGCATTGTTGTGCATTTAGTTTTACGTGATTCCTCATGTTATAAATTATGGTGTTGAGCTGGTGATGCATATAAATTCTTGATTCCTCATGTTACTTATATGTTGTGGATCTGCTGATGCAAAGAAATCCTTGAAGCAGCATTTTCAAATTATTCCTTCGCTCTTGTTCATCATGCAGGGAAATCAGCTGATATACATTATGGCACTGGATCAATTTCTGGGTTCTTTAGTCAAGATCATGTGAAAGTTGGTGATCTTATAGTGGATGATCAGGTATCTCATGCCTCTGTTCTTCAATTTAATTCATGGTGGCTCCCTCACTGTTGCTGGATTTGTTCAAATTAGTTGGTCTACTCTTATCTAGGATTTTATCGAGGCAACCAAGGAACCCGGCCTCACTTTCATGGTAGCCAAGTTTGATGGCATCCTTGGTCTTGGGTTCCAAGAAATCTCGGTGGGGAACGCAGTGCCTGTTTGGTGCGTCATGGCTAAATGCATATCTCTAGATATTCATTGTCGAAACGTGTCATAAACTTCACCGGCAGAAGAATGCTGAACCTTGTACTTTCTGTTCTAGGTATAACATGGTCAATCAAGGGCTTGTTAACGACCCAGTTTTCTCATTTTGGTTTAATCGTAATGCTGAGGAGGAAGATGGAGGTGAAATTGTGTTTGGTGGGGTGGATCCCAATCACTTTGAAGGGGACCACACATATGTTCCTGTGACCCGAAAAGGGTACTGGCAGGTCAGTATGCAGGAGCATTGCTCTAATTACTGGCACTACTAGCATGAGACATATCTTTCTTTTATTTCTGAGATTGTCTTACTGTTTGTTCACACTGGCAGTTTGATATGGGCGATGTTCTGATTGATGGTAAAACAACTGGTGAGCATAACATTACTACTGCATTCTGAGTATTTTTCTTGAATGAATAACTTCTTATGAAATTACTTTATGTACTTTCTGACCTGAATTTGCAGGATTTTGTGCTGGTGGCTGTTCAGCAATTGCAGATTCAGGGACCTCTCTGTTGGCCGGTCCAACGGTGTGTATGCGGTTTTATGCGTGTTGTGTGTCTGGTGTCCGTTGATTACCTTTTATTTATAGATAATTTACCTAAGTTGCTTACCACTCGCATGGAGATGAAACCTAATAGTCCTTTCCTCTTTTTCTGTCTTTAGTATCCTTTATGCTATGTTTAGGAAAGAGGGAAAAGGGGGAATAAAAGTTCGGTTGAAAATGGTAAAAGAATTAAAATTTATGTGAAGGGAGAGAAGGGGAGGCATTTTTTACGCAAATTTTCATCTGACCCCTCCCCTTGCCAACAGCATTAGTGCTTCTTTGAATTGACTACTAGACAGCGTAGAGGGCAGAGGGAGTTACATGTGGTTCAGTTCCTTTTTGGTAGTGTGTCTTCTTTGTCTTTGGCCAACTTCTATGGTGATATGTTCATTGAATTCGGTTGCTGGAAATTTGTACTTCCGCAACTCAAGGGTATGATTTCTAACCTAGTTTCTGAATTTTCTTGCTTTCAATCCGTTGTTCAAATGCTTTTACGAGTAGACTATCATCACTGAAGTCAACCACGCTATTGGAGCCGCTGGTGTTGTGAGTGAAGAATGCAAGGCTGTAGTTGCGCAGTATGGGGAGACCATTATTCAGATGCTTTTAGCAAAGGTTCTTGCAATGTTTCTATGCTAGTCCTTTGAATGATATCTAGAAATCGTTTAGATGATTCTGGATCCTCTTTTTATGATTCTGGATCGTCCTGTTGAACTTCTGACACATAGCTTCATAATGTGGCAGGAAGAGCCGCATAAAATATGCTCAGAGATTGGATTATGTACGTTTGATGGTACTCGAGGGGTTAGGTTAGTTTGGACACCTGTTTTGTTTTGTTTTAACTCACAATCTTCTCTGCTAATTCCCTCCAGTACGTTTGTTCTGATTTTTATTGCTTGGTTATTGTTTCATAACTGTGGAAAATTTCAGCATGGGCATTGAGAGTGTTGTGGAGGGAAAAAATAACAAAGCCTCTGGTCATCTGACTGATGCGATGTGCTCTACATGTGAGATGACTGTTGTGTGGATGCAGAACCAAATTCGGCAGAATGAGACGCAGGATCGAATACTCAGCTATGTGAATGAGGTGATATGAGTTAATTTTCCATTTTCCCTTTTCCATCTGTGATTTTATCTCTTCTTTTCATTTATTCCTGCATTTATTTGTGCAGCTTTGCAGTCGATTGCCTAGTCCAATGGGCGAATCTGCCGTTGACTGTGGTGGCTTGTCATCCATGCCCAATGTCTCATTTACAATTGGAGGAAGGGTATTTGATCTCTCCCCTGAGCAGGTATGGTGCAATCTGTTGATTGTTCTTGGTCTTTCTGTCACCAACCCAATGTATTTTGTGGTTTTTATGTTATGTTTGCGTAGGTGGTTCTCTTCAATTTTCTCTTTGATTGTATAATTAGGGACCATGGACCGTCATTCATTTCATTATCTCTAGTTCCTTTTCCAAATAGCTGTGGGCAGGTGAATCCCCCACTTATAGAAACTTAATGCGATGGCAAATTTCAGGTAGATGCTAAATAGTGGTGGGTGTTACTTTATACTAGACACATTCCCTTGGGAATGCTTTCCTGGCAAAACCAGGCAGGAGCTGGTATATGGACTTGATATAGGGCTCATTTGATGTATGGTTTTCTGAAAAACACAACACAGTCGATATATCAAATGGAAGATGCACAATCATGATTGAGATACCTAAGTGGAAGTGAGGAGGGAGCTTTCCAGATGATTGCACTTAGATATTAGGTTGTCAAGTGTATGATTGTCTATCTATTGAACAATTGGAGTGTTAGAGACCATGGGAAAAGCGGAAGCATTGCATAAAGATAACTGTTTGCTAATAGAAAATGCAGTAACAGCCTTGAAGTATGTAATTGTTTTCCTCCCTGCACCTTTAATAGCTTCCTCGGGTCATGCTCATTTTATCTCGCCTTGGTCGAGTTGAGCTTTTGCTCAGCAGGGAACACAAAATTGTTTTCTCTCACATGCTCCTCTCTCCTTTTACTCTGTCATTCATGTATCTAACTTCTGCTTTCGGGCCATCAGTATGTTTTGAAGGTAGGAGATGGAGACTCAGCTCAATGCATAAGCGGATTTACGGCTTTGGATGTCCCTCCTCCTAGAGGGCCTCTCTGGTGTGTGTGGTTTCCGACTAATAGCTTCCATTATACTTTTGTTCTTAAATAATCATGAAACTTCAGGATTACAATGGACCGGGCAAATCCCACCTACGTTTTTGATAGAGTTTTTCCTCACCAGCTAATTGCATTTGATGCAGGATACTGGGCGACATTTTCATGGGTCAGTATCATACCGTCTTTGACTATGGCAAGCTGAGAGTTGGATTTGCCAAAGCTGCATGAGGATCTGGTTTTCTTTCTGGGTACTTTTAAGCTGATGTTCCAAATAAGTGATGTACATATTTGACATTGCGGGTATGCTATATCGAGGATTTCACTTGGCCTGTTACTTAATGGGAAAACTGTTTGATATTGCTACTCTTTTTCCTTGAAAGTGCAGTGTAACCCAAGGTAAAATAGACATGGAGAATGATTTTCGCCTGTAATTTTTCTTCCTTCTCTGGGTGCTGTTGACTTCGAATGGGATTGACAATGCTATAGTCATTTGCAAGGGACCGAGAACGATTCATCTAGTGCTATTAATCGGAGCACCTATTGAATCTTCATCCAGTTAAAGAAGGGAGAATGATGTCGATACATGACGCCTAATTTTTCGTTTTCAATTCTTATTAGGGCTGGCAATTTGCACAATTTAATAAGTTTTATACAACATTGTATTGCGATCTTGAAGGTGATACGAATTGATCAGGAAGTTTTAACACATAAATATGGTGCTCTTCAATTACGTGACTTGATATGATCACATGATTATAATATTCGATTATAATACATGAACACGAATTGCCCGTTCTGATTCTTTTCCATCGTTACCAAGAAGAAAATTGACACAAGATACTAGAATATAGAGTAAGTACTCGATTGTCATAATGAAAGAAATAATAAAATAAGTAAGCATCATTGCTAATAAACATTTGCTAGGAAAAGTATCAGAAAAGTTCTAAATTCATTATATATGTGTTACTTTAGTCTTAAATCTTTTGGTATGGTGCTAATTTAGTCATTTCAACTAATTTTGACCAGATATTACTTATGGGGATGTCAGCAGGCGTTGACGCGAATAATTTTTAATAATATTTTAATAATTTTTCTAAAATTTTTATTTTTTATTTTTTTTCCTTCCCTTCCTTTTTTTTCTCTCGCTGGTTGTCGAACCTCGTCATTCAGGCAGAGGTCATTCGGGTAGAGGCCAAGGTTGGCAAGGGTGGCCTCGTGCTGGGCTGGCAAGGTTCGAGACTCGCTTCCATGGGCAAGGTCTGATCTCGCCTCCATGGGCAAGGTCTGATCTCGCCAGATTCATGTCTTATCCAACCGCTGAGGAGGCTCCAGCCCCCAAGGTCAAATTTTGATGAAAAAAAATGTGTGAATTCCGTCCCATAAGGTGAAAGGATGAAAAATGCAGCTTTTCCAAGTATGAATTTCGTACTCATTTTGTTTTTTTTTGTCTAATGGGGACACGCGAGGAGCAAAGTGTACAGTGGCCCTTCGGACCAATCTATTTTGCAGAGTCCAACGTTACTGCTCCTCTTTCAAGTCCTTAACTACTGCTAAGCTCAGAGATAGAGAGAGAGAGAGAGGGACACTACAAACAGCTTCTGCAAAATGGAGGCGGCGCCCTTTGGCTCAGCTTTCACACCTAAATCGCTCTCACCACCATCTTCTTCGTCTGCTACTTCACAATCTCTCCTTTACTTCCGCTCGAACAAGGCCCGCCTCAAGCTCAAGTCACCCAGAGCCTTCTCCGTTCGCGCCGCCTCTCGGGGAGGAGATTCTGGTGCGCGTCAACCATCTCTCTCTCTGTCTGTGTCTGTCTCTCTCCCTGTGACTATATGGTTCTCAATGTCATCTACGTGTGTTGGTGTTGTTTGCAGTGGTGACTCTGCTTGATTATGGTGCTGGCAACGTCCGTAGCGTCCGGAATGCTATTCGCCATCTCGGCTTCGACATTAAAGATGTAATCTTTCTTGTCTTCTCAATTTGGGTCTTTTCATTTGATGGAGACAGGGAACTTGCAAATTCTTCAAGAAGTGAAACCCATCATGATGGGTGTCTAAAGACTTAATCTTTCTTCTTCTCTTCAACTTTTTTTCCTGTGTAATGTCGGGCTGTATTGTTAGGATTCGAGCTTTGCTGCTAGTTTAAGGTTCGGGCGAGTGCTAAATTTTGGCTTTCGTGTTGATATAATCAATATTCTGAGACTTTCTTTGGGTCTATAACTTTTCTTATCCTTTGTACATGTATAGGTGCAAACTCCTGAAGATATTTTGGGTGCAAATCGCCTCATCTTCCCGGGCGTCGGGGCATTTGCTTCCGCCATGGAAGTGTTGAATAAGAAAGGGTATGCACCTATTTTCACCTTATCTCCCAATTGTTACCCATTGAAGATTCGAAGGACCGCCATTCTTTTTTAAGCATATTGGAGGTCTAGTCCAGTTAGCTTGTGTTCTTTGTAAGAGCATATAAAATGCTATCTACCACTATCTACGAGTTTAATCTTTAACATTGATAAACAATGGTCGCAAAATTTTCTTTTATATGATGCAACAGAAATAGTAAAAGTTGAAAGACTGCTAGCAAGATTATCTTGAACTGTGGACCATTTCATGTATTCTTTCTGGAGTTCTCTGTCTTGATTATTATGTGAGTTGTGCGAGAGTCTTCCCAAATTCTACACAATATGAATATTAAAGGTTATCTAGGGATTAGCTTGTATTCATAAAATCATGTGACTCAGGTGTTGGGACAAGAGAACTTTTTAACGTTTGAGAACTTCAATTCCAGGATGGCTGAAGCTCTCTGTACTTATATTATGGACGATCGCCCCTTCCTAGGCATATGTCTTGGACTGCAACTACTCTTTGAGTCAAGTGAGGAGAATGGCCCAGGTCAGGAGATCATGCTTTTGTTATTTTTTCTCTCTTCCTTCCTGTTCATTATGTTTCAGACGGATTTTTTTCTTAGACAGATTTTAGCGGATTTTAGTCTCGTCATTAATTGCAACGTTTTGGACTAAGATTGAGAGCAGCATGGCTAAACACTAGAATACAGTATCATTGTTGAGTTGCATTGCATAAACCATGATAACTAAAGAGCATACCAGCTCATAGTTCATGGAACAGAGGTAAATGGTGAGGATGAAAATCAAACAGCTGTGGTGAATGTCTCAGAGAAATGAATTGGCTTATTTGAGTATAGATATGATTATTTAACTAGATCTGAAAGTTCCTATTTTCTAACTTGCGTATTATTTTGATGGCATCATCAACGATTTAATCTGTCAATACCCATGTTGACAATGGCTACATTTACAACAGTCGGTGGTCTTGGAATAATCCCTGGAGTGGTCGGTCGCTTTGATGCATCTGGTGGTTTGACGGTGCCTCACATTGGCTGGAATGCCTTGAAAGTTAGAGAAGGCTCTGAAATTTTGGATGATATTGGAAATCGCCATGTCTATTTTGTTCACTCCTACCGTGCCATACCAGTATGCTTATCTTCATACTATGATTTTTTTATGGTGTATGTTGCAAATTTTAAAGGTTTATTGCGTCAGATTGTCTAACTTATTTCCTTTTCTCCCTGTTCTTTTCAATGGTTTTGTTGCGTAGTCAAACGACAATGTGGATTGGGTTTCCTCTACCTGCAACTATGGCGACAATTTCATAGCCTCTGTAGGGAAGGGAAATGTGCATGCAGTACAATTTCACCCCGAGAAAAGTGGAGGTAAATTATCATTGTTCTTGAATTGCTTCGCTTTAATCTTTTAATTTATAGCCTCTGTATTTACTATGAGGTAATGTTCTAAGCTGCAATCTTTCTCTTAGGAATGTGTGGGAAACTCAATATTAGGATCTTTATCTTTGGTTCATATTGTTGGACTAATTGATGTGCATGGACAGAACTGAATGGCTAATTTGTGAAATTCTCTTACTAAGCTATGCTAATGACGTATCCTTCCAGCACTAGCTGCATCCATCGTGGTAGTAGTATCAGCAAATTGAAAATCTCCTTAATTTTTTATATCAAACCAGCATTGACAAGTTTTGTCTGCATGATGCAAGAATATGATATGGTAAGGTAATCTCATGTGGACTTACCCTAATA
This sequence comes from Syzygium aqueum, assembly GCA_031216185.1. Classification (NCBI taxonomy): domain Eukaryota; kingdom Viridiplantae; phylum Streptophyta; class Magnoliopsida; order Myrtales; family Myrtaceae; genus Syzygium; species Syzygium aqueum. Next base: position 3,938,598 of record CM062236.1, on the reverse strand, counting down.
CTTTGATATGGATTATTCAGATGTGGGTCTGACGGTATTGAGAAGATTTTTGTCTCCAAAGTCACACATAACAAAGGTATATTTGTGCCTATGAAATCTGCTCATCTAATGTGTTGAGCTTATCCGTCAAAGTATCTAACGACTGAATAATTATGTGAAGACAGAAGCCTACAGAAGGGAATGCCTCAAAACTTGCAAAAAGGGTAACATTCTTTGACTGATGATTTTGAATGGCTTTGCTTTTCCCTCTTTGAAAACTACCCTTGAACTATACAACTTGCTGCTGCCTTAGTTTGTTGCAAATTGTGTGGGTGTTGAGCATTGTATCTCCGGTGTGATTGATTCTCTAATCTGGGGCTTAGACTCTTTAGTGACAACTTTTCTCAGGTAATTGCTTGTCTTGATGTGAGGGCGAATGACAAGGGAGATCTCATTGTTACCAAAGGCGACCAATATGATGTAAGAGAGCATACGGAAGAGAATGAGGTATGAAAACTTATCAGCTCTCCTTTTCTGTTGGTGGAAACATATCACTAAACGTAAAAGGGTAAATTCTTGCATGGAAAATTATGAGGAGAAATTAAAAAAAAAAAAATAGAACTAAGACATTAACAGAAGCTCAGTTCACCAAAGAAAGAGTAGTATTCTCTATATTTCCATACCTATATTAAAAGTTACATTACACCTTCAAAGGGGGCTATGGACTGCAAGGCAATTTGACGTTCAATATGATAGTCTGGGAGTTAAGCAGAAAGTCTCACTTTGCTGAATTATGCATACATTTGTGGTACTTTGGACTGAATTTTATGTGGTAGAAAGATTACAGTTTTGCTACTTTTAGGCATTCATACAACATTTTCCTACAGGTGAGGAACCTCGGCAAGCCTGTGGACCTTGCTGGGCAGTATTACAAGGATGGAGCGGATGAAGTATGATTTCTTAACTGAAGATGCATTTTGATGCTTTTAGTCCACTGGTTGACTAGTAATTCCGTTTGAATATTGCTGGCAGGTCAGTTTTCTGAATATTACTGGTTTCCGCGACTTCCCCCTGGGTGACTTACCGATGCTGCAGGTTCATTTCTTTCGGATATTCATATGGAATGATGTCAGATTTCTTGTTTCCCCCCCTAATATTGTCATTTTCTTCTCTGTTTTCACAATGGAGTTTAGGTATTGAGATACACATCAGAAAATGTTTTCGTACCACTAACTGTTGGAGGTGGAATTAGAGATTTCACAGACGCAAATGGCAGGTAGGCATTTACTTGGGGGTGTTCCAAGAGTAATATACACTTTAAGTGTGTATCCATAACTATGCATGTATTCCATATCCTCTGAATTTTGGGCCCCTGATCCGGGCATGTTTCAGTTTTACTGCAGTCAGAAGATATACGACAGTTATATGACATTTCAACAACTTCTCAGGTACTATTCCAGTCTAGAAGTGGCTTCAGAATACTTTAGATCTGGGGCGGACAAGATTTCTATAGGCAGCGATGCGGTTTATGCTGCTGAAGATTATCTAAGAACAGGAGTACGTGACATTTTCTAAGTTTCTTGACCATGAGCATTCTTGGTAGATAAATAAGCATGTTTCCTCCTCCGCTGATACTGTGTGGACCACCTTTCATAGGTGAAGAGTGGAAAGAGCAGCTTAGAACAGATATCTAGAGTCTATGGGAATCAGGTAATTTCTTTGCTTAATTACGCACATAGTTATGTGTATTCTCCAAACGGTTTTGTATTTGGCCTTGGTTTGTGTTCAAATGCTTGGTATCACTACTATGAACTCCAGGAGACTGTTTGTGGTCATATATTTGTGATCGATTCTTTGACTGATAAACTCCGTTATTGTAATTGATTTAACTAAAAATTACTTAAAGGTGCAGCATGATGATCTCAATAGGTATGACTCATGAACATGGAAAGCCTCATGTTGATGGCATGCTTTGAAGTGCACTGGAAAGTCAATTGATAGGGCAGCCAATGTTGAACTATTTTTACATTTTTGCCTTTGAGCTCGTGTTATATTTCATTTTTTGTGTCGAATTATCTTTAAATGTAAACTTATATAACAATAGATCAGTTAATTCCTACCAGGTTTTCTTATTCATTGGTTAGTTACTGCAGCAGCAGATTGTCATCCAATTACCAACACCTGTTAAAAGAGATTCTTAAAAATCTTCTTCTAGTTCCTTAAATTGTTTCAATACGTTCTAATAGGATGGCCCGATGGTGGATTCTATTGTTGTCTACCACTAAGAGCCTGCCTTTTTGTCCCTTGTTCTTGCTAAGGGAGTACAAAAATTTGGCAATTGACAGTTTTTTTTAAATCAAATGGCAATTGACAGTTTATCGAGTGATAAAGCATTCGAGCATGTACACTCGTGTACTTTAAGTAATTTTTATCTGGTTATTTTGTGCCAGGCAGTGGTGGTAAGCATAGATCCTCATAGGATGTACATCAATAGTCCTGAAGATGTGGAGTTCAGATCTACAAGGGTAACAAATCCAGGTATACGCCTACTTTGTAATGCACCTTTTCATATTGTCAACTTTTGAGTACGCAAGTCATTTGGTTGCACGAAACCCTGTCTGCTCTGTAAGATATTTTGCCTGATAGTTAACGAGGAGATCCTTCTTTGTCTTGGAGTGGCCTGGAACCACCCAATAATGAAATTGTGTCTTCATCAACTCTTTCAAGGTTGACCAAGATTGGATGAACTTTTTATTCCCCTTCGCAGTAAAGAAACGTTTTGTGTTAATTGGTTCTCTTTGTCTGTGCTTGTGGCTACCTTAGGGCTGCATTTAGAGGGAATAGGAATGTTCGTGTTCGTATTATGTTTGTTGTTACTTCAATATAAAATTTCTTGGTACTTCAATGTTGTCATAGGTCCAAATGGAGAAGAATATGCTTGGTACCAGTGCACAGTAAGCTTTTCTTTTGCTACTTTATTGTCACTTGTCAATATTTGTCTTTCTAGTTTGAATTACATTTTTCTGTTTACTTTGGTCATCATATACTGAACTAGAACGATTGACTTCGAAGATTAAGTAAGGAATGTGTGCAATTTCAAAATGTAAACATTAATGAAAGATGTGATGACAGAAGCAGCACTGGCAAGAAAATGATCGAAAACAGATGCTATGAAATATGGGTGAGCTTGGAACAGATGAAAATTAGAATTTCTTTGATATTTGTGAACATCTTAAATAAGTGAGTATCCTGCCAAGGGTTATTAAGTATTTCACAATCCTTTGAGTGATGACTAAGGTTCTCTAGAGAATAATATTCTCATTTGCATTACGTGGTAAAAAAATGGCCGCTCATAGGATCAATTGAGCGAGCTTTGATTGTTTTCCCAAAGGTCAATGGAGGACGAGAAGGTCGGCCAATTGGAGCTTATGAGCTTGCAAAGGCTGTTGAAGAGTTGGGTGCTGGGGAGATATTGCTTAACTGCATTGATTGTGATGGTGAGAAATCTGTGCTCTATTCCATGTGTTACTTAGATCCTTTCAGAAGCTGGACTAATATGTAGTAGAAGCGTTTCCTTGGTTATTGGTCTTATTTGTGAATTTGTACTCAAGTCCTTTGGTTAGTTTCTCTTGCAACGGTCTTTGTTTTGTTGTGCTCGTGATACAAATGCTTGATTTGCATCCTTCTCAGGTCAAGGAAAAGGATTCGATATCGATTTAGTGAAGCTGGTTTCTGACGCCGTGAGCATCCCCGTGATAGCAAGTAGCGGTGCCGGCACTGTTGAGCACTTCTCAGAGGTATTCGAGAAGACCAGTGCATCCGCTGCGCTTGCTGCTGGAATATTCCACCGGAAGGAGGTAAACTCGCAAAAAATGTTCCTGTTTATATCTAGATTGAGATGATAGTTTTGAATTTCGTGTGCATCTCTCTTTGATCTTCCGTTTTTCATGTCTTGGCTTTTCTTCGATGTCGTGATCGTAGGTGCCGATTCATTCTGTGAAGGAGCACTTGCTAAAGGAAGGCATAGAAGTAAGAATTTAGAGGGAGAATCGCCGATCACATTCTCAGAATCGCAGGCGGGGTGGTGAGCATTTTGCTCGGGTGGAGTCGTAGTTGGACAAAAAAACCATCTAGATTATCGGTCTTGTGTTAGCGTCATTTCTTTTGTAAGCACGTTTGTCGTTCAAGAGATGAACATTGTTAGATGAATGGCTGATTGATTGCATTATTGTATTCTTTTTCTCGTCACCTTTTGCTTAGCTTTTTGCCATGAACACTTAAGACCACTTAAAACTCACGATTACCATTTACGTGATTAATCATCGACCATCATTGTAATTAGCGGACTCTAATTTCGTTACACATAATCAAATAGTTGGGACATATGTATAGGAACTGCAAGGTAGTACATACATTTTACCTTACCAAAAAAAAAAATTACAAGGTAGTACAAGTAGGTTTTTCCTATGTCTTTCTTCTTGATTTTGATGTTAATCAATACAATGTTTGGATAAATGAAAATGACCAATATCGTCAGTTAGACGGGCTTAGTCTAAGATATGTTTGTTTAATTAACGAGATGAACACGATATAATTTGTAATCAACAGATGAAAAAACACTATAAGGACAGAGCACAAGTCAAAATATTGAACGTTTTGTGTGGAGGTTGTTTATGCTCTGGGGCCAATTAAAATCGTTTTAGTTGAAATTTAGGCACTTTTAAGATAGGAAGAATGCTATTTCCATGAAGCCAGTGATCGGGTAAGTTAAAGATAGCCAATAAAAAAATCTCTAAAAACTAAACTCACAGTTTCATAAAGAGAGCTGGCTGACTACGAGAAATTCCCCTAGGTTTGGAAGCAATTAAAGCCGCTCAAATCCCAACATAGTTTATCAGTCTTTAGTACTTGGATGTTACATGGATTGAGCGACTATTTCCATCAAAATTCAATTTCATTTTTCACGAAAATATAGCTGATCTTAATTACATAAACTTGGAGCCACAGAATATCTAAACAACTGTATGGATCAGATAATACCAACAAACTGTTGTTTCTTTCTCTTGTACCCACGATGTATAATTGATTATCTATACATTATTGCAGTTATAATGTCAAAATATGACGAGGGGGTATCCGAGCTTCGTTTGATAATCTTCTCGGGATTCATGATCACCCCATAAAGTCCTGACCGATGTAAAGTTCGAACTCTACTCGTGTAGACGGCTCATAAGAAATTAGCGTAGCACGCAGTAAACAAAGGGGTTGAACTCGTGACATGACAATACTTGCCGGAGCCCTGTCGTTCGTCCAGGTACACCAATTTCTTGCATTATGAGGCCATATCTTACTTCCTAACATGAAGCAAATACTAGATACGCATGCACACGACCGCTCAACAAGATTTTATGCATGTTCACCACGCACGCAAACACACGCGCAGAGATTACTGCCAGAGGCATGCCTTGTACATTAATTTGCCGTAAAAAGCTTATTGAGACATAGAAATCAAACTTACGGTGCAAGAGAGACCAAGGCACACCTCTCTCTTGGCCGTATTTGACTTAACATTTTAAGCACTAATTAAGCAAAATATAGAGTAATCGTTTGGAAAGACACATTTATATTTGGTTCTCACTCTTTAATGGTGTCCACCATACCCTACACCAGCACCAGCTCCTCCACCATATCCTCCGCCAGCACCAGCTCCTCCACCATGCCCCCTGCCGCCGCCACCTCCAAACCCTCCACCGCCGCCTCCTCTGGCTCCACCACCTATTCCACCACGAGCACCAGCCCCACCACCGTCTCCCCCCACCATAGCCGCCACCTTTTCCTCCACCACTACCTCCTCCAGCTCCACCACCTATCCCACCACCAGCACCAGCCCCGCCACCATATCCACCACCTGCTCCCCCACCATAACCACCACCTTTTCCTCCACCACCTATCCCACCGCCACCACCAGCGCTGCCACCATATCCACCACCGGCTCCCCCACCATAGCCACCACATTTTCCCTCATCACCACCTCCTCCCAAACCTCCTCCACCCCCTCCGCCTAAACCGCCGCCTTTTCTGAGTCCCCCACCGGCACCAGATCCTCCACCATAGCCAGCTCCCCTGCCAGCACCAGCACCAGCACCGCCACCCAATCCTCCTCCACCACCACCTCTAAAGCCACCACCCTCTCCACCACCCTAGCCACCACCGTATCTAGGACCGTTGTAAATTTGGAACAACTCCAAAGAAGTCGAAATTTTTATTCAATGATAGTATGATTTTCGATTACAAGACGAACACATTATATAGAGATAGGACTCCTAATACTAATGGAAACCGAATAATTAAAAATAACATCTAATAAACTAAATCTTTCAAATAGAATATGTGAAAGTAATGACAATCACGAATTTCCTAATATAGAAAACTGCATGAATGGTAATATAGAAAATTACCTGAATGGTAATATAGAAAATTGCCTGAATGGTCGTTTTTCCCAAAATCAGAAAAACTGCTAATATTTCCAGTGATTACGGTGATCACATTCTTCAAGATAATCACAGACTAACTATTCTACATCATTCTCTCCCTCTTCATAAAAACTCGCCCTCGAGTTATGATCAGGATAGAGGAGTGTATCGAAAGCATGATACTCAAATAAGTCTGCCACATTAAATGTAGGGGAAATGTTGAGATCACCAAGAAGGTCAACTACATAGGCATTGTCGTTGATCTTCTTCAGGATGCGACAAGGACCAATTTTCTTGTGCTTCAATTTATTATAGGTACCTAAAAGAAAACGCTCCTTTCACAGGAAAACCATTACCTCATCGCCTACCTCAAAAATTTTCGAACATCGCCGTTTGTCAGCATCCTCCTTATGCTTTGAATTAGAAGTAGCCAATTGACTAGCAACAGCAGCTTGGACTTCATTAATTCTGATCGCCAAATTCTCCGCCGCGACACTATAGCCAGGAATCTTGGGCAAGAATTTTTCTTGAATTATCATATCGCCATGATAACCTATTTCAGAACACTTCTCCCATATCTCATCAAAATCATCATCCTCAGGATAAAGAGAACATATGTTATCAAAACCGATAACATCAATGCGCATGGTCACGAGTGTCGCAGCACGTCGACTCAGCACATCTGCCACTTTATTTAAATAGCTTGCTTTATGACGAAGTACAAAATTAAATTGCTCCAGAAAAGAAACCCATCGTGCATGTATTCGATTTAAGTGCTTCTGACTCTTGATATATTTAAGAGCATGATGATCGGTGTTAAGAACAAATTCCTGCTGATAAAGATAGGACTGCCAATGCTTTATAGCTCGCATGACAGCATAATATTTCTGCTCATACGTCGACCAACGCCGGCGAACTTCATTAATTTTTTCACTAGAGAAGGCTATAGGCTTACCTTATTGGGAAAGGACAGCTCTAATCCCAACGCCGGAAGCATCACAGTCCAACTCGAACACTTTCTCAAAATCAAGGAGCATTAATATCGGCGCTATGGAGAGCTTTTCTTTTATAAGAGCAAAACTGGCCAAAGTTTCATCTCCCCAATGGAATTTGTCCTTCATTAAACAGTCAGTGATCGGAGCCATAATAGTACTGAAATCTCGAATGAAACGCCTGTAGAATGTTGCAAGGCAATGGAAACTTCGAGCCTCGCCAACATTCTTTGGAATTGGCCAATTGCGAATCACGGCCACCTTATCTGCATCAACGTGAAGTCCATCCGCGCCAACAACAAAACCCAAAAATAAGAGGCGTTCTGTCATGAAGCTGCACTTTTTCAGATTAATGAACAATTTATTTGGCTGCAAGGTTAGTAGGACATTCCTCAAGTGCTCCATGTGTTGATGCCCATCCGGACTATATATAAGTATATCATCAAAGAAAACTATCACAAACTTTCCAATAAAAGGTTTGAGAACCTAAATCATCAAACGCATGAAAGTACTAGGCGCGTTAGTGAGTCCAAACGGCATGACAAGCCATTCGTACAAACCCGCACTTGTCTTGAAGGCCGTTTTCCACTCGTCGCCACGACGGATGCAAACTTGGTGGTATCCGCTTCGAAGGTCAATTATCGTAAAAATCCGTGATCCAGCAAGTCTGTCTAGCATATCATCAAGTTGTGGAATCGGAAACTTATACTTGACGGTAATTCGGTTAATGGCACGACTGTCTACATACATGTGCATGGTTTTGTCTTTCTTTGGTGTGAGAAGCGTAGGAATTGCACATAGACTTTTGCTTTCACGCAAGAAGCCCTTTCGAAGGAGCTCTCCCACCTGCTCCTGTAGAATCTGACTTTCCTTCGGATTCATTCAATAATGCGACAAATTAGGAAGACTAGCACCTGGAAGAAAATCAATCTCATGCTGGATATCCCTCAAAAGAGGTAATCCGTTAGGTAAATCCTCAGGCATAATATCACCGAATACCTTTAATAAGGCCTTAAGAATGTCAGGAACACGAATCACAACTTGCCGATCGCCCTTGTCCACAATCATATACATCCCTTCATGCTTTCAGATGTTCATCATAACCCCTGCATTCTGCTTCTTCACAATCTTAAGTTCTGCTCCCTTGCGAATCCATCCGATAGTGTAGAGCGTGGGATGCGGCTCTGTCTTTAGTTGCAAGTGATCCACCAAGGCCTTTGACACTATATTCTCGCAACTTCCGTTATCATTAATGATATCGCATACTTTGTCGTTGACAGTACAACAATCGTGAAAAAGCTGATTCCGTTGGGTATCTTTTATCCGCAGAGCAAGTAATAGACGACGCACAACACAATTAACTTGCTCGCCCACTTCATCTTCCACTCTCACTTCTTCTTTCTCTTCCCAATCTTCCTCATACACATCTTCGTCATGTTCAACAATATTAGCCATTCCACGATGAGGACAATCACTGGAACAATGGCCCAGCTCGTTACACTTGTAGCACTTGATCGATTGGGGCTTGGCATATGGATTCTGGGTATTTTGATTGGGAGTGCGATTGCTTACTGCAACTGCTTCCTTAGGTGTCATAGTAGTACCCCTTGGAACTCGGCTCGAATCAAGGATTTGTCAACTAAAAGAACTTATAACATCAGGCTGTCTTCCTTTCCCGAATGACCCGCGACCCGAATAATTGCTACCACGAGTACTAGGGGTAGTCCTCTCTAATTGCATTTCAATTTTTCGTGCCATATCCTGGGCGCCTTCGACAGAAAATAGTCGATGCAAAGAAACCCGATCCCGGATATTAAGTCACAAACCATTCATGTACCTAACAGTTTATTGTGCCTCGGACTCATCTAGGTTATTGCGAGCGGAGAGTCAAATGAACTTTTCCGTATAAGCTTGGATCGATCTATTCAATTGTCGGCAATTATGGAATTGCTAAAATAACAATTGCTCATAGTCCGTTGGGAGGAATCTCTTCTTCAACTTCTGTTTCATCTGACCCTATGATCGAATAGGAGCCTTGCCTTGTCAATGTCGCGTCAATTGAGTCTGTTCCCACCAAGATGAAGTGTCACCCTTCAACTTGTACGCCACAAGTTTCACTTGACGATCCTCGTCAATATCCATAGCGTCGAAGAATTTCTCGACCTCCCAAAGCCAGTCCAGGAAATCTTCAATAGCCAAATTCCCATTGAAAGTAGGGAGATCTACTTTTAGTTGATATTGCTCAGGATCTCGTTGATAGCCCCCTACCATCGATCCCTACGAACATGCTCCTCCTGAAATCCCCTGTATCGGCGACCACCACGAATCCGCATCTCCTGAAAATCTTTGTCTTTGTCTTCCGTATCCTCGATATAGTCTTAACGCCTATGTTGGGGAATTCCTCCACGTCCCATAGCATCTTCGAGATCACGAGCGACAGGAATTCGCTCGGCTGGAAGAACGCCAGGCGCATGATTTGTGGACAAATGCTGGATGGTATCAAGGATCTCTTGAAACCTCCGATCAGTTTAATCCACTAACTGATTGAACTCAGCCCGCGTAAATAAGCTCGTTCTCACGGCCTTCAGTAGCGAGGAGATTGCCATTCACGTTATTCACCATCGTCACAGGAGAAACTTGCTCTGATACCAAATGACGCAGAGAAAAAGCGTAAATTTGGAACAACTCCAAAGAAGACGAAATTTTTATTCAATGATAGTATGATTTTCGATTACAAAACGGACATTTTATATAGAGATAGGACTCCTAATACTAATGGAAATTGAATAATTAAAGATAACATCTAATGAATCAAATCTTTCAAATAGAATATATGTGAAAGTAATGACAATCATGAATTTTCTAATATACAAAACTGTTTGAATGGTAATATGGAAAATTGTCTGAAAGGTCGTTTTCCCCAAAATTAAAAAAACTGTCGAGATTTCCGGCGATTACAGTGATCACATTTTTCAAGATAATCACAGGTTAATTGTTCTACATCACGTGGTCGAAGGTTTTCTCCTCCTCAGAGGACCCCTTCTCACCCAAAAGCACCCTAGAGTAGCCAGTGGTGCAAACTAGAGCACCAAGAAGCACAAGGAGAAGCAACTTGGAAGTGATCATCTTCAAGGTGAAGCTGTTTAATCAAATTCTTTGAGAGATCTTGATTTGTTTGGTGACAAGTGGAGGGAGGAGAGAGGTGTTTATATAGAAGTGACCATGAGTCTAAAGATTGAGAAGGGGTCTTAAATTTGGCCCATCTTCTCAACTATAAACCGCGTTGATGCACTTAAATGCACTCTCCTCTTTCGTGCATGTCCCCACTAGCTTCTGTCATGGAAGACTTAACCTCAATTTGCAAGGACTTTTGCTTCGACGTTGCATGGACTCGAGCTGTATTCATTATCTCAGGATGTTCATATCTCTATCTCTCTGTCTCTCCCTCCCACCTTTATTTCAAGGAAGCGAGATAAAAGAAAATTAAGAAATCATGACTTAATTTTAGTGCACAAATACCTATTTGAGGTGGCGGCAAATTTCATGGGCGGAAGATTTATCTACCTGAAGTTCGCTTATCTTTTTCATGAAGGAAAATTGCACGAGTTCCTGGAACAACCGAAGTTCGGGGCAATATGAAAATCCAGAAAGCCTATTTCGGACTATGTCTAATTCTCGATCATCAATATTAGCTTAGAGGAAATATACTATAAAGTTTTTCCACCCCTAAGAGTAAATCATGTAACCCCCAAATTTGGCACAGTCGGTTGGAGCATTGGAAAATTTCCAGCTTGAAGTCACTCGTTTGAATCTCACTAACTGTATGTAAACTACTCTTAAGTGAAAATCACCTGTCAATAAACTAATTCATGAACTTGCATGGTATTTCATAAGTCTCCACGTAGCTATCTGCTCTTACCCCTGGATTAAACAATGACATAATATAATTGCTAGCTACAAGCAAGATGGGGATATAAAATAACTAGAGAAACAAAGTTTCTTGGTACAAGTTTATCGCTTTGACAATCACATGACCTTCAGGCGGCCAACGGAAAATATTTATGTTCTTCAAATTAATTTACAGATAAAGTAATTGAACGCTACTACATATAGCAAACTTGATTGTTGGTTTATAGGCCTGTAAGCGCCGTTCAACAAGGGGGCTGAAAAATTGAATTTAAGTGGCTTTATTACGTCACGACAGGCTAGAAATACACTTTATTTCCCTTGGTCTAAGGTCGAATATTATTGTCCTAAGCTAGAATTCGATGAGATGTCTTTTGGGGCTTCCAACTGAATGTATCGATTTTAAGAAGCGACATTTACTATTTCCTCTAATGGTACAAGCAAAATAAGCAGAGAACCCCAAGAGAGCTCATAAATAACAGGATAAAACAAAGCCTTAGTGATTATTTTCTTAGTTGTTGGCTAGTTGGCAAAAGATTTTCAATTTCTTAATTTCTTGATAGAGAAGTTTAACAAAACCTAGGATAAGAAAATACCGCACTAGCTTCATAGCTTACAAAACATGGAGATTATAACACGTTTAAGAAGATATAATCATCCATAAAAAAAATTACATATACCAAATAAAAGAAATATATGATTTCAGTTCCCGGAGGTTATGTGTGGCTCCATGAGCCAAGCAACCGAAAATGATGGCTTCATTAAACATTGCAAACATAGATCATAGACAAAATGTATAGCGTGTCCATTCATATAATATATATATATATATATATATATATATATATATATAGTTCCTGCACTAACTTCATTATTGAAAATAGGGTTAATTCCCAAAAAAAAAGCACCAACTTTAGGTCTAGGGACAATTCTGGCCTGAACTTTTTTTCGTTCCATAAAAAAATACCAACTTTAGGTCAAGGGACAATTTTGGCCCGAACTTTTTTCTGTTCAATAAAAACGCACCAACTTTAGGTCAAGGGACAATTCGAGCATCAACTTTTTTTTGTCTCATAAAAAAACACTAACTTTGACTTAAATCCAAAATCTGGCCGCCACTGACTTAGAACCATTGATTTATCTAACTTGACTATTCCACATTAGCAATAAATCCATGTGGCTTGCTAATTGGATTTAAAGCAATATTTATTGTCTTATTCTCTAAGCCACAATTTGAAGAAAATGGTAAAATTGTTAATCTCTTTCACTTCACTGACAAGTTAAAAATATCTCCATATTGAATTTCTTTGGCCAAACGTAATCTGAAAATAATCACTGCTTGTCGACAGACACCATGGACGAGATTCGTCAAGCTCATCACCATAACCTTCTTTCTCAAATAATGGTAAAAGTCAACAAGGGGCCAGATTTGAGATCATGATGAAAGTTGGTGATTTTTAATGAGACAAAAATAAATTGAGGCCGGAATTGTCACTCAACCTAAAGTTTATGCTTTTTTACTGGACAAAAAAAGGCTCAGTCCAGAATTATCCTTCGACCTAAAGTTGATGCTTTTTTATGGAACAAAAAAAAGTTCGGATCAGAATTGTCCCTCGACCTAAAGTTAGTGTTTTTTTATGGAACAAAAATAAAGTTCGGGCCAGAATTATCCCTCAACCTAAAGTTGATACTTTTTTTGGAATTATGCCATTGAAAATATGTTTCGAGTTTGAGTCTGAAAAAAACAGTTTCCTAATTCAAGTAAGTTTCCTAATTTGAATAGGTTTACTAATTAAAAAGAGGTTTCCGATTCTGCATCCAATTCTTGCTTCTATATAAGAAATGGATGTACTTTGTGAAAAGCATCAAAAGAGAGTTTACGCTTGTGAATTATACTCTAAGAGCTTTTAGTGTTGTAGCCAATTAAATCTTATGAGTACAATTTGTGAATTCCTTTTTAAGATTGAAAAATTATTTCATAAGGAATTGTAAGATTAAACGCTGCATGAGTTATTGGATATAATTGTAAATTGGAAAACACTGAAAGTATTTGAATGACTTAAGTGTCGTCGTAATATTTGTTGTATCGCTTAATTTATAGTGAAATTCATTATTGCTTTTCATATATTTGTAAGTCACTATGATCAAATCATGTAAATCCGGCGTTATGCATATTCACATCTAAAATTCATTTATTAGTCCGCTAGTAATAAATGAGAGACCCCCTATATGCTGACCCGACATGTTTCGGTTGACCTCTAATGTTTTAACTCCACAAATTGCAAGTTTTTCTTTTTATTTTTTTAAAGTAATAAATATTTCTTTCAAAATCAAAGAAATGGGCCCCTATGAATATCTCTTCTTCATATGGGAACATTAATATAATTTAAGGAGGGATAAAGAAGGAGTGCTGAATTCTACAACCCCCAGTACTCCAGGGCAAGCAGGGATAAGGTTATAGTAATTTGTTCATGTACAGCTCCAGACTTACAATGCGGGTGAGTCAACATAGCACGTTAGCAGAAAATCTTTTGTTTATCAACAAAAATCCATGTCTGTATTGATTTAAGGGAAATATTCTCCAATTCATTGATTTTTCAAGAAACGAACACATCTTATGTGCATGTCGTTCTCCATTTTGGTGGCAGTAATTTATCTTGAGAAATCTTTTTTGGGTATTATTTATTCGAGAGTTCGAACCAAAAAGTGGGATTCATGTTTGATGCCAGTGTTAATCCGGCAGCCCTAACAGGAACCTTATTATGCTAAATTTGAGACACTTTTCTACAAATTCGTTATCTACTAATTGTTTCGTCGGAATTGCTCCCGCAACAAGATATCTTTCACCGAAAGTTGTTCTTTGATTTTTAATGAGTGGAGACCGGATTCTATGGCGATTACGGACAGGAAATATCCAGGAAAACTATGGAATCAACAACTTCACTCTGATCGAAACTATACAAGCATGAATTGTGCCGATATTTAATCGGCAACAAAATTCAGAAAGTACAGTGGATACAACTATAAACAAACTTTGTCGAAATTTAATCAACGACAATACTTGACTACATCGGGATATCATGCTAGAATTTAATCAACAACACAATACAAGGATAAAAATACACGCGGGAATATAATTGACAATGCGAATCTGAAAACTACCGCTCGGAAATTGAAACTGTGCAGGAAAGTTTAAAGGTAATTGAAAGAGAACATTTTATTTGATATGTACGAGGCTCTTTGTTGTACAGTTAGTGGTATTTATAGTGAAAGTGTGGTAACTCTCCTTAATGATGTCCAACGGTTATGCTTTTCCAAATAACTTCCATGGACCTCATTTTTACTGCTTTTTTTTCCGTGTAATAACCGCTCCTCGACTATGCCCAACAGTTATGCTTCCTCAAGTAACTTCCATCAACCTCATATGTTCTCCTTTATTTACACAAACTTGTCCACGTTTTTGAATAATGGTCTTCCTCGTGTAGGGACAGTTCCGCAGTCGTCTATGCCCGTTCCATGACCGGGTCCCTAATTGATAACAATCTCCTCCGTATAATATCTCAACAACTGTATGGATCGGATAACCAACAGACTATTGTTTCTTTCTCCTGTACCCACGATGTATGATTATCTGTACAATATTGCAATACTGACGTCAAAATATGATGAAGGGTATCTGAGCTTCGTTCGATAATTTCCTCGGGATTCATGATCACCCTGTATGGTCATGCCTAATGTAAGTTCGAACTCTACTAGTTAGGGGTGATCGGTTCTAGAATAAGTTGGGTCCAAACCTGGAACCTGAAACCTACCCTATTTTCTCTGGACCCTGTTTTGAAACCGACCCTATTTTTCCGATCCGGTTTCAAGGTCTACTCGAGAACCTATTTTTTTTTTTTATCATTTTTCTGTTTTCATTTTTTTCCAACAAAATAATATAGGTAGTAATGAAATGATTCAAAGTAAAAGATCGACCAGATCGACGAGCCAAAAAGGTGAAAAAAACACACGCATGGTACAGATGCCGAGATGACCAAACCCTAGCCCTCTTCAACACGCAGGCAGGCGACGAGCCGGGTTGCGCTCTTACGGCGACTTAGGAGGCACTTATAAAGAGAGAAACTGTGAGAGACAGAGGAGGTCGCGAAGAGAGAAGAGAGAAACAGTGAGAGACAAAATTGGGAAGCCGGATAGGGTAACGTGATTTAGGGTTTTTACTTTTTTTTTACATTATCTCAAAACCGGTTCTAAAATCGGTCCGGGTCAGTTTTTACTTGGAACAGGAAAAGTACCGGTTATAACCAATTCCCAAAAAATGAAACCGGTTCCCGAATCTATTTTTCGGATGAGCCAGTCCGGTTTTCGGGTAAACCCGATCCGGTTGCACGCCCCTACTACTAGTATAGGTGACCCATAAGGATTTGGTGTAGCGCGCAGCAAACAAAGGGGTTGAACTCATGATATGACGACATGCCAGAGCCCTGTCGTTTATCGAGCTACAACAATCTCGTGGGTTATGAGGTTATATTTTACTTTCCTAAAATAAAAGCAAAATACTAGATATACACATGCACAAGCGACGGAGTCCCCCAGCAAGATTTTTTGCATGAGAGAGAGAGAGAGAGAGAGAGAGAGAGAGAGAGAGAGAGAGAGAGAGAGAGAGAGAGAGAGAGTACTACGAGATGCATGCCTTGTACATTAATTTGCTGTAAAAGGCTTATTGAGACATAGAGTAATCATTTGGAAGGACACATCTTCATATTTGGTTCTCACTCTTTAATGGTATCCACCACCATACCCTCCACCAGCACCGGCTCCTCCACCATATCCTCCACCTCCGCCGGCTCCAAACCCTCCACCACCGCCTCCTCCGGCTCCACCACCTATCCCACCGCCAGCACCAGCCCCACCACCATATCCACCACCAGCTCCCCCGCCATAGCCACCACCTTTTCCTCCACCACCGCCTCCTCCGGCTCCACCACCTATCCCACCGCCAACACCAGCTCCACCACCATATCCACCACCGGCTCCCCCACCATAGCCACCACCTTTTCCTCCACCACCGCCTCCTCCAACTCCACCACCTATCCCACCGCCAGCACCAGCTCCACCACCATAGCCACCACCTTTACCTCCACCGCCGCCTCCTCCAGCTCCACCACCTATCCCACCGCCAGCACCACCGCCGCCACCATATCCACCACCTTTTCCTCCACCACCGCCACCTCCCAAACCTCCTCCACCCCCTCCGCCTAGACCACCGCCTTTTCCGAATCCCCCACCAGCACCAGCTCCTCCACCATAGCCAGCTCCCCCTCCAGAACCAGCACCGCCACCCAATCCTCCTCCACCACCCTGGCCACCACCGTATCCAGGACCGTGGTCGAAGGTTTTCTCCTCCTCGGAGGACCCCTTCTCACCCAAACGCACCCTAGAGTAGCCAGAGGTGCAAACTAGAGCACCAAGGAGCACAAAGAGAAGCAACTTGGAAGTGATCATCTTCATGTGAATCTGTTTAATCAAATTCTTTGAGAGATCTTGATTTGTTTCGTGAGAAGTGGAGGGAGGAGAGAGGGGTTTATATAGAAGTGAGCATGAGTCTAAAGATTGTGGAGGGGTCTTAAATTTGGCCCATCTTCTCAACTATAATGTTGAGGCACTTAAATGCCCTCTCCCACCATGTGACTTTGAAAAGGAAGGAAGAAATTGGCCTTCCTCTTTCTTATTTGTCCCCACTAGCTTCTGACATGGAAGACTAAACCTCAATTTGCATGGACTTTTGCTTCGACGTTGCATGCATTCGAGCTGTGTTCCTCGTCACAGGAATATTTATATCTCTCTCTCTGTCTCTCCCTCCCACCTTTCTTTCAAGGAAGCGAGATAAAAGAAAATTATGAAATCACGACTTAATTTTATTGCACCAATACCTATTTAAGGTGACAAATTTAACGGATGGGGGATTTCACCTACCTAAAGTTCGCTTATCTTTTTCATGAAGCAAAATTGCACAAGTTCCTAAAACAACTAAAGTTCAGGGCTATATGAAAATCCAGAAAGTTTATTTCAGACAGTGTCTATTTCTCGATCATCAATATTAGCATAGAAGAAATATACTATAAAGTTTTTCGATCTCTAAGATTAATAAATGTAATCCCCATATTTGGCGTAGTAGGTAGAGGCTTGGAGCACTGGAAGATTTCCAGTTTAGGAACTTGAGGTCACCTATTTGACTCCCACTAACCGTGTGGAAACTATTCCGAGTGAAAACCACTTGTCTAAGATCGGGACTAAACTACTTCATGAACTTGCAGGGTATTCCATCAGTCTTCATGTGGCTGTGTGCTCTTACCCCTGTATTAAACAATGACATAATACAATTGCTAGCTACAAGCAAAATGGGAATATACGATAACTAGAGAAACGAACATGTTCGACTGAGTTTCTTACCAAAAAAAAAAACATGTTCGACTGAGTTCCTTGGTGCAAGTTTATTGCTTTGACAATCACGTGACTTCTTCAATGTTGCGTTGGTGGACAGAGAGCCTATTATTATCTCAATCAAGGCAGCCAACCGAAAATATTTATGTTCTTCAAATAATTTTACGTATAAAGTAATTAAACGCTACTGCATATAGCAAGCTCGATTGTTAGTTTTAGACTTGTAAGTGCCGTTTAACAAAGGGGATGAAAAGTTTAATTTAGGTGGCTTTATTACATCACAACGGACAAGAAATATACTTTATTTTTCTTGGTCTAAGGATCGAATATTATTTTCCTAAGCTAGAATTCGATGAGATGTCTTTTGGGGCTTCCAATTGAATGTATCGATTTTAAGAAGCGACATTTATTATTTCCCCTTATTGTACAAGCAAAATAAGCAGAGAACCCTCGTGAGTTTATAAATTTGGCAGAAGATTTTCAATTTCTTAATTTCTTGGTATAGAAGTTTAACAAAACCTAGGACAAGAAAATAGCGCACCAGCTTCATAGCTTACAAAACGTGAAGATTATAACACGTTCAAAAAGATATCATTATCCATATAAAAATTACCTATAACAAATGAAAGAAATATATGATTTCAGCTCCCGCAGGTTACATATGGCTTCATGAGCAAAGAAACCGTAAACGAAGGCTTCATTAAGCATTGCAAACATAGGATATAGACAAAATCTATTGCGTGTCCATTTATATAATACATATATATTTTGTATGAGTGTAGTTGTTGACCCAGTAGTCGCATTTCCTGTAGATTTACATCTAAATTTCATAAATTAATCCGCAAGAAATTAATGAGATAGCACTATTTGCAGACCCACCAGGCGTCCGTCGACCTCGATTGTTTTAGCTCCGCAAATTGCAAGTTTCTTTTTCTTTATTTTAAAAGTAAATAGATTGCTTTGTAAGTCAAAGAAATGGGGCCCTATCATAGCCTCTTTCTTCGATCGGGAACATTAATTCAATTTAAGGAGCGACAAGACCGAGCGCTGTATTGCACCGCCCCCATTACTACGGGGCAAGCAGAGAAATGATCATATTAATTTGCTCATGTACAATTACAGACAAACAATGCAGATAAGTCAACATAGTATTCAAATAATACAAAAGAAGATAAAAATTATAGTGAGCTTCAGGACCATTGAATATCACCCTTGACTCACACATAGGAGGCTTTTTGATTGATTTTGGATGCATTTGTTTTGCAAAAAATGTATGACTTAAAAAATATTTTCCTAAAAATAATAGCTTTATCACTTAGAAAAATTAGTAAATAGAAAACCGTTCCGCTATGAACAAAAGTCTATGCGTGGATTCATTTTTGTAAGGGGATATGTTCAGTAGAAGTCCTAAAACTTGTCACAAAAGTGCAATTGAATCTTAAAAATTGAAAAAAGTGTAATCAAGTTCTAAAACTTGTCAAATTAGTTCAATTGAGTCCTAAAGTTAACAACGTCCAATTTGACCAACGAAAAATGCTAACGTGGCTTATTTTAATATTTTCTCTCTCATACGTGACTAAAACGATATTGTTTTGGTTCAAATTTGATTTTTAATACTAATTTTATTTAAATTAAATATAAAAAAAGGGAGGAGAACAGGCGAGAAGGGAGGGCTTTCCCTCCCCACCGCCTTCACCCCCCACCATCCTTGGGAGAGGCCGATGAGGGTGGGGGGACGGCAGGCCGGGGTCACCAGATCTCGGCCAAGGGCCAGCAACCCTTGCCGATGGCAGGCGAGGGCCTGCGAGCCCTCACCCAGATCTGGGCAAGGGTCGTCGACCCTCTCCAAATAGGGCGAGGGTCGCTGGCCCTCTCCCAAACTTGGCAGAGGGTTGCCAGTGGCAGGGGTCGGCCGCTAGTGGCGGCCCTCTGCCAAGTCTAAGCAAGTGCCGGCGACCCCCACCTACCGTCCCCCTACCCTCACCGGCCCTCCCAACTATGGTGGGGCGGCGATGGCGGCGGGGAGAGCAAGCCCTCCCTTCTTGCCTGTCCTCCCCCTTTTTTCTTTTTTCTTTTTTGCTTTTTATATTTAATTTAAATAAAATTAGTCTTAAAAATCAAATTTGGGCCAAAACGACGGCGTTTTAGCCATGTAGGAGAGACAAAATATTAAAATAAGTCACGTCAGCATTTTCCGTTAGTTGAATTGGACGGTTTTAACTTTAAGACTCGATTGAATCAATTTGACAAGTTGTAGGACTTGATTACACTTTTTGCAAGTTTTAGAACTCAATTGCACTTTTGTGATAAGGTTTAGGACTTCTAATGAACATATCCCTTTTTGTAAGTGATATAAGATGTTTTCGGGAAAATGTTCAAATCATTGAGTTTTTTTTTTCCATGAGGACAAAATTTTCCTGAAAGGCTCTAACGGAGTAATACTGATTGATTGAGAAACTGAGAAAATGAGGTTAAGGGAGGAAAAACAAGAAAATGGGAAGAAGAGTTCTCCGAGAGTGAATGAAGTATCCCCTTGTGAATTGCGAGAAGATTTCTGTCACATTCTTTCATACACCTATTTTTAGCAGAGAATAGTACTGTTTCTTCTTTCAACCATGAGAATAGGCAAAAACGAGAACAATAATTTCACTCCTCGTCTCCTCCAGTCCATGCACTAGACTTGTTCTGCAGACACAGAAATCTTGCAATGTCTATATTTTGGTGGCAGTAATTTGTTTTTTTGAGAAATTATTTTTGAGTATATTTATTCGAGAGTTCGAACCAAAAAGTGTATTTAATGTTTGATGCCAGCAATAATATGGCAGCCCTCACAGGGAACTTCATTGCGTTAATTTGAGACAATTCTTGCGAATTTGTGATCTATTATTACGTTTATAAAGTTGCTTGGCCATCATCTTTCTCAAGTGAAATATGCCATCGATCTTCTTTCTCGAGTAGGACTCATTGACAACAAGATTGCTACGACTCACTAATAAAAAATTGCTACGATATGAGACTCATTGAGGCTAAAACAAAATTTGACGGCAAATGTGAGACTCATCTTTTGAATGCTGCACTTTATCAACGGCGGGTTTGCTGTCTTGTATTCCTCATAGTTACTTGTCCTGACATCGCCTATGATGTTCACATTGTCAGTCAATTTATGACTATCCTGCTACTACTTTGCTTCTTTCCAAGTAACTCACTTATCTCGTGGCATAGCAAGAAACACATCGCTATCGCTCAATCTAGCGCGAAAGTAGAATATCATGCGCTTGTTTATACTACATCTGAATTATGATGGTTGCGATAATTATTAGAGGAAATGGGCGTCCGTCATCACGATGGAACGGTAATTTATTGCGACAACTAAAGTGTGATCTAAATAGCACAAATAATGTTTCCGTGAGCGAACCAAACATATTAAAATATATTGCCATTTTATACGGTATTACTTGCTCCATGGCACTGTTCATCTCGTCTCCACTTTATCGATTGATATGACTGTTGATGTTTTCACCAAGGCACACTCACACGGGCGTTTTCAAGATCTTCTCCAAATTTCAGTTGGCTTCTTCTACGTCACATTGAATTTGAGGGGATGTTAGAAATATATTTTCCTTAATTATGTATATCTCTTAGGATTGTGCATACCTTAATTGATTCTGATTGATTAATATATCTTGTTACTATAGATAATCATCCTTGCAAAGCCTATAAATAGGGTCATTTGCTCTTCATTATTGAAATATATACAGAAATTACTCAATTTTCTTTTTCGTGTTATTCTTATCTAACACCACATAAGCTCTCATAGCAAACAAACCCAAAAAAAAGCTCTTAAAAAATCAGTGCAAAGTTTCATAAAGAGAGCTGGCTGACTACTAGTTTTAGAAGCGATTAAAGCCGGTCAAATCCCAACATAGTTCATTAGTCTTTAGTACGTATATGTTACCCGGAATTAAGTGACTATTTCGATCAAAACTCAGTTTCATATTTTTACAACGAGAAAGGCGATCATAAGAGTACGTGAACTTGTAGCCATAAAATTTCTCAATAAGTGTATCACATTGATAATCTTCTCGAGATCCATGAACACCCGGCAAAATCACGACCTATGTAAGTCCAAACTCCACCTATGTATGTGACCCGCAAGGAGTTGGCATAGCACACAGCAAACAGAGAAGATCAACCGCGCGACGTGACAATACATGTCCGAGCCCGTCGCTCACACATTCTTCACCAACCTCGACTTGTAGGGCTATATTTATAAACTAACCATAAAAGAGAAGAAAAATACTAGTTATACATATGCACACGCCCAAGTCCGCTAACTTTGTGTAAATCTGCATAGACGAGACATAAGATTACTACAAAATGCATGTCTTGTACATTAATCTGCTATAAAAAGCTTATTGAGACATAAAAATCAAACTTTAGGTGCAAAAGAGACCAAGGCACACTTCTCTCTGGCCGCACTTGCCTTAACATTTTAAGCATTCGACAAGCAAAACATAGAGTAATGATTTGGAAAGACACATCTTTATATTCGGTTCTCAATCTTCAAGGGAATCCACCACCATACCCTCCACCACCACCAGCTCCTCCACCAAACCCTCCTCCGGCTCCGCCTCCAAGCCCGCCACCGCCACCGCCGCCGAACCCTCCACCACCACCTCCTCCAGCTCCACCACCTATCCCACCGCCAGCACCAGCGCCACCACCATATCCACCACCAGCTCCCCCGCCATAACCACCACCTAATCCTCCACCACCGCCGCCTCCATAACCTCCTCCACCACCTCCCCCTAGACCGCCGCCACCTCCAAGTCCACCACCCGCCCCAGCTCCTCCACCATAGCCAGCTGCCCCACCAGCACCAGAACCGCCACCCAATCCTCCTCCGCCACTGCCTCCAAAGCCACCGCCCCCTCCACCACCCAGGCCGCCACCATATCCCGGACGGCGGAAGAAGGTTTTCTCCTCCTCAAAGGACGCCTTCTCACCCAAAAGCACCCTAGAGTAGCCAGAGGTGCAAACTAGAGCACCGAGAAGCACAAGAAGAAGCAACTTGGAAGTGATCATCTTTAATGTGAAGCTGTTTGATCAAATTCTATGAGAGATCTTGATTTGTTTGGTGAGAAGTAGAGGGACGAGAGAGTGCCTTATATAGGAGTGAGCACGAGTCTAAAGATTGAGGAGAGGTCTTAAATTTGGCTCATCTTCTCATCCGAAAACCGCGTTGGGGCACTTAAATGCACTCTCGAACTATGTGCATTTGAAAAGGAAGACAAGAAAAGGCCTTCCTCTTTAGTGCATGTCCCCACTAGCTTCTGACATGGAAGACTGAAGCTCTATTTGCATGGACTTTTTGCTTCGACGTTGCATGGATTTGAGCTGTATTCATCTGCATCTTTAGGCTTTTCATATATCTCTCTCTCTCCTCTATTTCAAGGCAGTGAGATAAAGAAAATTATGAAATCATAACTTAATTTTATTGCACCATGGCAAATCTCA
The DNA here is from genome assembly GCA_031216185.1 of Syzygium aqueum. Taxonomy (NCBI): domain Eukaryota; kingdom Viridiplantae; phylum Streptophyta; class Magnoliopsida; order Myrtales; family Myrtaceae; genus Syzygium; species Syzygium aqueum. Next base: position 3,915,290 of record CM062236.1, on the reverse strand, counting down.
TGGGTCCAAGATTTACCCATGTAAAGTTGGTCTATCCTTTTCATTAGAAAACAATTGCAAGTTACTACAGCAACCAAAGATTGAGACCATATGAAAATCCAGACAATGTCTAATTGTCGATCACCAATACTGGTGTGGAATGAATTTACTATTAAGTCTTTTCATGGAAAATGAACATTAAGAGTAAATCATTGTTGACACCTAAATTTTACCGATCATCTAGTGTAATTTGCATAGAAAATTAGGGATTAAATGTTAACCCCTAAACAAAAATATTTAAATTACATAACATATAGTTAAGGTTCACGTTAATTTAATTGCATTTTTTTTACATCAAATCGGCATTGGCGAATGAGCTTAAATTTCATCGAACAAAACTCGGTTCGCTCGAGAATGCAAGGGCCGGGAATTTCAAGACGAACGGGCTCGGTCGTTTTAATTTGAGCTTAATTCAGCCCATTATGTTTTGAGCTTAATTCAGCTCAAATTAATTCAGCCCATTTAAATGTTAATTAGAACTCAAGCCCAAGCCTAAGCCCATTAGAACTAGAAAGCCCATCTAATTGACCTAGGTTAGAATTATATAAACATGTTTAGATCAGAAATTAGAGGGGAGACACAGAAATTCAGATCAGAAAAATTAGAGAGAGTTAGAGTGAGAGTGAGAAAGTGAGAGACAGAAGGAGAGGGTGACTGACGCACAAGCCACCCCACCGCTGTCCACCTCGTGCCCGGGATCGCCTGACGCCGTCACCTCCGCTGCACGTTGCCCTCCACGCCGACGCCGCGCCCGGGAACAGTCCTCACTGCACCGACCAGCCTCCCGACGGTTGCCGCTCCATCGCCTCAGCCCGTCGTGAGCAGTACCGCCTCACGACCAAGCAAACCTTCCACACTGGCGTGCCTTTTCACCGACACCAGCAACCTTCACGGTCACCGCATCCCTGGCCGAGAACGAAGAAGACGTCAACCTCGACGATGGTGATGTTCCTGCTGCGGATTAGCCCCTGCATTGACGCTTGAGAGATGGCTCCGCTCCTGTTGCGGTGTCGCAAATCCTCTCGGTGAAGCTGCCCCTTTTGTGTCCAAGACCTTACCGACAACATGCTATTGTTACTGCTCTTCCAGTCAACTGAGAAGCAGCTTGAGGAGTTCTGACTTGTCAACGTCTTTTGGCTGCTTGTCCTTGCACTTTCAACGGCTGTTGCTTCACGTCCATACGCCCCACAGCTCCGAAGAGAAGATCCCATGCAGAGTACGTAGAACAGCCCGAGGAGCTCCTGCACAAAAACGCCAAGAGGAGAGGACGTACAGGAAGACTTCTTCGTCCAACTTCCCTGCATCAATTCCAGCGAAGCCGTGAAGAGAAGTCCGCGTCCTCCACGGCCTTAAAGTGAAGCTACGTCTTCTCCAGTCAACCGAGAAGTACCTAAGGCGTCCACAAGTTGTCGACGTTTTCGTTGCCGCTTGTCCCTGCACTGTCAACAATCATTCGAGGCGTTATGGCGAGCAAACCAAGCCATTGACTAGTGGGAATTTCTTGTGTCTGATCCACGAATCAAGCTGTGATCAAGAAACACCTAAATCGTGATCCACCGTTAAGCCCACCGTGAGCCACCGTGCCGGACGCTGTGCCGATGTTCCCGTAGCCCCGCCGATGTCGTCGTCTTCGTTGCCATTCTGTCGCCGATCATCCCGATCCCGAGCCGATTCAAATTCGGGAATTATCTTCAAATTAGGTAATTGAACATTATCCTAAATTTCCAGAATATTCAGTTTCCTAATTTGCATGTTTTGAATATTTTGTGAACATCACGTGGATAATTAGATGTCTTAAGATAATGTTCGAGATATCCGCGATATTTGAAAATATTTAAATTAGGAAAATTTCCTAATTTAGCAACGTATCTGGACGACTATCCGACCTTATCCCTAAGGTACGATACGCGGCGATACGGAAAATTATTATCTTATCCATAACCACTTGGATACGATAATAATTTTTATCTGCTTTCCAAATTTGAATAATTGGCTTTCCGTCGATATCTATAACCTTATAGATATGACCGATAGTTCGATTTCTGTGCCTAATCCGAGTTTGAAACAAATTTGGCGGATCGCGTGGTTGATTTGAATGTGGTCATTATCTTTGTTTAAATTACTTTCTTTCCTTTTCAAATAAAGAAGAATTCAAAAAAATCTGTTTTGTTATTTTGCATGTTTAGGTTTTGAATATATCCCGAAGAATGAGATAAGTATTTAATTTAAATTGGGACTTAAGGTGACATGTTTCCTAGTTTAAATTAGGTATTATTTTAATCCTAACGGATTATTCATGTTATTTTATAATTTCGAATTTTCACAAAAATCCTAAAAAAAGGAAATCATGCTAGGGTAGATCAAGTCATTAGATTGCATGTTAATTTAGGTATTTTTTTATTCCGAATTTCAATGAGAAAATACCAAAAATAAATCATTTGCCCATCATTAGAAACAAGTCACGTAGTCGCTCGACATATAGTTTGCATGTTAGCTTGCATTAATTCGCATGTCATTCTCGCACGTCATTGCATGTAGACTAGATTTCATCTAAATAAGTGAAAATCCAAAAAAAGTTGAATGAATTGTTTGTTAATTAGAAATCATATTAGGGTTGATTGCTGTGATTTTCTAGCTAACAATGCAGACGCTTGCGTTGCTTCGAGGTAAGTCATTCTTCCAATTTGCAATTTATTTAACGCTTTCTTGGGTGTTAAATTGGTGGTTTGCGCACCCGCATGAACACCTCACATGTTAGTAATTAAGTTAAAATGGATCCAAACTGCCTGCCAAAATATTTTTGAAAAAAAAGGTACCGAAAGGGCGTTAGACTAGATTTAGCGCAATCAAGTCCCCGGGCTTAGAATATCTGGTTTGTAGGAATAAAACATATCTCCCTATGTTTTATTTAGGTTTCTAATCGACCTACCGTAAATAGATTAGTAGCGACTCCAAGCATGAAAACATTTGCATGTTAAGAACTTAAACCATAAGTTGCGAATTGGTAGGGCTTGGGAGGGCCCAAGTTAATATTAGTCTTAATAATCCATTAGCCCGAGAAAATGTAAAATTTTTTTAGGGTCGCGACAATCATAATACCCTCGAGTTTGGTATAGTTGATTGAGATATCGGGAGATTTTTAGTTTAGGAGCTTGAGATTATCCATTCGAATACTGCATGCAGACTAACAAAGTCAGCAGTCATGCGCCCGTATCCTTGAATTTACAAAAAATGTAAGTTGTTTGTAATTGCCCTCTTGATAACATGATAATATTACTAGCTACAATCAAAAAGGGAATATATAAAAACGAGACAAACGATACTCCGTAAGATTATCTTTAAAGCAAGTTTACTGCTTTGACAATCACGTCACATCCTTAATTCCGTATTGGTGGACAGAGAACATATTATAATATCCCAATCAAGGCAGCTAACTGAAAATAGTTATGTTCTTGAAATTATTTTAAGTATAAAAGTAATTGAACGAACGCTACTACATATAACAAGTTTGATTGGGTAGCTTATAGGCCTGTAAGCGCCGTTTAACTAAAGTGATGGAAAAATGAATTTAGGTGGCTTTATTACGTCACGGCAGGCTAATGATTTACTGAATATTACAAGTTCTAAGGATCAAATATTATTGACCTAAGCTGGAATTTGGTGAGATTTCTTTTGGGCCTCCCAATTCAATGTACTCATTATTTTAGAAGCAACATTCAATATCTCCTATTATTGTACAAGCAAGATTTGGAAATAACCCCACGCGATTTCATCAATGAGCAGGATAAAAAAGCCGTTCGCGATTAATTTCTTAATCGTTGGCTAGTCTGCGAAAGTTTTTCCAATATAGAGGTTCAATAATCCCTTAGATAATAAACTACCCCTCTATCTTCATAGCCAGTTTGCAAAACATGAAGACTAAACACGTTTAGAAAAATATCATTATCTATAAAAAAAAATTACCAATTACATATAATTTCAGCTCCCGGAGGTTATTTATGGCTTCAAGAGCCAAGCAACCAAAAATGAGGGCTCAATCAAAAAAAGAATATAGACAAAATATATTGCGTATGCAAATGCATAGCATAAGATTTTGTGATACTACAGTCAACTGTTCTAACTATTTAAGCTGTTAGATGAAAACGTAATTAAATATTTAATTACTCTAACACTCCCTCACACGCTTAGTGAGGTCTTTTTGCTTAACACTAAGCATGGATATATTTAATTGAGAAGACAGTTGGGGCCTGTAAAAATTTGAACTCGGGATCTCCAGTTCTGATACCATGTAAAATTTTGTGGGACCCTAGCCAATTATTCTAAAAGTTTAAGCTATTAGATGAAAGCGTGGTTAAATATTTAATTAATCTAACACATAGTATAAAGTACTGTTCTTGACCGAGTAGTCGCATTTCCTGCAAATTCACGGTTGAAACACATTAATTAATTAATTTCAGAGAAATAAATGAGATACCACTATCTATTTGCAGACCTAACATTGTGTCCGTTGACCTCAGCTGTTTTAGCTCCACAAATTGCAAGTTTCTTTTCTTCTTTCTTTTTTTTGTTTATAGTAATAAATATTGCTTTGTAAGTCCAAGAAATAGGCCCTTCAATTAATTTAAGTTAAGGAGTCACAACGACGGAGTGCTGTATGCTACAGCCCCCCAATTTTTTTTTTGTCAGTAGCCCCCCATTACTACACGGCAAGTAGAGGTACAATCATATTAGTTAATGTTCATGCACAATTACAGACTTAGATAGTGGATGCGTAAGCATAGTATAACATTATCTGAATAATACAAAAAAAGATAAACATGGTATAGTGAACTTCAGGATCTCTGGTTTCCCCCTTGACATTATAGGTAGGAGGCGTATCAATTAGTTTGGATGCACTTGTTTTGTGAAAAATGTGGCTTTTGAAAATATTTTCCTAAAAACAATTGATGGATAGCTTAGAACAATTATATAACGCAAAATCTTTTCATCATCAACGAAAGTCTACGCCTACATTCATTTTTGTAAGTTACATAAGGGAGAAAATATTCTCTATATCATTTATTTTTCGAGAGTTTTCCATTACGAGAATTCTTCCCTTTGAAGGCTAGTAACACTAATTGATCTAGAGATTGTCCAAATGAAGTTGAGGTAGTGAAAGCAAGATAATGTGAATAAAAATATTCAGAGAGTGAATGAAGTATGTCCTTTTTGTGAATTGCGAGGAGCTTTCTGTCTCAATCCGTCATACATCTATTTTGGGCAAAAGTTTAGTACTATTTTTCGTTTCAACCGTGAACATAGGCCACAATTGAGAACGATAACATCTCTCCTCCTCTACTCCAGTCCACGCACTAGACTTGTTCCGCCAATTCCAAGAAATCTTGCAATGTCAAAAAAAGCATATAGTCATCCATTTTGGCGGTAGTAATTTGTTTCGAGAAACTCTTTTGAGTGTATTCATTCGAGAATTCCAATTGAAAAGTGAGATAATTATCAAAAAGTCCTAAACCTATATTCAGTCATTTTTCATCTGGACATGAAGGCTTTTCAGCCGGGGATGTCCTTCCAACCATCGGAGGCTTTCGGCGAAAATAACGATGACTTGTTATGGAAGAAACTTTGCAAACGATTGACCAGACGGGTTATCTTCTGCCTTCTTCTGGTTCTTCGTTTCTTGTTCTTTCGACGGTCTCGCCTTGCTGCCGAAGAGACTCCGTCCCGTGAACCAGCGCCTCATTTCACCTGGTGCCGTGCTTCTATCTTTCCGGTGGCTGCATCATTTTCAAAGCTTCCTCGGGGTCGAGCGGCATCATTTCCACTGTTTCGTATACCCAAGGAAGAATAGAAGCTCATGACTGATTGGGCTCCCTAGCAAACTGTCCAACACAAGCGCACCCATAGGCCAGGTATCAGAAGCTGAATCCACTACTCAAGGCATTGATGACTCCAATTCACTGAATGTTCACATGCGCATGCTAAATATTTAGACAAAGCTCCGAGTGAAAATGATAAGAATGCCTCTGAGATTGAACCTTTAACCACTTTGCCGAACTATTGTTTCTTTCTTTCGTACGTATGATGTATGATAATTAGTACATTGTTGCGATTATGATGCCAAAACATGATGAGGGGTATCCGAACTTTGCTCAATAATTTTCTCGAGGTCCATGAACACCTTCCCAGGTCAGAACTAACGTAATCTCAGGCTCCAACCGTGCAGGTGGCTCACAAGGGAATTGGCGTAGTATGCAGCAAATAGAGGGAATATAACTCGTGATGTGACAACATGCATCTGAACCAGTTGCTTGTCGAACTATACGTCAACCGGCCTATAGGCAATATTTTACCATCCTAACAAAAGAAAAAGAAAGATACTAGATATATGCATGCACACGAACGAGTCCGCCAACAAAATTTTATGCATGAGAGAGAGAGAGAGAGAGAGAGAGAGAGAGAGAGAGAGAGAGAGAGAGAGAGAGAGAGAGAGAGAGAGAGAGAGAGAGAGCAATCTGCATAATCTAAACATATGATTACTACGAAATGCATGTCTTGTACATTGATTTGCTGGAAAAAGCTTATTGAGACATACAATCAAATTTTAGGTGCAAAAGAGACCAAGGCACTCTTCAATCTGGCCGCACTTGCCTTAACATTTTAAGCATTAGATAAGCAAAACATTGAGTAATCATTTGGAAAGACACATCTTTATATTTGGTTCTCAATCTTCAAGGGAATCCAGCACCAGCTCCTCCACCAAACCCTCCTCCAGCTCCGCCTCCAAGCACGCCACCGCCACCGCCACCGAACCCTCCACCACCGCCTCCTCCAGCTTCACCACCTATCCCACCGCCAGCACCAGCACCAGCCCCACCACCAGCTCCCCCACCATAACCATCACCTAATCCTCCCCCACCACCGCCTCCATAACCTCCTCCACCACCTCCCCCCTAGACCACCGCCGCCGCCAAGTCCCCCACCTGCACCAGCTCCTCCACCATAGCCAGCTCCCCCACCAGCACCAGCACCGCCACCCAATCCTCCTCCACCACAGCCTCCAAGGCCACCACCCCCTCCATCACCCAGGCCACCACCATATCCGGGATGGCGGAAGAAGTTTTTCTCCTCCTCAAAGGACGCCTTCTCACCCAAAAGGACCCTAGAGTAGCCAGAGGTGCAGATTAGAGCACCGAGAAGCACAAAAACAAGCAACTTGGAAGTGATCATCTTCAATGCGAAGTTGTTTAAGCAAATTCTTTGAGAGATCTTGATTTGTTTGATGAGAAGTAGAGGGACGATAAAGGGGTTTATGTAGGAGTGAGCGTGAGTCTAAAGATTGAGAAGGGTTCTCAAATTTGGCCCATCTTCTCATCTGAAAAACCGTGTTGAGGCACTTAAATGCACTCTCCAACTGTGTGCCTTTGAAAAAGAAGAAAAGAAAAGGCCTTCCTCTTTAGTGCATTTGCCCCCTTGCTTCTGACATGGAAGACCAAAGCTCAATTTGCATGGACTTTTGCTTCGACGTTGCATGGATTTGAGCTGTATTCATCTGCATCTTTAGGGTTCTCTCTCTCTCTCTCTCTCTCTCTCTCTCTCTCTCTCTCTCTCTCTCTCTCTCTCTCTCAAGGCAGCGGGATAAAGGAAATAATGACTCACAACTTAAATTTATAGCACCGTGACAAATATCATGGCTCCGAGATTTACCTACGTAAAGTTCCTTTCATTAGAAAACAATTGTAGGTTCCTAAAACAACCAAAGTTCGAGGCCATATGAAAATTCAAACTGTGTGTAATTCTCAATCATCAATACTAGGGGAAAATTATAAAAAAAAATCATAAACCTATTTCACTGATGTCAATTCAGTCCTAAACTTTTTAATTTGGCCAATTTAGCATAAACATTTTGACAATTTACCAATTGAGTCTTTCTGGCCAATTTTGGCCAGATATCACTGACGTGGACATTAGTTGTCTTATGTGGCACAACTAGCATTTACGTAGATAATTTTTGCAATTTTATAAAATATTTTACTTTCTTTGCTTTTTTTTTCTTTGTAGCCACCAAGGGTCGCTGGCTGCAAAGGCCTTCGCCAGATCTAGGCCACATCAGCACCAGCCATGCCATGTAAAATGATTGGCATCTACATTAACGAATTTCAGTCAAAATTGATCGAAATGACTCAATTGATAAACTGTGTAAAATTTTATGTCTAAATTGGTCAAATTAAAATGTTTATGACTGAATTGATACAAGTACAATAGATTTATGACATTTTTGGTAATTTTCCCTCAATACTGGTGTAGAATGAATTTGCTATAAAGTCTTTTCATGGAAAATATACATTAAGATTAAATCATAACATCCTCAAGTTCAGCATAGTAGATTGAGGTACCAGGGAATTTCCAATCTAATACTGCATGCGAACTACTCAAAATTTGTAGTTATGTGCCCGTACCCCTAAATAAAAAATAAATCGACTTGTATATAATTGCCCTCTTGATTCCATGATAAAATTTCTAGCTACAAGCAAAAAGGTGATATATAAAAACAAGATGAACGAGACCCAGTAAGATTATCTTTCAAGCAAGTTTACTGCTTTGACAATCACGTGACATCCTTAATTCCACGTTGGTGGATAGACAGCACATTAAAATTCTAGGTTAATATCACGAAAAACCTCAAATTGGTATACTTGTGACAAATTTACACTAAACTGATCATCAAAAATTCCAAACTAGTACATTTGTAGCAAATTTACCCTCTAAGTGTTTCTGTTAAATTATATTAATGTCACGAAAAATCACAAACTGGTAACGGAAGGTAAAATCTATAAACTGGTACATCCGTCGACTACCACATGTTATCAAATATAGCAATTTGTTGGTAAAATTTATCAGTAACTATTAAAAGGTAAATTTATTGCAGGTGTACCAATTTGGAGTTTTTGGTGGTGAAAAATTAGTTTTAGATAAGTTTATCACAAATATACCAGTTTAGGGTTTTTTGTGGTATTAATCCTAAAATTCTCAATCAAGGCAGCTAATTGAAAATACTTATGTTCTTGAAATTATTTTATGCATAAAAGTAATTTAACGCGACTACATATAGCAAGCTTGATTGGTAGCTTATTGGCCAATAAGCGCCGTCTAACTAAGATGATGAAAAATGAATTTTAGGTGGCTTTATTACGTCACAACATGCTAACAACATACTGAGTATTACAGGGTCTAAGGATAAAATATTATTGTCCTAAGCTAGAATTTGGTGAGATGTCTTTTGGGGCTCCCGATTCAATGTACTCATTATTTTAGAAGCGACATTCGATATCTCCTATTATTGTACAATCAAGATTTGGAGACAACCCCACGCGATTTCATCGATGAAGAGGATAAAAAAGCCGTTCGCGATTAATTTCTTAATCATCGGCTAGCCTGCCAAAGATTTTCTGATATAGAGGTTTAATGGTCCCCAGGATAATAAAATGCCCCTCTAGCTTCATAGCTATTTTGCACAACATGAAGATTTTAACACTTTTAGAAAGATATCGTTATCTATATAAATAAAAAAAAGTTACAAATTAAGTCTAATTTCAGCTCCCGGAGGTCTCAATCAAACATTGCAAACATAGGATATAAACAATGTATTGCGTATGCATGTACATTGTATATAAAGTATTTTTGTTGACCGAGTAGTCGCATTTCCTGTAAATTAACGTCTAAAATACAAGTTGTTGTAGCTCCATAAATTGCAATTTCCCTTTTATTTTTTGATTTAAAGAAATGAATATTGCTTTGTAAGTCAAAGAAATGGGCCCTTTAATAACTTTAATTTAAGGAGTGATGAAGACGGATTATTGTATTCTACAAGCTCCATTAATACAGGGCTACGAAGGTCTCAATCAAGACGGATTGGTTCCAAAGATCCCTAATGCGTCGGCTATGAAGGATTTCCGGCCCATTGCTTGCTGCAACACTCTTTACAAATGCATTTCCAAGATCTTGGCTAGGCGTATGGCGAATGTACTACCATCTCTGATAGGCACTTCCCAATCAGCTTTTGTTAAAGGGCGCCGAATTAATGACAATATCATGATAGCCCAAGAGCTTTTTGCAAATTTCCACCACGAGGCTTACCTTCCTAAGTGTGCTATCAAAGTGGATTTCCAAAAAGCCTATGATACGGTGGATTGGAACTTTATACAAGAAACCTTATAGGCTTTCAAATTTCCAGTTTTCTTCATTAGGTTGGTAATGGCTTGTATCACAACACCTAAATTTTCTATTTCAATTAATGGAGAACTGCATGGTTACTTTGCAAATAGTCGTGGTATACGTCAGGGAGACCCTGTCTCTCCATATATCTTTATTTTGGTAATGGAAGTGCTCTCTGGCATTATCATGGCTAAAACAAATTCTAGGGATTTCCATTGATTTTGGAGGTGTAAGAAGACCCGTATTTCTCATCTTTTCTTCGCCGATGATGTCCTTATTTTCTTGGAAGGACATATCAGATCAGCCACCCTGATTAAGGAAGCCCTGGAGAAATTTTCTCAATGGTCTGGCCTTAATCCGAATTCTTCGAAGAGCAACATATTCCTCTCAGGACGATCTGCAGAACTTCATGGCCATATACTCCATTGCTTCGAGTTCCAACAAGGCACTCTCCCATTCCGGTATCTTGGTGTTCCCATCATCTCTTCCAAGCTCCGGAAAGAGGACTGTAAAGTGCTCATTGATGCCATTACGACCCGCGCTCGCTCGTGGACTCATCGGTTTCTATCCTTTGCGGGCCGCCTTCAGCTTATTAAGTCAGTATTGCATTCCATACAAGTTTATTGGGCTGCAATCTTCTCGTTGCCTAAATCAGTTCTCCACAGCATTGAATCCATATTGAGACAATTCCTATGGAAAGGTCTTGACTTAGGATCAGGTGGAGCCAAAGTTGCTTGGGATACTATTTGCTTGCCCAAAGACGAAGGAGGCCTTGGCATTCGCAGGCTCCTGGAATACAACAAAGCAATGATGCTCAAACACATTTGGATTCTTTTCTCTGACAAGGAATCCTTGTGGTGTAAATGGATTCACTCAACCTTCTTAAACAAAACCAACTTTTGGATTGTTTTCAAACCCACTTTTTGCTCATGGACTTGGAAGAAATTATTGGACATGCATGCAACCGCTCAAAATTTGTTCCACTGGAAAATTGGTAATGGTCACTCTATCTCCTTTTGGTTTGATTGGTGGCACAATAATGGGCCCCTATCTCAGTTATTCTCCAATGTCCACATCTATCAATCTAGAATACCTCGGGAAACCACTTTGCGGGAATTCTTCAATGGTACTTGGCAACCTTCAGCCACTCTTCACACCATCTTAAGTTGGCTGGATCCGGCTCCTTTGGTTGAAGATGAGACCTCGGATGAACTTATTTGGGCTCCCTCCCCGACTGCTTCTTTCTCTGTTGCACTCGCCTGGAACGATATCAAAACAACAGGCATGCCGGCTCCTTGGCACTCCTTTGTATGGGACAAGCATATTTCTCCCCGACATGGCTTTCTCCTATGGATAATTTCTCTAAATCGCCTACCTTCTCAGGCTCTTCTCCTACAAAACCTCCGTATTGATACAGGATTATGTGCTTTCTGTGGTTCTGTTCCAGATTCAGTCAACCATCTCTTCTTTGCCTGCCCAGCCACTAGCAGATTGGCTTCTTGTTGGGCTACAAAATGCAACCTTCCCTGGCACAATAAACCCTGGCATGATCATATCACCTGGACTATGAGAGTTTGTGGCAGTACATCCTTTGCTCATAGCCTTTCCAGGTTTTCCTTCGGCGCCTTATGTCATATTATATGGAGTGAAAGGAATAATCATATCTTTAGGAACAAAATTATCTTCGTACCGGGTATGCGCCAACACCTTATTAAGGTGGTTAAGGACAAAGCTTTATCTATGGGGATAATTGCTGACACTCCTGCAAACCGGAAGATACAAAGGAGATGGGGTCTACTTCCAGCGATCTTTGAAGTTGACTCAGCTCCTTCTTAGTCTTTTGTTCCTCTTGTTTTGAGCATGTAGCTCTCTTTGTTGCTCTTGTTTAGGTTCTTTTGCCTCTCTCTTTGTGGCTTTGTATGGGTTGCGTAGCCACCCTTGTCCCCATATGGACATCCTTTGTCTCCTTTGGGTCGCTGGGTGTTCCTACCTCTTTTGTATATGGTGTTTATGAAAAGTAATACAAATTCTTACCTTAACCAAAAAAAAAATTAATACAGGGCTACAAGTACAGGCAAATACAAAAGAAGATACACTTGGTATAATAAACTTCAGGATCACTAAGTCTCTCCCTTGACATACAAGTAGGAGGCATGTCAATTGATTTTGGATGCACTTATTTCTCGAAAAATGCATGAATTAGAAAATATTTTTCTAAAAATATTTGCTTGGTCACTTAAAAAAATTATTCAACAAAAAATCTTTTTGTTCTTGGTGGGATTGTATCGTGAGAAATTTTCCCTTAAAGGCTCATACGGAGTAACACCGATTGATTTAGAGATTGTCAGAATAAAGTTAAGGCAAGGAAAAGCAAGAAAATGTGAAGTAAAATTTCAGGGAGAGAGTGGAGTATATCCTCCTGTGAATTGCGAGAATCTTTCTGTCTCAATCTTTCACACACCTATTTCCAGTAGAGAGTTAGTACTGTCTTTCCGTTCAACCATGAACATAGGTCAAAATTGAGAACAATGATTTCTCAACTCCTCTCCTCTTAGTCCATGCATCATTCGTCCATATTGATGGATTATATCCTAAACAGAATCAAAACAATCACATAAATAATAGAAAAATTGACACACGAGTTTACCCAGGTTCACTCCAAAATAGGGCTATATCTTGCAAAGGGATTTCACTATGATATTTAGGTTTTCAACCACACTAACTCATTACAATGATCTCTCAAACGAGTACAATATATGTGAATTAAAATGGGCCCAAAGCCCAAGCTTATCATAATCCCTTTAATCCCACATCAAACAGGTTAGCTTAAAATCCGACATTCCGTGCTTGGGGGTCACATGTCGTCAGTTCATACTTCGGTTTCCCTAAATTCACGTGGGCGTGCCTGGTATGAGATACAATGGTGCCCGAAGTATTCGTCAACTCCAACATATATTAGGGACAATAAAATTTACCCAAGAGTTTATCGAACCCACACTGCTGTAATATGCTGCCGCAGCCCTAATAGGGAACTTCAATGTGCCAAATTCGTGAATTACTGATATGCTTATGAAATTGCTAACTAAATACACTAACGCATTTGAAATTTTACCATTGTTCGTAAAAGAATTTCGACGTGAATTCAGCTCAGTGATTTGTACTCGGCTAAATTGACATGTTGTGCAGGGTTCGACAAGGCAAGGACGAACTTTAACACTCAGGCGAACTGCTCTTTTAAATTGAAAATCTTAATGGTAGAAAATATCGATGCCTCTTTCTAATGAAGATCCCTTGGCTAGATATTCATGATAATTTGCATTTATCAACTAAACGATGTAATAAACAACCCCATAAATTAAGGGGGTGCGAAAACACAAAAAAGAAAAGGGTATACAGATATTTACGCAATCGTCCAATCATTTTCGTCGGGACATGGAGGCTTTTTGGCCAGGGACGCGCTTCCAGGCTTCCGAGGCTTCCGCGAAAATAAGGACGACTTGCTATCGAAGAAACTGGCGAATGATTGACGAGACGGCTTATCTTCTGCATTCTTCTGGTTCTTCGTTTCTTACTCTTTTATTTGTCTGCCCTTGCCACCGAAGATGAGACTCAGCCTATTGAACCGGCGCCTTGGTTCACCTGGTGTGGCGCTTGCATCTTCCGGAGGCTGCATCATTTTTAAAGCTTCCTCGGGTTTGAGCAGCATCATCTCCACTGTTTCATATACCTAAGGACGAAAATAGGCTCATGAGTGATGGCTATCTAGCAAACTGTCCAACACAAAGCCCATCCATACACCAGTTAACAAAAATTAAATTGAAGACTAAAGGCATTGACGACAAAAATTCATAAACTGTTTGCATGCGCACGCAGAAACATATGTAGTGAGCTACCTAAGGAGGTTCAGGAAATGAGATCATCCCGTAGGATATGAGAAGCTTGGCCTATATACCATAACTTCTGATATCTATCCCGGATATCATTGACCGTATGAAAAGGCTATATACTCCATCAAGAAAATATGCCTTGAATACATGCATTGGTTTGAAAGGCTCGCTCAATACCACTTGCCTCCAAAAACTCCCCAGAAAGACAAGCATCAGGAAAACCTCAAATAGAGATCGAGAAATGCACGCACCATCTTAGAATCATCAAGTCAGAATATATAAATGCTCTGGTAATCTACCAACCTATTTCAGCAACTGCATGATACCGTCAGAATAGTCCTTGACTCTTACCTGCCAAAGATCGTCGACTTTCTCCCCGATGCTTTTTTGACAAGTGGAAGTTACATAATCTTTGCACTAGCATTGAGAAATTAGGATCCGCTGAAAGTGAAGCCTCGGCAATCACAAACCCCACTACAATCTAAAATCCAAAAGATGACAATGTTTGCATCACATAAGATATCCTTATCGATTCATTATCTCATCTCTCAGAGAAAATACAGGAACCAATGACAAATGCCTAAAACTGGGCAAAATGATGCCTCGTGATAAAACAACATTCCAGGTATTAGCTTTAATGTGTACGCGATATTCTAATTCCCATTGTTGCCTGAAATAACTGAAGAGACTATAGTTTCCACAAAATTTAAATCATGACCTCGCATCCAATCTAATAAATTAATGTTGACAAAGCAGAATTTAGGCGGAGGCATCGTCCAGAAATGCAAAAGATTTTCTATATTGACAACAAAATGGATAAACATGTCCATTCAATAATTAAGTGCGCATAAGACTAATAACTTTAGATTGGAGAGTATAAAAACTACATTTATCCCGAAGCCAAAACCATTTGAATGTAACTCCTAGGTGATTTCTACAAAAGTCAATGAAAAAAGCCCGCAAAGAGACCGATTTCTCATATCTTCAAATGCTTCTTATACTGTTTTAGACTACTCTCTAACAAGGAAAAGTTAAAATTTGTCACATCATTCCAAAAACAAGACTTTTCAAAATTTCTGACAACTCGTGGTAAAATATAGAAGTTGGAGTTGGACTAGTGGTGGTCTACCGATATCCCAGAGATCTTAGGCTCAATTACCATTTCCTCTCCCATATTATCTCTGCAATCGATACTAATTCAGAAATTTTCAACGAAAACGTCAGCTTGTCATAGGTCACCTTCAGTCATGGAGGTGATTCTTCAATAAACGGTTACTTATCAAGAACATCATAAATGGCATAATTACACTTCATTAAGTCATTGTATCCCAAGCTTAACAGACGAAACTCGGATGGTGGTAATCTTTGACCAAATATGACCGTTACCAGTTCATTGGAGAAACATCATCTCTCTCAAAAAAAATATACATACAACAGCAAATGTTTCTACTCCATAAATTTTAATATCTAAACAAGACAGGCCTCAGTATAGTGACAATTGATAAAAAAAATTCCGCCATAAACGTTTCCCCGCATGCCTCAATTGTGAAAATTTGGGTTTCTTGATGATGTTTATACTTTTGGATGACTGCTGTAATTTTTAAGATACTTATTACGAATAATTGCAGATAAAAATAATAAACTCATAAATAAATTGGAGGCACTAATATTACTAGTGTAACGACAAAAATTATAACCAGAAAAGCTTACCAAGGAAACAAAGAGTTGTTCAAACAGCTCGATAGGCGGGATGTCCTCAAAGAAATCCAGAATTCCTTCCCTGTCCAAGACACCAAGATTTGAGGATGAGGAATTAGCATACCGATTCTATTTCTATCTTCCCGTTCTTAGCAAAGGAAACTTTTTTTTAGAGTGTTACAATCCCCAATTGAGATGAAACCTGGTCCATGATTCTAATAAGTATTATTCTTATTAGGAATTTCCAATTGAAAAAAAAATCCATTTCTAAATCAACTATATTTTCTTTTCAGAGAAGTACAATTTCAGAAGAGAAGACAGGGATCTTATCAGTAAATATTTCAACATACACTGCCAAATCCTCGTCGTGTAGAGGTGCTTGCTTGACTGCTGGAACTGGTTTTGCTGTTTCCCATAGTTCCTGCCACAAATTACCTAACACCAAGGAATGACTTTGTCATGAGAATTCAAGGCTCCACAAAATGACAGCACGTGACTAAGGTTTTTTTTTTTTTTGTTGGCTCTATCCTATTTTTATTTTACAAGCTATTGTGTGTGTTATGTGTTGTGCGCAAGTACCAAAACCCTGCTGCCTCACTCATACATCCTCACATGAAAGGTGGAGAGTCTAACTGCCCACCTCTCCCTTCGCAAGTGGAAAGGATGATCACTGGGCAACCCTCAAGTGGTTATGTGATTAAGAGTTCAACAGTTAAAATATTCAATTTTTACCTTCATGATGTGGGATTTAGGAACTGTAACAGCTATTATAATATTTAAGGACATGCAATGGCAACGACCGATAAAAGAGAAGGACATCATTACGAATAGACTCCACTGGTGCGACTGTCCATTAAAAGCTGTGACTCTTTCAACCAAGGATTTTTAGTAAATTGATAACCCTATATACAGGCTTGAGCTCCAAAGCTCTTACTATTACTTGACTAGTTTCCCTCTGAATCCAGGTATAAAACCATAGCTGGCATGTTCAGGTTTGACTAAATGACTATATAACAGCAGAAAATGGGTATGACACAAAAAAAATGTGTGAAGAAGCTTTCCCTGAAGTAGCTGAACATTTTGATTTCCGTTTTGCATTGATGCAAGTTTGGACATGGGGTTAAAGATGACCCCAGCAAAAAGGTTTTACCTTCCTTTTGCATTCGACTGCTTAATTGGCCTTTTGTTGATGCATTTTCATCCTCATATCCTAGGTAAGATTCGGTCCAGTCTGGAGAAGAATGCCATCTTACAAAATCTTCTAGAATGCAACCAGGATTAGCAGCCTTATGCAAGAGAGAAACAGACTCGATTCAACAGGAAAGTAAAAGATCGTAGAATCCATTGACAAAAGCAACTGGCACATCCATAACATGAGGAATATTTTGTCATCGTAACCTTGAAAGCTTGCATGTCAGAGAGGAGTTGAGAGCACCCAGCACCAACACTGATTAGACAATGTAAATTACAAATTGTCAATAAATAGGAATTGATCGCTCATCATTCGTAAGGTAACAACAATTAAAAGTAGCTATTTATTTTGTAAATCCTAAGCGAAGGTAGTAATTGTAGTCATCAAGTCAAGTATGAAATGCAGACGTGTTGCCCAAGAAGATATCTCCTCAATCAGTCAAACATTTCTAGTAACCTAACAAGATAATTATGTAATCTCGTGCATCTTGTGACCCAGTAAATGGTAACACAAAACTGACCTAGCACAAAAGCGAACAGTTTCACAGACTACAATGGAGATTAACCCAACAACCATAAGCACAAACAAACTTATGAAAGAGCAAAATTGGCCTTTTCGAGTAACTCATATTTGCAAGAGGAAAAAAAAATCTGTTCTCGTTACTACTTACCTCCCTTTCCGAAGTATGAATTCTTCTGTTTCTTTGATGAGATCTTCCATAAGTAAAGAAACTTCCTGCATGTAAACAGAGCACACAGGATTGGTTTTGATTCAAGGAAAACAATCGGTGTTCAGTAGAACTAAAACACTACAAACCAGGGTCACAGGAGAGTACACAGGTTCACCGGTTTCCAACATGCATAGATCATCACGCGGGTGATCTGCCCCCAGACGCAATACAAGCTCCCCTGTGTTTAATCTTGCATACAAAGCAGGGCTGTCCGAAACTGTATTTGCAGGCACATTGGATTTTTCAGTTTGCGAACCGGCCTCCCTTATTGTGGTGTCTAATGATTCAGAAGTAACCATGTGGCGCCGTTTGAGGGATATGCAACAGTTGATGACCTGCAGCTGCTGATATAAAGACAGCAGTTAAGATCAGGACTCTGATCCGCCGGAATGCCAGCTCTATGTTGCTCCTCATACTAAGAAAACAATGACGCGCGACTTTTCCATCTTGAGCTGATGAAAACTGAAAATCAGCATACTAAGAAAAATTGTCAGGAAATAGAAAAAAAAATGCTTTGTAATATTTGAGTGAGGCAAATTTCCAGCCCATCTCATATTGTAAAATTCAAGTAATGTAATGGACTGATAATTTTATAAAATATATGAATAATCCTATAGCCGGAAAGCAAACGTTGTTGACATGGCGGTCACATGGTTTAAGTGAATGAAAACAATGTTGTTTTGACTGAAAAATCATCTCACGGAACCTAGATGAAGAGTAAATGTGTCACAATGGTACAAGTTTGGGATTTTTTATCACAAAAAAAAAACTTTAGGATAAATGTGTCATATAGGTACAAGTTTGGGATTTTTGATATCACGGAAAAAAAAGTTTAGGGTAAATGTATCACGGTGGGCATAGTTTGGGGTTTTTAGTTACTTTTGCCTTATTTTAAAGCCATAGGAAACATCCTTTTATCTAGACAATATATTTTCAGCATCAATAAGCCTCAAATTTTCAAGATAAATAGTACAATTTTTGGTGTCAGGAAAAAAAAGTTTAGGGTAAATGTATCACGGTGGACATAGTTTGGAGGTTTTAGTGACTTATTTTACAGCCATAGGAAACATCCTTTTATCTAAACAATATTTTTCAGCATCAATAAGCCTCAAATTTTCAAGATAAGAGTACATTTTACAATTATCAAAGAATGCGTTCTACGAATTGGAAATTCTTCGAGAGATCATCTTCAATGTGATCATCTTCAATGTGAAGCTGTTTAATCAAATTCTTTGAGAGATCTTGATTTGTTTGGTGAGAAGAGGAGGGAGGAGAGAGGGGTTTATATAGAAGTGAGCATGAGTCTAAAGATTGAGGAGGGTTTTAAATTTGGCCCATCTTCTCGACTATAAACCGTGTTGAGGCACTTAAATGCGCTCTCCGACCATGTGACTTTGAAAAGGATGAAAGAAAAGGACTTCCTCTTTCGTAATGTCCCCACTAGCTTCTGACATAGAAGACGGCAGAAGGACACTATTGATGCCATAACTTGTATACGGCGATCACATTGGTGCCATAACTTTTTTTCGGATCACTTTGGTGCTAAAATCGGAAAAAATAGATCACTTTGGTGACTCCGGCCAAAATTCCGGCCAAAAAGCTGACGTGGCATTTATATTTTTTTAAAAAATAATTTAACTTGTACACGTGGAAATTATGTGGCTTTTTTTTGAATTTTTGAATTTTATTTTCCTTTTTTTATTTCTTTTTCTTTTCCAGCGAGGGTTCTCGCCGGCGTCCGGCGAGACTGCCCTCGCTTGGGTGGGCGAGGGTCGCCCTCGCCCGACGCCGGCGAGGACGGCCCTCGCCCGACGCCGGCGAGGACGGCCGACGGCCCTCGCCCGACGTCGGCGAGGGCCGCCCGACGCCGGCAAGGGCCACCCTCGCCCGACGCCGGCGAGGGCGACCCTCGCCAGACCCTCGCCCGCCCAAGCAAAGGCCGCCCTCGCCGACGTCGGGCGAGGGCGACCCTCGCCGGCCCAGGCGAGAGCCGCCCTCGCCGGATCCGGCGAGGGCGACCCTCGCCAGACCCTCGCCCGCCCAGGCGAGGGCCGCCCTCGCCAACGTCAGGCGAGGGCGACCCTCGCCCGCCCAGGCGAGGGCCGCCCTCGCCGGCGTCGAGCGAGGGCCGCCCTCGCCGGCGTCAGGCGAGGGCCGTCCTCGCCGGCGTCGGGCGAGGGCGACCCTCGCCCGCCCAGGCGAGGGCCGCCCTCGCCGGCGTCGGGCGAGGGCCGCCCTCGCCGGCGTCGGGCGAGGGCGACCCTCGCCCGCCCAGGCGAGGGCAGTCTCGCCGGACGCCGGCGAGGGCAGCCCTCGCCCGACGCCGGCGAGGGCAGCCCTCGCCGGAGAAGAAAAAAAAAATAAAAAAATTTAAATTTTATGTGTTATTTTCCTTTTATTATTATTTTAATATAATATAATTTTTATTTTTTTAAAAAAATACACGTCAGCATTAAATTTTATTTTTAATGCTGACTGGACCTCTCCGGCGAGCCATGGACCTCTCCGACGAGCTATGTCAGCGCCACGTAGAATTTCCGGCGAGCCACGTCAACGTTAGCACCAAAGTGATCGTTTTTCAAAAAAGTTAGCACCAAAGTGATCCGAAAAAAAGTTATGGCACCAAAGTGATCGTCGTACACATGTTGTGGCACCAATGGTGTCCTTCTGCTCATAGAAGACTATACCTCAATTTGCATGGACTTTTGCTTTGACGTTGCATGGATTCGAGCTGTGTTCCTTGTCACAGGATTTTCATCTCTCTCTCTCTCTCTCTCTCTCTCAAGGAAGCGAGATAAAAGAAAATTATGAAATCATGACTTAATTTTTATTGCACCAATACCTATTTCAGGTAACAAATTTCACGGGTGGGGGATTTTACCTTCCTAAAGTATCATCTTTTTCATGAAGGAAAATTGCACAAGTTCCTAAAACAACCGAAGTTCGGAGTTATGTGAAAATCCAGAAAGCCTATTTCAAACAGTATCTAATTCTCGACCATCAATACTAGCATAGGAGAAATATACTATAAAGTTTTTCCACCCCCAAGAGTAAATCATGTAACCCCCAGATTTGGCGCCGTTGGTTGAAGCATTGAAAGATTTTCAATTTAGGAACTTGAGGTCACTCATCCCACAAATGTGTGTAAACTTCTCTGAGTGACAACCACTTGTCAAAGGTCGGTACTCAACTGGTTCAGACAGTCTCCGCAAAGCTGTGTGCTCTTGCCCCTGAATTAAACAATGACAAAATATAATTGCTAAGCTACAAGCAAAATTGGGATATAAAATAACTAGAGAAACAAACCTGTTTGATTGATTTCCGTGGTGCATATTTATTGCTTTGACAATCATGTGATGTCCTCAATTTTGCTTTGGTGGACATAGAGCATATTACATTATCTCAATCAGGGTAGCGAATTGAAAATATTTATGTTCAGTAAATTCTTTTACGTATAAAGTAATTAAATGCTACTGCGTATAGCAAGCTTGATCGTTAGTTTATGGGCATGAAAGGTGCCGTTTAACAAAGGGGATGAAAAATTGAATTTAGGTGGCTTTATTACGTCACGACTAACTAGAAATATACGTTATTATCCTTGGTCTAAGGATCGAATATTATTGTCCTAAGCTAGAATTCGATTAGATGTCTTTTGGAGCTTCCCATTGAATGTATCGATTTTAAGAAGCCACATTTATTATTTCCTCCTATTGAACATGCAAAATAAGCAGAGAACCCCGCGTGAGTTCGTAAATTTGGCGAAAGATTTTCAATTTCTTGATTTCTTAATTTAGAAGTTTAACAAAACCTAGGATAAGAAAATACCACACCAGCTTCATAGCTTACAAAACATGAAGATTGTAACACGTTAAGAAAGATATCATTATCCACATAAAAATTACATATAACAAATAAAAGAAATATATGATTTCAGCTCCCGGAGGTTACATATGACTTCATTAAGCAGTGCAAACATAGTATATAGACAAAACCTATTGCGAGTCCATTTATATAATGCATATATATTTTGTATAAGTTTCGTTGTTGACCGAGTAGTCGCATTTCCTGCAGATTCAGGTCTAAAATTCGTTAATTAATCCGCAAGAAATTAATGAGATTGCACTATTTGCAGATCCAACAGGTGTCCGTCGACCTCGATTGTTTCAGCTGAACAAATTGCAAGTTTCTTTTCTTTCTTTTTCAAAGTAATAAAGATTGCTTCGTAAGTCAGAGAAATGGGTTTGACCAAAAAAAAAGTCAGAGAAGTGGGGCCCTATCGCAGCCTCTTTCTTCAATTGGGAACATTACTTCAATTTAAGGAGCGATAAAGACGGGGTGCTGTATTCTATCGCCCCCATTACTACGGGGCAAGTAGAGAAAAGTTCATATAAATTTGCTCATGTACAACTACACACTTACAAAGCAGACAAGTCACCATAGTATGCAAATAATGCAAAAGAAGATAAAAATACCATTGAGTGTACCCCTTGACTCGCATGTAAGAGGTTTCGCGAAAAATATATGATTTAGAATATATTTTTTTAAAAATAATCGCTTTATCACTTAGAAAAATTAGTAAATAGAAAACCTTTCTATTATGAACGAAATTTCTTGCCTATATTCATTTTTGTAAGTGATAGAAGATATTGTTTTTAAGAAAATGTTCAAATCATTGATTTTTTTTAGGGTTTTCCATTAGGAGGAAACTTTCCTGAAAGGCTCTAGCAAAGCAATGTCGATTGATTAAGAAACGGAGAAAACGAGGTTAAGGTAAGAAAAACAAGAGCATGGGAAGAAGAGCTCCCAAAGAGTGAATGAAGTATCTCCTTTTCGTGAATTGCGATAAGATTTTTGTCTCAATCTTTCACACACCTATTTTTAGCAGAGAGTTAGTACTGTTTCTTTTTTCAACCATGAAAATAGGAAAAAATTCTCCAGTCGATGCACTAGAGTGTCGCGACCTAAATTTACTTTCAGGCTAATGGATTATTAAGGCTATGCTTAACTCGGGCTCTCCCAAACCCTACCAATTCGCAACTTAGAGTTTAAGTTTTTAACATGCAAAAGTTTTCATACTTGGAGTCGCCACTAATCTATTTGTGGTAGGTCGATTAGAAACCTAAATAAAACATAGGGAGATATGTTTTATTCCTACGAACCAGAGATTCTAAGCTCGGGGACTTGATTACACTAGATTCGTCTAACGCCCTTTCGGTACCTTTTCTTTTCAAAAAAATGTTTTGACAGACAGTTTGGATCCATTTCAACTTAATTACTAACATGTGAGGTGTTCATGCGGATACGCAAACCACCAATTTAACACTCAAAAAAGCATTAAATAAATTGCAAGATTGTAAGAATTACTTACCTCGAACCAACGCAAGTATCTTCATTGTTAGCTAGAAAATCACATTGACAATCCTAATATGATTTCTAATTAACAAGCAATTCACTCAATTTCTTTTTGGATTTTCATTTATTTAAATGAAATCTGATCTATATGCAATGACATGCAAAAATTGACACGCGAATTAATGCAACCTAACATGCAAACTATATGTCATGCGACGACGTGACCTAATTCTAATGACGGACAAATGATTTATTTTTGGCATTTTCTCATTGAAATTCGGAATTATGAAAAATGCCTAAAATAACATGCAATCTAATGACTTTTCTTTTTTGGTATTTTCTATTGAAAATTCGAAATTGTAAATTAATTAAATCAAGAATGCAATCTATCTTAATCTACCATAAAACAATTCATTCTTTTTTTTGGGTTTTCATGAAAATTCGGAATTAAAAAATAACCTAAATAATCTATTAAGATTAGAATATTACTTAATTTAAACTAGGAAATAGATTATCTCAAGTCCTAATTTAAATTAAATAATCACTCTATCTTCTAGATATATTCAGGATTTCCTAAACATGCAAAACTCTAATTCAAATCCTAATTGATATTTTTTTATTTTCTTTTTATTTGAAAAGGAAAACAATTAAACAAGGATAACGACACCATTCAAAACGACCACGCGATCCGCCAGATTTGTTTCAAACTCGGATTAGGCACAAAAATCGAACTATCGGTCATATCTATAGGGTTATAGATATTGACGGAAAGTCGATCATTCAAATTTGGAAAGCGGATAAAATTCATTATCGTATCCAAGTGATTATGGATAATATAACGATTTTCCGTATCGCCACGTATCATACCTTAGGGATAAGGTCAGATAGTCGTCCAGATACGTTGCTAAATTAGGAACGATTCCTAATTCTGAATATTTAAAAATATTGCGGATGTCATTAACATTATCCTAAGATTTCTAGCAATCCACACGATATTCACAGAATATTCAAAACATGCAAATTAGGAAATTAAATATTTTGAAAATTTACCGAATAATGATCATTACCTAATTTGCAGATAGTCTCCAAATTCGAACTCGGATCAAGCTCGGGCTTGCGGATCGGGACGACGGCGAGTGTGACGTCGACACCGGCGGGGTCAACGGTGGCGTGCTCGGTGAGGCTGTGGCGCGGCTCCTGCGACGACGTGTGGCGGCGCGGGGAGAGGCGCGAACGGCGGTGGCGATGCGGCGGTGCCGCTCTCTCTGAAAATTCTCTTGGATAACTTGTTCGGCGCACCACTGATGACCTTGGTGACACGGAGGAGGGCGACCTCAGCCTTGAGCTCACCAAAAAACCTCACGTTCACAGCAATAGTGATAGTGGTGACAAGCTTGGTGATGATCCCATCCCAATCCAATCGGAAGCTGGTCGATTCAAACGAAGTCTGCGAGTTTTGCTCGGTCAAAGAGTGGAAACAGACAAAGGTAGTCTTCGTGTGTGTCCTTCGTTGACTTGCTGTTTCTTTCCTGTCTTCAAGCATCCCAATACATGTTAGTTTTCTTCATCATATCTGGACAAAAAAATTCAAAAGAAGACCAGCCATGGCTTCACGCTCCCTAGGTTGACATGTGTTCTCTCCTTCGTCGCCAACCTCTCTTCTTCTTCGTGTATTGCGGCAGGTGTTGCGGCGTGGGCGATGGCTGCGGAACGGCGGAGGCGCGGCGTGGCGGTGACGCGGCGTGGTGGCAATGCGCCGGTCTCCTCTTCTCTCTCTCTCTTTCACGCTCGTTCTCTCTAAAAAAAATTTCTGATTTTTCGATTCTGAGAGTCCCCTTTGAAGTGAAGCCCCCCCTCCTTTTTATATGTAAAACAAAACAAAGCCCCCAAGGAAAGAACGTGATGCAGCTTCCAATTGTGGACGCATTGAAATATATATTTTTATTCTTGTCCTTCTTTTGTTATTTTCTTTTCCTTTCTTTAATTTCGCATGCGACCAAAAGATTTTAATGATATTTTCTCAATATCTCCTAATCCGATGTGCCACACGCGCAATAACGAGTTGGGCCAAATCTTTAATTCACACGGGCTCGATCCAATTAAGCCCATCCGACACCAGTTCGATGCAAATGCAACTACTAAATATTATGTAATTTAACTTTAATATTTTTTTTAGGGACTAAAATTTAATCCCTAATTTTCTGTGCAATTAATCACTAGATGGTTAGTCAAAATTTAGGTGTCAACAGCTGCCCCTCTTTGAAGGGGAGCTCGAAGAGGTTTCATTCAAACATAAAATGATACCTAAATTTTGACTATGCAAATGCAATGAGAAAAATTAATCTTTTTGTCGAGTAAATGGGATCTCAATGAGCCCACACCCATTTTCTAATGTGATATGCGGATGATAATGCTAATGTAAAGATAGAAAACATACCTGCACTTACTTACCTGAAGATTTGGGAAAGCAAACTTGGGGTATGGAACAGCTTTTGAAAACCCGCCAAGTATATGAAATTCCCAATATTATTGGAAAGCTCGAAAATTCCCTTTGGATTTTCGAAATAAGACTTGAAATAAACTCGAAAATTTCCTTCGGATTTTCAGAGAAGATGCTTGAGATAAGATGGGTTCGAAAAATCCCTTCGGATTTTTGATAAAAGGTATCAAATAATTCCCTTCAGACTTTCAAGAAAGATTCTTGAAACTCCAATAAGGTATTTGAATGGCCTCAAAAATTCCCTTCGGATCTTTGAGAAAGATACTTGAAACTAAAATTGCAATCAAAAGTGAATATGCTCGAAAATTCCCTTCGGATCTTCAAGAAAGATATCTGAAACTGCAATCAGATATGATTAATAGGATCGAAAATTCCCTTCGGATTTTCGGAAATAATACCTGAAACTTCAATCAGATCTTTGAATGGGCTCGATGATTCCTTCGGATATTCGAAAAGATATCTAAAACTGCAATCAGATATGATTAATAGGATCGAAAATTCCCTTCGGATTTTCGAAAATGATACCTGAAACTACAATCAGGTAATTGGATATTGAAAATATTTAGACGAATTCGAGATAGCAACTCGAGCGTCGGGAACTCTTAGTCTTCGATGAAACATTACCTGTTGGACATGACTAGAGCAAAAACACATATGCATTCATCAAAGAGATTAGCAATCACGGTTACTCTAGAAAACACATTTCAGAATTCATCAATTCAATTGAAATTTATGCATGATGATTTTACCATATTTACATCACCAAATTTCCACTGGGGAGAATTATCACTAAGACAATTTTCACTCGTAACGTGGATTTCTTAAGAATGCTAAATGAGAGACTTTCAGTTAGAAAGGGCTATTTTATGAGAATCACTCCATCTCACCACCATCATATCGACAAGGATCCAAGTATTCTCGCAAGCGGTACAACCTTACCAATCTGAGAGGTCTTTGTCAGGACCGTAGTGTCGGTTTGGTCAATGGCTTAACCAAGGAGACTCTTCGAGTCGAGGCTATTGAAAGAAAATACTCTACAATCATCTTCGGGTTTACAAGTCAAGAACCCTGCAAAATGAGATAAAAATAGACTTGCTCGCACTTCTTCGAGTTAAGCTTATAAACATCTGAATTCTACGTTAATTCAAGTGCCCTAATCAGAAGAGACTTTGCAAGGGACGTAACGTAGGCTGGGTTCATTGGTTAAGAAACAGAACGATATATCAGGCTCAAAAATGTGTAAAAGGGTGAGAGTTGGTGATCATATAGGCATGATCACCGATCTTCTTCTTCGCCAGGGATTGTCTTCTTGGTAGATGCTCTATCGGCCTCGAGAGGTTGTCACTTGATTCCTTCGAGACTTGTAGGACTACTGCTCCACTGGAATTCATAACTTTGACATGTCATATTTTGACATTTTTTCTCTAAAGTTCTCCCCCTTTTTTTTTACCTTTTTTTAGGGGCACGGCCTTGTTTTTTACCAAACACACTGCTTTTTATGCCCCATAGTTTTTTTTTACCTTTGACACAGTCTACAATGCATACATTAGCCAACCACACTTTGTCTTGTTTTGATCGAATGACTAACATTTGGACTCTCAAGGTCTTCGTCTTCTATCGGTGCTCCGGACATGCTGCATGGACAGTGATGGCTTTTACCTTGCCCCATTGTGGGGAATGATCACCAACTAAATTTTTATGAAATGAAATTGCAGGCTCAAGTGGGCTAAGCAATGGATAAAGTGTGTAGGATAGAGAAAGAACCGCTCTTCATCATTCTAAGGCATTTGAATTAATGTTTGAGTTCATTTGCAATAGCAACACTTAAAAATTGATGCAAGTGTGAGCAAGAAAATTTTTATCCATTTTTCTCACCTTGCGATGTCGACTTCTCTCCAGTTTACCCCGATGTGGGGTGATTCTTGACAAGGGTACTTTGAAAAAACTTCTCCAAGTGTTTAGGCTCAAAGTGTCAAAACAATGAATAACCTGTATTGTTTAGGATAGAGAAGTGAATTGCCTCTCGTCATTTCGATAGTCGTACCTTTCGCGAGATAACCCTTTACCTTGTGGACATGGAATACTTCACTCATCTCACAAGTGTATGAATAGGGGACGGTGTATAGGATATGGCTTGCCTTTCATTATCCCGACACATCTCATTTAGCATACTCAAATAATACCACATCATTCATTAAATTATCCATTTGGATCATTCTCAATGAACTTGGTGAGTTAAACAGGTAAATTATCATGCAAAACCCTCTTTCGAAAAATATCAGTATTTTAAATACCTATCAAAGGTTCATAATTCAAAAATTTCATTAAATGCATGAGAAGCATAACATCCATTTCAAGAACATGTCATCGCTCAACAATATCAAACAAGAAGAGTGTCCTTAGGAATGAGAGCCCTTTGATTGCCCTTATTTGGAAAAGATGGACACATGAACACTCCATCTTTGCTTTTGCCCCTGCACAAGAAAACGTGCATGAATTGGATACTAAGCAAATGTGAATTGAGACTCAAAAGATTCCAATTAGAACCATGACATTATCTCTGTCGGATTTGTCAGTCCATCATCATCATCAAAGTTCAACATGTCCCTCAGTTCGTCATCCCCTACTATTGAGCACTCATCTTCGCTCTAGCATCATGCCCAAGTAGGTGGTGATCCTTTGCCCCATAGGTTCATCGTCAATAGAACTCGATGTGTCGATTCCTCATCACAACAAGCTACAGAATTATGCTCTAAGACATGAAGTAAACGAGTTAGACAAACAAAAAGGGTTTATTTGATGCTTGCTTTTGAAATTTGTTTTTTAAAGCAATGAAATGCTTTTTTTTTTTCGAAAAGTCTTCCTGTTTTTTTTTAGGGAGCATGACAAAGCCCAGCCCTCAGAATTTCTCTTTGGATGATATTTTTTTTCATGGTTGGATATCATCACCGGGCTAGTTTAGTATACTTTAACATGCCCTCAAAATGCGAATAAACTTGTAATTTCATTTAATAGAATCCAATGAATTACATTATTAGAAGGGAAATGCAAATAATCAAAGCCCTACGAATAAAAACATAAACATGAATTGAAATCCTAGAAAGCAGGAAATCCTAGAAAACACTTGAAATCCAAGAAAACACTTGAAATCCTAGAAAGCATGAAAGACTCCTTCGCAGAGGAGTACAGAAATTTCTCTACTCAATAACAGCATCCGCACTTCCAACATGGTTCGGTAAAGGGTTCCGCTGGACATTTGGTTGATCATTGCGGAAAGAGAATGCCTTTGTGTCCAAGAGGTCTTGAATTCTATGCTTCAGTACGTAACAATCGTCAGTAGAATGACCGACCTCCCCCATATGATACTCACACTTCTTAGAGGAGTCATAACCAGAGAACCGCTCGGGGTTCGGGCGTTTCGGCTCACTTGAAAGCAAATTTTTCTTTTGGAGGACAGGCAGAACTTTGGATAACGGCCCAGGCAAAGGTGTGAAGTTCCTTTTAGTACCTTGTTGTCGACTAGTGAATTGGCGTCCACCTTGTTGTTTGCCAGCAAATTGCATTGATGGGGCAATGTCACGGCTTTGTTGAGAGTAAGCTACATTCACTTCAGGTGCCGGTTCTTTATCTTTCTTGAGGGTGAATTTCTTAGCGAAGGTAGTCTGCTCAGTGGCCCAACCATCGCGCAGAGCGATCTCGATACGTTCTCCTGCTGGTATCAACTCAGCTAAAGAATTAAAATTAGAACCCAACATTCGATTACAAAACTCGAATGGTAAAGTCTTCATAAAGGTATCGAGCATCTCTTTCTCAGTTAACTCGGGAATAATTTGCACAGCTAGAGCTCTCCACCTAGTGGCATAGGCCTTGAAGGTTTCGGTCTTTTTCTTCTCAGTGCGAATCAAATCCTCACGTGATGGGGCCACATCAATATTGAATTTGTATTGATGAATGAAGGCATCTGACAAATCCTCCCATGTCTTGAGCGAGTGAATCTTCTTCAAAACGAACCATTACAAGGGGGGTCCAATTAAGCTATCTTGGAAAGTGTGGATCATGAGCGGCACATTATCAGCATACGGCGCCATCCTCGACGTGTAGTATTGTAAATGGACCTTAGGACAGGAAAGGCCATCGAACTTATTAAATTCAGGCGCCTTGAACTTCTTAGGGACTTGAACCTTGACAATGTGAGCAAGACCTCGTGGGAGTTGATCATCAAAGCCTTGCATTTGACGGAATTTTTCTTCAAGCTTATCAATGCGCTCAGCCTCATCACTCTTTGGTGGCTTAGAAGATGTATAGCCCCCATTTGTAATGATCGGATTAGCTTTGTCAGTTAAAGTTGCACCATTCTCAGTCGAGGAAGTGCCAATGGCAACTGTTTTTTCTTTACCTTTTGACCCAACAAGAGGAGAGTCATCGGGCAGTACAATCTCTACACTCGGTTGAGCGGGTGCAGATAGTGTGGAAATGCTTATCTGTAGGGAAGCAACTTGTTTGGTGAGATTCTCGAGCACATTCAGGACTTGCTTCATCTCGGTTTCAAGGACAATAACACGAGTCTGCTTATTTTGGTCAGTCATTTTTGCTCTTGAGCGAGTACGAATTGGGGAACGTTGACGGTCCGTAATAACCTAATTTGCAAAAATAGAGCATGGTAAGTATGCGTCCTCAAAACAATCGATCCATGACTCAGTCTAATTGTCTCTTTTATTCCCATTTTTCATGACATTTTTCATTACTCCATGTACTTGTGAAAATGATGACAAATTTCTTAGGAAATAATGACTTATGACAAACCTAGGAAAATAATAAGAATTGAAAGTAATTTCTTTTCAAAGTTTTTAAATTTTTTTTTCTTTTCCTTTTGAAAAAATTTCAATAATTATTACTTTCAAAAATCACGATCGACCTAGACCTATCATGGACCGACCAAAGAAAAACGAAACATAAATAAATTGCGAGATAAAGGTTCAGAAAACTTACTTCACCGGGTAAGATGATGGCAATCACATAGACATGCGCATGAAATGTGAGGTTCGATTTCTATCTAGACTCTGGCTCGCAAAGTGGAGACGCAAGAATTACCGAGCTAAACCAGTCATGGTGGTGGTTAAGCTAGGATTCCCCTGACTTCGGCTTAGTCAAAGAGCCAACCCGGGTTGCAAAGGGTGCAACCGTGGTGGGTACTCAATGACACGATGAAAGAAAATTCGGGACCGAGAAGGGCGACCCGTACCGCATGATTTTGGTCGGGGTATCCACTATCTCAGTACCATCCTAAACTTATGCCGCCCAGGTCCGGCAGCGGGTAGTGTGTGCAGTGTAGTGTAAATGTAAGGCATGCACAACAGGTTATATCAAACAGCGCTTCGTGCATAAATTAAACCATACATCCGAACACCTCCCTGCAAAACAAGGGTTAACAATCACGCCTCCCCTTATACCTCCCATACTACAAGAACATTTAACACCTTAAAATGTTAGGGACGTACCTGGGATCCTCGCTGCCAAACAAAAATTATTTTTGAAATGAAAAATTGGCCTAAGTCCACTAAGAGTTTTAATTCAAGTCCCCAGCGGAGTCGCCAAGCTGTCGCAACCTAAATTTACTCTCAGGCTAATGGATTATTAAGGCTATGCTTAACTCGGGCCCTCCCAAACCCTACCAATTCGCAACTTAGAGTTTAAGTTTTTAACATGCAAAAGTTTTCATACTTGGAGTCGCCACTAATCTATTTGTGGTAGGTCGATTAGAAACCTAAATAAAACATAGGGAGATATGTTTTATTCCTACGAACCAGAGATTCTAAGCTCGGGGACTTGATTACACTAGATTCGTCTAACGCCCTTTCGGTACCTTTTCTTTTCAAAAAAATGTTTTGGCAGACAGTTTGGATCCATTTCAACTTAATTACTAACATGTGAAGTGTTCATGCGGATGCGCAAATCACCAATTTAACACTCAAGAAAGCATTAAATAAATTGCAAGATTGGAAGAATTACTTACCTTGAACCAACGCAAGTATCTTCATTGTTAGCTAGAAAATCACATTGACAATCCTAATATGATTTCTAATTAACAAGCAATTCACTCAATTTCTTTTTGGATTTTCATTTATTTAAATGAAATCTAATCTATATGCAATGACATGCAAAAATTGACACGCGAATTAATGCAACCTAACATGCAAACTATATGTCATGCGACGACGTGACCTAATTCTAATGACGGACAAATGATTTATTTTTGGCATTTTCTCATTGAAATTCGGAATTATGAAAAATGCCTAAAATAACATGCAATCTAATGACTTTTCTTTTTTGGTATTTTCTATTGAAAATTCGAAATTGTAAATTAATTAAATCAAGAATGCAATCTATCTTAATCTACCATAAAACAATTCATTCTTTTTTTTGGGTTTTCATGAAAATTCGGAATTAAAAAATAACCTAAATAATCTATTAAGATTAGAATATTACTTAATTTAAACTAGGAAATAGATTATCTCAAGTCCTAATTTAAATTAAATAATCACTCTATCTTCTAGATATATTCAGGATTTCCTAAACATGCAAAACTCTAATTGATATTTTTTTATTTTCTTTTTATTTGAAAAGGAAAACAATTAAACAAGGATAACGACAACATTCAAAACGACCACGCGATCCGCCAGATTTGTTTCAAACTCGGATTAGGCACAAAAATCGAACTATCGGTCAAATCTATAGGGTTATAGATATTGACGGAAAGTCGATCATTCAAATTTGGAAAGCGGATAAAATTCATTATCGTATTTAAGTGATTATGGATAATATAACGATTTTCCGTATCGCCGCGTATCGTACCTTAGGGATAAGGTCAGATAGTCGTCCAGATACGTTGCTAAATTAGGAACGATTCCTAATTCTGAATATTTAAAAATATTGCGGATGTCATGAACATTATCCTAAGATTTCTAACAATCCACACGATATTCACGGAATATTCAAAACATGCAAATTAGGAAATTAAATATTTTGAAAATTTACCGAATAATGATCATTACCTAATTTGCAGATAGTCTCCAAATTCGAACTCGGATCGAGCTCGGGCTTGCGGATTGGGACGACGGCAAGTGTGACGTCGACACCGGCGGGGTCAACGGCGGCGGCGACGACGTGTGGCGGCGCGGGGAGAGGCACGAACGGCGGTGGCGATGCGGCGGTGCCGCTCTCTCTGAAAATTCTCTTGGATAACTTGTTCGGCGCACCACTGATGACCTTGGTGACACGGAGGAGGGCGACCTCAGCCTTGAGCTCACCAAAAAAACTCACGTTCAACGCAATAGTGATAGTGGTGACAAGCTTGGTGATGATCCCATCCCAATCCAATCGGAAGCTGGTCGATTCAAACGAAGTCTGCGAGTTTTGCTCGGTCAAAGAGTGGAAACAGACAAAGGTAGTCTTCGTGTGTGTCCTTCGTTGACTTGTTGTTTCTTTCCTGTCTTCAAGCATCCCAATACATGTTAGTTTTGTTCATCATATCTGGACAAAAAAATTCAAAAGAAGACCAGCCATGGCTTCACGCTCCCCAGGTTGACATGTGTTCTCTCCTTCGTCGCCAACCTCTCTTCTTCTTCGTGTATTGCGGCAGGTGTTGCGGCGTGGGCGACGGCTGCGGAACGGCGGAGGCGCGGCGTGGCGGTGACGCGGCGTGGTGGCGATGCGCCGGTCTCCTCTTCTCTCTCTCTCTTTCACGCTCGTTCTCTCTAAAAAAAAATTTCTGATTTTTCGATTCTGAGAGCCCCCTTTGAAGTGAAGCCCCCCTCCTTTTTATATGTAAAACAAAACAAAGCCCCCAAGGAAAGAACGTGATGCAGCTTTCAATTGTGGACGCATTGAAATATATGTTTTTATTCTTGTCCTTCTTTTGTTATTTTTTTTCCCTTTCTTTAATTTCGCATGCGACCAAAAGATTTTAATGATATTTTCTCAATATCTCCTAATCCGATATGCCACACGCGCAATAACGAGTTGAGCCAAATCTTTAATTCACACGGGCTCGATCCAATTAAGCCCATCCGACACCAGTTCGATGCAAATGCAACTACTAAATGCTATGTAATTTAACTTCAATATTTTTTTATGGACTAAAATTTAATCCCTAATTTTTTGTGCAATTAATCACTAGATGGTTAGTCAAAATTTAGGTGTCAACATAGAGTTGTTCCGCAAATACATAGAAATCTTGCAATGTCTATATAAGTGCATGTTCTCTATTTTGATGGCAATAATTTGTTTTGAGAAATTTGAGAGTTCGAACCAGACAGTGTGTTTCATATTTGATGCCAGTAATGATCTGGTAGCCCTCACAGGGAACTTCATCGTGTTAAATTGAGACAATTCTTACAAATTTGTAATTTACTAGTTCTTTATAAAGTTGTTTCGAATTCCTCTGGTTGTTATCTTTCTTAAGTGAAATATCCCACTGATCTTCTTTCTCGAGCGGGACTCACTATTAACAAGATTGCTACAGCTCTCATTGAGACTAATGCGAATTTGATGACAAATATGGGACTACTCTTTTGAATGCTACACTTTATTGACAATAGGTTGGCAATTTTGTATTCCTCCTCGTTACTTATCCTTACATCACCTATGATGTTCACATTGTCAGTCAGTTTATGATCGTCCCACTACAACTCATTTTGTTGTTGTTCTTTGCATTCTTCACTATGTCAAGGATACCTTATATCACGGTCTTCACTTTTCTGTCCATTCTACCGTAGAGTTGAAGGCTTATTTTAATACTAACTAGGTGGGAGACCCTCTTAATAGTCGCTCCATTATAGACTACTGTTTCTTTCTAAGTAACTCAATTATCTTACGGCGTTGCAAGAAACATACCGTTGTCACTCGATTTAGCATGGAAGTAGAATATCATGCTCTTCCTAATATTACATCAAAATTATTGTGGTTGCAATAATTATTAAAAGGCATGGGCGTCTGTCATAAGCATGAAATAGTAATTTGTTGTGACAAATGATGTTTTCCATGAGCTCACCAAACATATTGAAATATATTGTCATTTTATACTATATTGCATGCTCCATGGCATTGTTAATCCCATCTCCACTTCATCGATTGATCTAATTACTGATGTTTTCACTAAGGGACACTCACCCTGGTATTTTCAAGATCTTTTCTCTAAATTTCAGTTGGCTTCTTCTACGTCACCTTGAATTTCAAAGGATGGGATGTTAGAGATATATTTCCCTTTATTATGTATCGTGCATACCTTAATTGATTCTGATTGATTTTAATTTATATATTAACAATTTGTTACTATAAATATTCATTCTTGTAAAGCCTATAAATAGGTTAATCTACTCTTCATTATTGAAATATATACAGAAATAAGTCAATTTTCTTTTCCGTGTTATTCTTATCTAACAGCACATAAGCTCTCGTAGCAAACAAACCAAAAAAAAAGCTCTAAAAAAATCAGTGCAAAGTTTCATAAAGAGAGCTGGCTGACTACGAGGAAGTCCTCTAGCTTTAGGAGTGACTAAAGCCGCTCAAATCCCAACATAGCTTATTAGTTTTTGGAAAAATGACACAAACAGTCCCTGAACTTTAATTCAATGTGTAATTTGATCCCTGAACTTTTAATTTGTTCAATGTAGTCCCTAAACATTAACCCAATGTTCAATATGGTTCCTGAACTTTCAATTTGTTCAATGTGATCCCTGAACTTTTAGTACATGTTCAATATAATTCTTAAACTTTATAAAACTATTCAATGTAGTCCTTCCATTAATTCAAGTTTAGGGACTATATTGCATATTTTCACATAGTTCAGGGACAAAATTCAACATTTACAGGGACTAAGTTGAACGAATTAAAAGTTAAAGGACCACATTGAACATTAAGCTAAAGATCAGGGACTACATTGAACAAATTAAAATTTAAGTGACTAAATTGCACATTGAGCCAAAGTTCAGAGACTGCTTGTGTCATTATCCCTTAGTCTTTTGGACGTATGTGTTACTTGAACTTAAGTGACTATTTCCATCAAAACTCAATTTCATTTTTTTTTCAACGAGCGAAGCCGATCATAAGAGTACCTAAGCTTGTAGCCACAAAATATCTCAATAATTATATGGCTCGATAATCTTCTCGGGATCCATGAACATCCAGCAAAATTACGACCGATATAAGTCCACACTCCAACTATATATGTGACCCACAAGGAGTTGGCATAGCACGCAGCGAACAGAGAGGGTCGACCTCGTGACGTGACAATACATGTCCGAGCCCGTCGCTCATGCATCCCCACGAACTTCTTCAGTTGTGGGGCTATATTTTACTATCCTAACCACAAAAGAAGGCGAAAAATACTAGTTATACATATGCACACGCCCAAGTGGCTAACTTTGTGTAAATCTGCATAGACGAGACATATGATTACTACGACATGCATGTCTTGTACATTAATCTGTTGTAAAAAGCTTATTGAGACATAAAATCAAACTTAGGTGCAGAAGAGACCAAGGCACACTTCTCTCTGGCCGCACTTGGCTTTACATTTTAAGCATTCGACAAGCAAAACATAGAGTAATGATTTGGAAAGACACATCTTTATATTCGGTTCTCAATCTTCAAGGGAATCCACCACCATACCCTCCACCACCGCCAGCTCCTCCACCAAACCCTCCGCCGGCTCCACCTCCAAGCCCACCGCCGCCACCGCCACCGAACCCTCCTCCACCACCTCCTCCAGCTCCACCACCTATCCCACCGCCAGCACCAGCGCCACCTCCATATCCACCACCAGCTCCCCCGCCATAACCACCACCTAATCCTCCACCACCGCCGCCTCCATAACCTCCTCCACCACCTCCCCCTAGACCGCCGCCGCCTCCAAGTCCACCACCCGCCCCAGCTCCTCCACCATAGCCAGCTCCCCCACCAGCACCAGCACCGCCACCCAATCCTCCTCCGCCACCGCCTCCAAAGCCACCGCCCCCTCCACCACCCAGGCCACCACCATATCCCGGACGGCGGAAGAAGGCTTTCTCCTCCTCAAAGGACGCCTTCTCACCCAAAAGCACCCTAGAGTAGCCAGAGGTGCAAACTAGAGCACCGAGAAGCACAAGAACAAGCAACTTGGAAGTGATCATCTTTAATGTGAAGCTGTTTGATCAAATTCTATGAGAGATCTTGATTTGTTTGGTGAGAAGTAGAGGGACGAGAGAGGGCCTTATATAGGAGTGAGCATGAGTCTAAAGATTGAGGAGAGGTCTTAAATTTGGCTCATCTTCTCATCCGAAAACCGCGTTGGGGCACTTAAATGCACTCTCCAGCTGTGTGCATTTGAAAAGAAAGACAAGAAAAGGCCTTCCTCTTTAGTGCATGTGCCCACTAGCTTCTGACATGGAAGACTGAAGCTCAATTTGCATGGACTTTTTGCTTCGACGTTGCATGGATTTGGGCGGTATTCATCTGCATCTTTAGGCTTTTCATCTCTCTCTCTCTCTCTCTCTCTCCTCTATTTCAAGGCAGTGAGATAAAGAAAATTATGAAATCATAACTTAATTTTATTGCACCATGGCAAATCTCATGGGTCCAAGATTTACCCATGTAAAGTTGGTTTATCCTTTTCATTAGAAAACAATTGCAGGTTACTAGAGCAACCAAAGTTTGAGACCATATGAAAATCCAGACAATTTCTAATTCTCGATCACCAATACTGGTTTCGAATGAATTTACTATTAAGTCTTTTCATGGAAAATGTATAGTAAGAGTAAATCATAAAACCCTCGAATTTGGCATAGTTGATTGAGATATTGGGAGATTTTCAGTTTAGGAGCTTGAGATTATCCTTTCGAATACTGCATGCAAATTACCAAAGTCAGTAGTCATGCGCCCGTATCCTTGAATTTAACAAAAATGCAAGTCGTATGTAATTGCCCTCTTGATAACATGATAATATTACTAGCTACAATCAAAAAGGCAATATATAAAAACGAGACAAACGATACTCGGTAAGATTATCTTTAAAGCAAGTTTACTGCTTTGACAATCACGTCACATCCTTAATTCCGTATTGGTGGACAGAGAGCATATTATAACATCCCAATCAAGGCAGCTAAGTGAAAATAGTTATGTTCTTGAAATTATTTTACGTACAAAAGTAATTGAACGAACGCTACTACATATAACAAGCTTGATTGGGTAGCTTATAGGCCTATAAGCGCCGTTTAACTAAAGTGATGAAAAATGAATTTAGGTGGTTTTATTACGTCACGACAGGCTAATGATATACTGAATATTACAAGTTCTAAGGATCAAATATTATTGAACTAAGC
The DNA here is from genome assembly GCA_031216185.1 of Syzygium aqueum. Taxonomy (NCBI): domain Eukaryota; kingdom Viridiplantae; phylum Streptophyta; class Magnoliopsida; order Myrtales; family Myrtaceae; genus Syzygium; species Syzygium aqueum. The sequence continues at coordinate 3,877,327 of CM062236.1, read as the reverse complement.
TGTTATTTGGTGAGATTTCTTTTGGGGCTCCCAATTCAATGTACTCGTTATTTGAGAAGCGACATTCAATATCTCCTATTATTGTACAAGCAAGATTTGGAAACAACCCCACGCGATTTCATCAATGAGCAGGATAAAAAAGCCGTTCGCGATTAATTTCTTAATCGTCGGCTAGTCTGCGAAAGTTTTTCCAATATAGAGGTTCAATAATCCCTTTGATAATAAACTACCCCTCTAGCTTCATAGCCAGTTTGCAAAACATGAAGACTAAATACGTTTAGAAAAATATCATTATCTATAAAAAAAAATTACCAATTACATATAATTTCAGCTCCCGGAGGTTATTTATGGCTTCAAGAGCCAAGCAACAAAAAACGAGAGCTCAATCAAACATAGGATATAGACAAAATATATTATGTATGCAAATGCATAACGTAAGATTTTGTGATACCACAGCCAATTGTTCTAAATATTTAAGTTGTTTGATGAAAACGTGATTAAATATTTAAATACTCTAACACTCCCCCACACGCTTAGTGTGGTCTTTTTGCTTAACACTAAGCATAGACATATTTAATTGGAAAGACAGTTGGGGTCTGTAAAAATTTGAACTCGAGATCTCCAGTTCTAATACCATGTGATATTTTATAGAACCTCAGCTAATTATTCTAAAAATTTAAACTGTTAGATGAAAATGTGGTTAAATATTTAATTACTCTAATACAAAGTATAAAGTACAGTTCTTGACCGAGTAGTCGCATTTCCTCCTTCACGGTTGAAGCACATTAATTAATTAATTTCGGAGAAATAAATGAGATACCACTATTTGCGGACCTAACATTGTGTCCGTTGACCTCAGCTGTTTCAGGCCCACAAATTGCATGTTTCTTTTTTTCTTTCTTTTCTTTTTTTTTTTTGTTCATAGTAATAAATATTGCTTTGTAAGTCAAAGAAATGGGCCCTCCAATTAATTTAATTTAAGGAGTGACAACGACGGAGTGCTGTATTCTACAGCCCACCATTACTACACGGCAAGTAGAGGTACAATCATATTAGTTAATGTTCATGCACAATTACAGACTTAGATAGTGGATGTGTAAGCATAGTATAACATTATCTGAATAGTACAAAAAAAGATAAACATGGTATAGTGAACATCAGGATCTCTGGTTTCCCCCTTGACATTACAGGTAGGAGGCGCGTCAATTAGTTTGGATGCATTTGTTTTGTGAAAAATGTGATTTTTGAAAATATTTTCCTAAAAATAATTGATTGATAACTTAGAACATTTATATAACCGAAAATATTTTCACATCAACAAAAGTCTACGCCTACATTCATTTTTGTAAGTTACATAAGGGAGAAAATATTCTCTAAATTATTGATTTTTTAAGAGTTTTCCATTATGAGAATTCTTCCCTTTGAAGGCTAGTAACACTAAGGGTCTGTTTGGTAACTGGCCAAATAGTGAAAATTTCTATTCTTTTGTTCCCATAATCAGTTTTGAAATAGAAATTCATTTGTTAAATTTTTTTATTCTAGATACAAATTCTTGCAAATTTATGCCCAGAATCAGTTTTGAAGCAAAATCAAGAATAAAAAAAAGTAGCTTTTTAATTCTAGGAACAAAAATGAGAATTGTTGACACCTAAATTTCGGCGCATCATTTAGTGGTTAATTGCATAGAAAATTAGGGATTAAATTTTAACCCCTAAACAAAAATATTAAAATTGCATAGCATATAGTTTAGGTTCATATAGATTAATTGCATTCCACATCGGATTGGCGGTGGCAAGCGAGCTTAAAATTTGTCATGTAAATTGAGCTCGGGTACCGAACGAGACTCGACTCACCCTGAAGGCAAGGGCCGAAAATTACAAGTCAGAAGGGTTTGGTTGTCTTAATTTGAGTTTAAATTAACCCATTATGCCTAATTAAATAAAAGTCTACATTAATTCAACCCACTTGAAATTAAATGATGATTAAAGCCTAATTCCAAGCCTAAGCCCATTAAGACTAGAAAACTCGGTTGATTGACCTAAGTTTACATTATAAATACATCGTTATGTGTCATAATTAAAGGGGTCTTTCAGAATTTTAGATCAGATTTTTAGAGAAAGCAAAAAGTGTGAGAGAGAGAGAAAAAAAGTGATAGAGTTCCCCGCGGCGTTGTCCAAACCAACGACCTCCCATCGTCATCTATCACTCCGGCCGTTGCTGTCCAAGCTCTCTCCGATGCCAAGCAAGCATTGGCGTTAATCCGAATACTCTCTATTGATCTCAGCTAGAATTAACTCTTTGGCAAGACACACATTGAATACACACGCACACATATTGAGTACACTGCCATTAAGCAGAGAGAAGAGACAGCAGAGAGAGGGAGAGGAAGCCCAAGATCTGCAAGTTGGGGAGCACGCTTATAAGTGTGACACTCCGGGGACGAGATCCCTCATTCACGTCGTCGCTGGTTTGGCACTCTACAAGATCCAAGCTTCACCGCCATTCCACCGCGTACACTTGTGACGTTGGCGAACCTCCAACGAATTCTTTGAATTTACGGTGTTGTTTTTTTTAGGTTTCCTGGCGAGTGATTAACAAGTAATTGGCGGTCCCCGTTGCTTCTAGACTACTTCCGACGTATCCAGTCCTCACACCAACATTGGGGATGCTCCCTGCGGCGAGTCCCACGACCTCACCATCCAAATTTTTCTATGTGTTCACTGCATGCACAAGCGGAGAGGACAAAAAGATCAAATTACGCGCTCAATGAATGATTAATGGTGAAGCGGTGAGATTTGTCAATATATGATCGCGGGGGTGGTTCAAGCTAGTGAGTGGGATTGCTTGGTCAATATAAAAGTAAACGAGTCTTGATCAGTGGAGATTCTTTCACACCTCCGGTGCTCATTCTTCACGTTTTTTGAGACCTTGCCGTAACGATCCCCACACCACGAGCTGAATCACCACCGAGAGCAACACCCGCTGGTCCTTCCTCGACTAAGAGGCCATCACCGAGAATCAGCGGTGGTTCTTGCCCATCACCACCCGTGATCTGCCACCGCCGACGAACGCCACCACCGCTGCCACCGTTGCACCGTCACTCCCGCCACCGTCGCTAGTACCACGCCGCTGTCCCCGCCGTAAGTCGCCGCCGCTCCTGACGCTGCGCCGCCACTCCCGACGCGCCGCCGATCTGCAATCCCGATCCGCTGCAAATTCAAATTAGGAAAGAAATCTACAAATCAGGTAATTATTGTATCCCAATTTAATTTGAATATTTTGTTGTCTAATTTGTGCTTATTGATATCTAATTCTGCATATTTGAATAATAAGTATATTCCAATTATGATTTATTTCCTTTTTTGAAATTTTAGATATCTATTATTTATTAAATTTGGATAGAATTTAGAATTTTCAAAATCTTCTAAATATATCCAAGATATTTGAGATATCGAATTTTGTTCAAGATGTGATCGATTAGGAAAATTTCCTAATCTGCAACCGCACACGTGAAAATAAATCTATCTGTCGCGACCTAAATTTTCTCTCAGGCTAATGAATTATTAAGATTAAACTTAACTCGGGCCCTCCCAAGCCCTACCAATTCGCAACTTAGGGTTTAAGTCTTTAACGTGCAAATGATTTCATGCTTGGAGTCGCCACTAATCAATTTACGGTAGGTCGATTAGAAACCTAAATAAAACATAAAGAGATATGTTTTATTCTTACGAACCAGAGATTCTAAGCTCGGGGACTTGATTACGCTAGATCTAGTCTAAAGCCCTTTCGGTACCTTTTCTTTTCAAAAAAATATTCTTGACAGGCAGTTTGGATCCATTTCAACTTAATTACTAACATGTGAGGTGTTCATACGAGTGCGCAAACCACCAATTTAACACTCATGAAAGCATTAAATAAATTGCAAATTGGAGGAATTACTTACCTCGAACCAACGCAAGCATCTGCATTGTTAGCTAGAAAATCTCAACAATCAACCCTAATATGATTTCTAATTAACAAGCAATTCACTCAATTTTTGGATTTTCATTTTTTTAAAAATAAAACCTAGTCTATATGCAATGACGTGCAAAAATTGACATGCGAATTAATGCAACCTAGCATGCAAACTATATGTCATGCGACGACGTGACATAATTCTAATGACGGACGAATGAATTATTTTTGGTATTTTCTAATGAAATTCGGAATTAAAAAAATGCCTAAATTAACATGCAATCTAACGACTTCTTTTTTTGGTATTTTTTTATTAAAAATAGAAATAAAAAATTACTCAAATTAAGAATGCAATCTATCTTAATCTACCCTAAAGTAACTCATTTTTTTAGGATTTTCATGGAAATTCGGAATTTAAAAATAACCTAAATAATCTATTAGGATTAGAATAACACCTAATTTAAACTAGAAAATAAATTATCTCAAGTCCTAATTTAAATTAAATAATTATCCTATCTTCTAGATATATTTATGGTTCTCTAAACATGCAAAACTTCTAATTTAAATCTAACTAACAGAATTTTTTTATTTGGTTTTCTTTATTTAAAGGAAAAACATTTAAACAAAGATAACGACCACATTCAAACAAACCATGCAACCCGCAAGATTCGTCTTATCAAACTCAGATTAGGCAAAGAAATCAAACTAACAGTCATATCTATAGGGTTATAGATATTAACGGATAGTCGATCGTTCAAATTTGGAAAGCAGATAAATTCCATCATCGTATCCAAGTGATTATGAATAAGATCACGATTTACCGTATCGCCGCGTATCGTACCTTAGGGATAAGGTCGGATAGTCGTCCAGATACGTTGCTAAATTAGGAACGATTCCTAATTTCGGGCATTTAAAAATATTGCGGATATCACAAAATTACCTTAAGATATCTAGGTATCCACCAAAATATTCATGAAATATTCAAACACACGAAAACTAGAAAATTAAATATTCTAAGAATATCATATGAGAATCTTACCTAATTTTGCGGATAATTTCCGAATTTGAATTCCGCTTCGGACTCGGATCGCGGAAAGTGTGGTGGCCAATGGCGGTGGATCACGAGGGATGGTTCGATAGCCTCTCGGTGAGGCAAGGACTGAGCAAGCTCGCAGCGTTACTGTGAGTACTCGACGGAGAATCAGACAAGATAACAACCAACGAGATTGGGCAACGCGGCTGCAGGACTCGTCGAACTTGGTATTGACTTTGAACTCACGGAGCTTCACTGCGAGGACACTTTATGAAGTTGCTGGACGTTGCTGGAGCCCACACGAAGTTGCTGACTTCACTGGTCAACCTGCAAGGAATTCAAAGAATTTGTCCCAGTTTGGTGAAGTATCACTCGGAGCCGTACACGGTGAAACACAGCACTGCAAATGTTGTAAAAGGTGCAGAACGGCAGCTTGGATGCAGCGGCTCCTCGTCGTCGTCGTCGCAGGTGGGCACAATAGCAGCAACTTCTTCACGGACTGCCGCCGACTTACTTAAGTGACGCACCGATGAGCGGAGGAACAGCCACGAGGAGGCACGAAAGTAGCAAGAAATAGAGTCTGGTCACGGAGCTCTCGATCGGTCGTGATCGTGTAAACACACCCGAGGAAGAGGACGACTCTTCTCTCCCTTTTAACTCTCTTGTTTTCTTTCTGTTTCTCGTGTGTAACACCAAAGAGAGCCTCCCCTTCTTCTTTTTTTTTTTTTCGGAGCCCCTCCTGTGTATCTCCTTTTATATTCAAAGCCGTGGGACGTCTTCAAGGAGAGAATTAATATCTCCTTCCTCTTTTAAAATATTAATAAATCTCTTCTTGTATTACTCACATGAAGATATATTTTCCTACGAGTGCAATTGACTTCCCATCTCCAGTGATCCGTCCTTATTCCTTTCCCTTTTTCATTCAACCGAGTGAATATATATTCTACTCATTGCAAGCTACACTTGGCTGAATATATATACGTGGGATATTGCCCTTTTGTGGCCAAATCCTCAAGATTGCGGTAATATTGCTCTCTATATTTCTTAACTTGAAGTATCACATGTGCAGAGCATATGAATGATGGGTTCGGCCAAATTTTCATCACGATGGGCTTAATTTGATTAAGCACAGGACCACTCACTCGAGTCCATCCGCCGACGGTCCAAATGCAACTATATGAGCCTATCACTACTAATGCTCCTAAATTCTATATGCAATGCAATATATTTTTTTTCGAGGGACCGGGATCGATCCCTAATTTTTATGCAATAAATGACTAATTGGATTTCCATAATATAGGTGTCAACACTATCTATCAGGCTTTAAATGGAGTTATTTTCATAGCGGGTATTTCAAATTTTAGGATCGATCTGTCAGGCTTCGGATCGAAACTTAATTCGAAAGATTTAGCGGTTATATTTTTTACTTGATTTTAATTTCGAATTTTCATAAAAAATGCCAAAAAGATTGCGCTTGAATAGGTTAATTTCTTTAGTTTAAAATTGCATGTTTAGATAATTGGCATTTTTAATTCCGAATTTCATTTTTATAAAATACAAAAAATAATATGCCCTTCATTAGAAATAGGTCACGTCGTCGTATGACATATAGTTTGCATGTTAGGTTGCATTAATCGCATGTCAATTTTCGCACGTCATTACATATAGGTTAACTTTCATTCAAATAAAAGAAAATCAAAAAGAAATCTTTGCACCTTTGAACTTCAAGTCAAAATTTTTCAAAATTGTCAAATTGAGTATTTTTCTTGAAATTGGTACCGAAAGAGTGTTAAGGAATTTAGCGTAACCAAGTCCCCGAATCTATAATTTTTGGTTCGCAAAAATAAAATAATACTCCTGCTATATTATTTAGGTTTCTAATCAACCTACCCTAAATGATTTGTGGCGACTCCCGTTGAAAATATTTGCATGCTCACAATTGGACCTAAATTGCAATTTGATAGAGTTTGGGAGAACTCGAGTTAGGTTAGTTAATTTAATTGATCTAGTAATCCATTAGCCTTAGATCGAAATCCAATTTTTTTTAAGTCGCGACAAGAATAAATTTATTTTCTTCTTCTTTTTCTTGGTTTTTAATGTAGCTTCTAATGTCCAACACGAGGGCCACCCTCATCGTATCTGGCGAGATTAAAATATTTTAATAAAAAATGCTATTAATAAAAAATATTATTAATGATAAAAAAATTTACCGACCATGAAAAAAAATTATTTTACCAGCCATGGCCAGCAACTAGGCCATAAAAAAATATTATTAATAATAAAATATTTTATCGGCCAAGGCCAACGACCAGGCCATGGAAAAAAAAATAAAAATATTATTAATAAAAAATATATTTTATCGGCCATGGCCCGCGACCAGGCCATGGAAAAAAAAGGAAAATATATTTTAATAATAAATATTATTAATAAAAAATATTATTAAAAAATTTTACCTGCCATGGCCATAAATAATAAAAAAATTATTTTTTAATAAAAGTATTATTAATAAAGAAATTTTTTGCTGGCCATGGCCAAAAAAAATTAAAAAATTATTTTTAATAAAAGAATTATTAATTAAAAAATATTTTACCAGCCATGGCCAAGAAGGAGGAGAAGAAATAAAGAAAAGAAATAAATGTTAAAATATTTAAAATGTTATTAAAATATTATCAATTATCAGTACATTTGTCCTTTTCATTAGAAAACAATTGCAGGTTCCTAAAACAACCAAAGTTCGAGGCCATATGAAAATTCAGACTGTGTCTAATTCTTAATCATCAGTACCAGGGAAAAATTATCAAAAAAATCATAAATCTATTTCACTTATGCCAATTCAGTCCTAAATTTTTCAATTTGGCCAATTTAGCATGGACATTTTGACAATTTACTAATTGAGTCCTTCAGGCCAATTTTGGCCAAAAATCGCCGATGTGGATGTCAGTTATCCTATGTGGCACAATTAGCATTGACATAAATAATTTTTGCAATTTTATAAAATATTTTATTTTCTTTGTAGCCAGCAAGGGTTGCTGGCTGCAAAGGCCTTCACCAGATCTAGGCCACATCAACACTAATTGTGCCATGTAAAACGACTGGCATCCACGTCAACGAATTTCTATCAAAATTGGTTGAAAAGGCTCAATTGGTAAATTGTGTAAAAGTTTATCACCAAATTAGTCAAATTGAAAGGTTTATTACTGAATTGGTACAAGTATAATCGGTTTATGATATTTTTAATAATTTTCCCTCAATACTGGTATAGAATGAATTTGCTATGAAGTCTTTTCATGGAAAATGTACATTAAGAGTAAATCATAAAATCCTCAAGTTCGGCATAGTAGATTGAGGTACTAGGGGATTTCCAATATAATACTGCATGCGAACTACTCAAAATTTGTAGTTATGTGCCCGTACCCCTAAATAAAAAATAAATCGACTTGTATATAATTGCCCTCTTGATGACATGATAAAATTTCTAGCTACAAGCAAAAAGGTGATATATAAAAACAAGATGAACGAGACCCAGTAAGATTATCTTTGAAGAAAGTTTACTACTTTGACAATCACGTGACATTCTTAATTCCATGTCAGTGGATATAGAGCATATTAAAATTCTGGGTTAATATCACGATAAACTCAAAACTAGTACACTTGTGACAAATTTACCCTAAACTGATTACCAAAAATTTTAAATTAATACATTTGTGACAAATTTGTCCTCCATTTGTTTACGTTAAATTATATTAATATCACAAAAAATCACAAACTGGTAACGGAGGGTAAAACCCCTAAACTGATACATTCGTCGACTACCACTTGTCATCTAATATAGCAATTTGACGGTAAAATTTAACAGAAACTATTAAAATGTAAATTTGTTATAAGTATACCAGTTTGGAGATTTTATTAGTTAAAAATTAGTTTTGGATAAATTTATTATAAATATACCAGTTTAGGGTTTTTTGTGGTATTAATCCTAAAATTCACAATCAAGGCAGCTAATTGAAAATATTTATGTTCTTGAAATTATTTTACGCATAAAAGTAATTGAACGCGACAACATATAGCAAGCTTGATTGGTAGCATATAGGTCGGCAAGCGGCGTTCAACTAAGGGGATGAAAAATGAATTTTAGGTGGCTTTATTACGTCACGATAGGCTAACAATATACTGAGTATTTCAGGGTCTAAGGATCAAAATATTGTCCTAAGCTAGAATTTGGTGAGATGTATTTTGGGGCTCCCGATTCAATGTACACATTATTTTAGAAGCGACATTCAATATCTCCTATTATTGTACAAGCAAGATTTGGAGACAACCCCACGAGATTTCATCAGTGAAGAGGATAAAAAAGCCGTTCGCCATTTATTGTTGTTGACCGAGAAGTCGCATTTCCTGCAAATTCAAGTCTAAAATACGAGTTGTGGTAGCTCCATAAATTGCAATTTCCAATTTAATTTTTTTATTTAAAGAAATGAATATTGCTTTGTAAGTCAAAGAAATGGGCCCATCAATAACTTTAATTTAGGGAGTGATGAAGACGGACTGCTGTATTCTGCACGCCCCATTAATGCTGGGCTACAGGCACAGGCAAATACAAAAGAAGTTAAACGTGATCTAATAAACTTCAGCATCACTGGGTCTCCCCCTTGACATACGGGTAGGAGGGATGTCGGTTAATATGCGTTTATTTCACGAAAAATATATAAATTAAAAAATATTGTTTTAAAAACATTTGCTTGATTATTTGGAAAAATTATTCAACAGAACCTTTTTGTTCTTCGTGGAGTAACACCGATTGATTTAGAGATTGTCAGAATGAAGTTAGGGCAAGGACGAACTTTTAACTCTCAGACGAACTGCTCTTTTCAATTGCGGTGCGAATCCTAAGGGTAGAAAAAATCGATGCTTCTTTCTAATGAAGATCCCTTGGCTAGGTATTCGAGATAATTTACATTTATCAACTAAACGATGTAATAAACCACCCCGTAAATTAAGGGGTGCGAAAACACAAAAAAGAAAAGGGTATTGTTGACACCTAAATTTTACTAACCGTTTAGTTTAATTTGCATAGAAAATTAGGGATTAAATTTTAATCCCTAAACAAAATTACTAAAATTGCATAGCATATAGTTTAGGTTCATTGCATTTTGCATCGGATTGGCGATGGCGAGCGAGCTTAAAATTCATCGAACAAAACTCGGTTCGCTCGGAATGCAAAGGCCGGGAATTTCAAGACGAACGAGCTCGGTTGTTTTAATTTGGGCTTAATTTAATCTATTGTGTTTAATTAAATAAAGCCTAAGTTAATTCGGCCCATTTAATGTTAATATGAGCCTAAGCCCAAGCTTAAGCCCATTAAGACTATAGAGCCCATCTAATTGACCTAGTTTAGGATTATATAAACATGTTTTAGGTCAGAATTTTGAGACGAACACACAATTCAGATCAAAAATTTTTAGAGAGAAACACACACGTGCGAGAGAAAGCGAAAGTGAGAGTGAGAGTGAGAGAGAGAGAGATCGGCGAGGATCCACGCCGCGCGCCTTCGCCCGCCGCGCGCTGTACTCCGTCGTTCGCCGAGCGCCGTGCACCGTCGCTCGCCGTGCCGCGCCGCACGATGACGCCTTCTGCTCCTTCGCCGCTGTCCACAACCGTGCCGGCGTGCCTATGTTGCTGTCCCTCCACGCCATCCACAGCCGCTGGAGAGCCGCCCATCCTCGTCAGTTGGCCATTGCCCGGAGACGCCCGCTGCATTGCCGATCGCATCAGCCCTCTCGCCGGTGAATCCACCGCACCGCCGAGGCACCACGCCTAACACAACAACCGCCCCCTGCACCGCCTCTGCCGCCACATGCCTCTCCTTCAGCCGTGCTCTGCCCATCATCGCTGCCTCTGTCCGTGCCGTCCTCAGCCACCGGAGACTGCCGCCTGCTCTCGCTGGAATAGCCCCGCCAGAGACGCTGGAGACAGCCACGCCAGCGCTGCCCCTCAGCAGCTGTTCCGCCGCCTTGCCGTGGTCTCATCCTCGCCGCAAGCCACCTGAAGACCGGCCATTGTCGTCGTCCTCTCCGTGCTGCCGTTCACCGAGCAGCAGCCCAGCAGGATGCCGCCGTCACCGGAGAGCTGCCCACTGCCAGCCATAGTGAAGCAACAGACCGCCGGACAGCCTTGCCATGAGTCTTGACATCACCGTCGTGAGCCGTGATCCACTGTGTGCCTCGCCGGAACAGTGTTCAGAGCAGCCCCGCCGGCGTTGCCATCTCGACGTCGCTTGCCGTCGTCGTCGCCGATTGTCCCGTCCCAATCCGCAAGCCCGAGCTCGATCCAAGTTCAAATTTGGAAATATTTCAAATTAGGTAACGATCATTATCCGATATATTTTCAAAAGATTAAGTTTCCTAATTTTCATGTTTGAATATTTCATGAATATCATGTGGATATTTAGAAATCCTAGGATAATGTTTGGCATATCCGCAATATTTTTGAATGTTCAAAATTAGGAAACTTTCCTAATTTAACAACGTAACTGGACGACTATCTGACCTTAACCCTAAGGTCCGATACGCGGCGATACGGGAAATTATCATCCTATCTATAATCACTTGGATACGATGATGATTTTTATCAGCTTTCCAAATTTGAATGATCGACTTTCCGTCGATATCTATAACTCTATAGATATGACTGATAGTTCGATTTTTGTGCCTAATCCGAGTTTGAAACAAATTTGGCGGATTGCGTGGTTGATTTGAATCGGTTGCTATCTTTACTTGTTTGATTGTTTTCCTTTTCAAATAAAACAAAAATATTCAAAAATATTAGCTAGATTTGAATTAGAGTTTTGCATGTCTAGGAATCATAAATATATCTAGAAGATAGAGTAGTTATTTAATTTAAATTAGGACTTGAGATGATATATTTCCTAGGTTAAATTAAGTAACATTCTAGTCTTAATAGATTATTTAGGTTATTTTATTATTCCGAATTTTACACAAAAATCCTAAAAATAAGTCATTCTAGGGTAGATTAAGTCATCATAGGTTGCACGTTATTTTAGGTATTTTTATCATTCCGAATTTTAATAAAAAAAATACTAAAAAAGAGAAGTCATTAGGTTGCATGTTAATTTAGGTATATTTTTATTCCGAATTTCATCAGAAAATACCAAAAAATACATCGTTGCATAAGTCATTAGAATTAAGTCACGTCGTCGCATGACATATAGTTTGCATAATAAGTTGCATTAATTGCATGTCATTTTTTGCACGTCATTGCATATAGATTAGATTTCATTTAAATAAAGTAAAAATCCAAAAAAAAAAGAAATTGAGTGAATTGCTTGTTAATTAGAAATCATATTAGGGTTGATTGATGTGATTTTCTAGCTAACAATATAGATGCTTACGTTAGTTCCAGGTAAGTTGTTCTTCTAAGCTTGCAAATTTATTTAATGCTTTCCTGGGTGTTAAATTGGTGGTTTGCGCATCCGCATGAACACCTCACATGTTAGTAATTAAGTTAAAATGGATCTAAACTGCCTGCCAAAACATTTTTGAAAAGAAAAGGTACCAAAAGGGCGTTAGACTAGATCTAGTGTAATCAAGTCTCCGGGCTTAGAATCTCTGGTTCGTAGGAATAAAACATATCTCCCTATGTTTTATTTAGGTTTCTAATCGACCTACTGTAAATTGATTAGTGGCGACTCCAAGTATGAAAACATTTGCATGTTAAAGACTTAAACCCTTAAGTTGCGAATTGGTAGGGCTTGGGAGGGCCCGAGTTAAGATTAGTCTTAATAATCCATTAGCCCGAGAAAATGATACATTTTTTTTAGGGTCGCGATAGGTATAAAGATATTTACACAATCGTCCAATCATTTTCGTCTGGACATGGAGGCTTTTCGGCCAGGGATACGCTTCCAGGCTTCGGAGGCTTCCACGAAAATAAGGACGACTTGCTATCGAAGAAACGGGCGAATGATTGACGGACGGGTTATCTTCTGCATTCTTCTGGTTTTTCGTTTCTTGCTCTTTTATTTGTCTGTCCTTGCCACCGAAGATGTGACTCGGTCTCTTGAACCGGCGCCTTGGTTCACCTGGTGTGGTGCTTGCATCTTCCGGAGGCTGCATCATTTTTAAAGATTCCTCGGGTTTGAGCAGCATCATCTCCACTGTTTCATATACCTAAGGAAGAAAATAGGCTCATGAGTGATGGCCATCTAGCAAACTGTCCAACACAAAGCCCATCCATACACCAGGTAACAAAAATTAAATCGACAACTAAAGGCATTGACGATTGAAATTCATAAACTGTTCACATGCACACGCAGAAACATATTCAGCGACCTACTGAGGAAGTCAAGGAAATGAGATCATCCCGTAGGATATGAGAAGCTTGGCCTATATACCCTAACTTCTGATATCTATCCCAGATATCATTGACCGTATGAAAAGGCTAGATACTCCTTCAAGAAAATATGCCTTGAATACATGCATTGGTTTGAGAGGCTCGCTCAACGCCACTTGCCTCCAAATACTCCCCAGAAAGACACGCATTAGGAAAACCTTAAATAGAGATCGAGAAATGCACGCATCATCGTAGGATCATCAAGTCAGAATATATAAATGCTCTGGTAATCTACCAACCTATTTCAGCAACCGCATGATACCATCAGAATAGTCCTTTACTCTTACCTGCCAAAGATCATCGACTTTCTCGCTGGTGCTTTTTTGACAAGTGGAAGTTACATAATCTTTGCACTCATAAAACGGCTTTGAGAAATTAGGATCTGCTGAAAGTGAAGCCTCGGCAATCACAAACCCCACTGCAATCTATAATCCGAAAGATAACAATGTTTGCACCACTTTAGATATCCACCTAAAACTGGGCAAAATGATGCCTTGTGATAAAACAGCATCCAGGTATTAGCTTTAATGTGTACGCGATATTCTAAATCTCATTGTTGCCTGAAATAACTGAAGAGACTATAGTTTCCAAAAATTTAAATCATGACCTCACGTCCAGTCTAATAAATTAATATTGACAAAGCAGAATTTAGGCGGAGGCATCGTCCAGAAATGCAAAAGATTTTCTATATTGACAACACAATGGATAAACATGTCCATTCAATAATTAAGTGCCCAAAAGACTAATAACTTTAGATTGGACAGTGTAAAAAATGCGTTTATCTCGAAGCCAATACCATTTGAAGGTAACTCCTAGGTGATTTCTACCAAAGTCAATGAAAAAAGCCTGCAAAAAGACCGTGATTTCTCATATGTTCAAATGCTTCTTGTAGTGTTTTTTTTTGGTAAAGAAAAAAAAAACACTACAAGAAGCATTTGAAGATATGATATCTAACAAGGAAAAGTTAAAATTTGTCACATCATTCCAAAAACAAGACTTTTCAAATTTTCTGACAACTCATGGTAAAATATAGAAGTTGGAGTTGGACTAGTGGTGGTCTACCGATATCCCAGAGATCTTAGGTTCGATTACTATTTCCTCTCCCATATTATCTCTGCAATCGATACTAATTCAGAAATTTTCAACGAAAACGTCAGCTTGTCATAGGTCACCTTCAGTCATGGAGGTGATTCTTCAATAAACGGTTACTTATCAAGAACATTATAAATAGAATAATTATACTTCATTAAGTCATTGTATCCCAAGCTTAACAGACGAAACTCGGATGGTGGTAATCTTTGACTAGATATGACCGTTACCAGTTCATTGGAGAAACGTCATCTCTCTCAAAAATATATATGTATATATATATATATATACACACACACAATAGCAAAAGTTTCTACTCCATAAATTTTAATATCTAAACAAGATAGGCCTCAGTGTAGTGACAATTGATAAAAAAAAATTCTGCCATAAACGTTTCCCCGAATGCCTCAATTGTGAAAATTTGGGTTTCTTGATGATGTTTATACTTTTGGATGACTGCTGTAATTTTTAAGATACTTACTACGAATAATTGCAGATAAAAATAATAAACTCATAAATAAATTGGAGGCACTAATATTACCAGTGTAACGACAAAAATTATAACCAGAAAAGCTTACCAAGGAAACAAAGAGTTGTTCAAATAGCTCGATAGGCGGGATGTCCTCAAAGAAATCCAGAATTCCTTCCCTGTCCAAGACACCAAGATTTGAGGATGAGGAATTAGCATACCGATTCGATTTCTATCTTCCCGTTCTTAGCAAAGGAAACTTTTTTTTAGAGTGTTACAATCCCCAAACGAGATGAAACTTGGTCCCTGATTCTAATAAGTATTATTCTTATTAGGAATTTCCAATTGAAAAAAAAATCCATTTCTAAATCAACTATATTTTCTTTTCAGAGAATTACAATTCCAGAAGAGAAGACAAGGATCTTATCAGTAAATATTTCCACATACACTGCCGAATCCTCGTCATATAGGGGCGCTTGCTTGACTGCTGGAACTGTTTTTGCTGTTTCCCATAGTTCCCGCCACAAATTACCTAACACCAAGGAATGACTTTGTCATGAGAATTTTTTTTTTTTTGGTAAGATTGTCATGAGAATTCAAGGCTCCACAAAATGACAGCACGTGACTAAGAGTTTTTTTTTGTTTGGCTCTATCCTATTTTTATCTTACAAGCTATTGTGTGTGCTATGCGTTGTGCGCAAGTATCAAAACCATGCCGTCTCACTCATACATCCTCACTTAAAAGGTGAGGAATCTAACTCCCTACCTCTCCCTTTCCAAATGGGAAGGATGATCTCTGAGCAACCCCCAAGTGGTTATGTGATTAAGAGTTCAACAGTTAAAATATTCAATTTTTACCTTCATGATGTGGGATTTAGGAACTGTAACAGCTATTATAATATTTAAGGACATGCAATGGCATTGACCGATAAAAGAGAAGGACATCATTACGAGTAGACTCCACTGGCGCGACTGTCCATTAAAAGCTGTGACTCTTTCAACCAAGGATTTTTAGTAAATTGATAACCCTATATACAGGCTTGAGCTCCAAAGCTCTTACTATTACTTGACTAGTTTCCCTCTGAATCCAGGTATAAAACCACAGCTCGCATGTTCAGGTTTGACTAAATGACTATATAACAGCAGAAAATGGGTATGACCAAAAAAATGTGTGAAGAAGCTTTTCCTGAAGTAGCTGAACATTTGATTTCCTCTTTGCATATATTGATGCAAGTTTGGACAAGGGGTTAAAGATGACCCCTGCAAAAAGGTTTTACCTTCCTTTTGCATTCGACTGCTTAATTGGCCTTTTGTTGATGCATTCTCATCCTCATATCCTAGGTCAGATTCGGTCCAGTCTGGAGGAGAATGCCATCTTACAAAATCTTCTAGAATGCAACTAGGATTAGCAGCCTTATGCAAGAGAGAAACAGACTCGATTCAACAGGAAAGTAAAAGATCGTAGAATCTATTGACAAAAGCAACTGGCACATCCATGACATGAGGAATATTTTGTCATCGTAGCCTTGAAAGCTTGCATGTCAGAGAGGAGTTGAGAGCACCCAGCACCAACACTGATTAGACAATGTAAATTACAAATTGTCAATAAATAGGAATTGATCGTTCATCATTCGTAAGGTAACAACAATTAAAAGTAGCTATTTATTTTGTAAATCGTAAGCGAAGGTAGTAATTGTAGTCATCAAGTCAAGTATAAAATGCGGACGTGTTGCCCAAGAAGATATTGTTGATCATAAATTCAAATTGGCATCTTAAAAAAAATTACAAACAATACATATTCGTGAAGAAAATGAAATTACAATAACAAAGGTGGAATCGATACAAATGAATACCGAGGCCCGTGTTTGACACAGTTTCCTTAAAACAAATTCGTTTCCTCTAGCACGCGTCTGAGGTTTCGTGAACGTCTGTCTCCCAGGATACAACGGCAGACGGCAAAGAAGTAATAAGCACTTCAAAGCTTTCGGCGAACTTGAACAAATTTCGGGAACGAACACTATCGAAAATAATGCAAATGCAGAGAATTGTTCTTCAAATAGAGGAAGAGTGATTTCGATAAATAGAACAGAGGGGAGAGTATTTCGAGAATAATAACGGCTTACAAAATCAATATGCGTCGAGAATAACGGTCGATTAAATCTGTCGTTACAAAATCAATACGCAGAACGGCTGATTAAATCCATCGTTACAAAATCAATACGCATAACGGTTGATTAAATCAGTCGTTACAAAATCAATACGCATAACGGCCGATTAAATCCGTCGTTATAAAATCAATACGCATAACGGCCGATTAAATCCGCTGCACGTTATGAAATTCGTAACTGTTTGAGTTGAAAAAATTAAATCAGAAGGCAAAATTGGGCTCGTCGCGAGGCCCACTTTTCGGTCCTGCAATCGTGTACGCAGGATGCGCTCGCCCCCCAAGTTTCAGCTTGTCGGGCATCGGATTTGCACCCCCCCTGCGCTTGCGCGCGAAACAGAGAGTTTGTGCTATGATAGTTACCACTTCAAATAAGTGTAACTGTATATAAAACACTCCATAGCCTTCTTTCTTTTTCAATGTGGGACTAGTGTTTTTTCACTTCCCACTTCCAACTCAAGGGTGTTCTTTAAGTATCAATTTCTCATTCATTCACCCATCAATTTATTCCATATTTCCAACAATCCCCCACATGAATGAAAATTGTTTTAATTTTGACTCTGTGATAGTGTTCAACAATTAAAACCTGCATAGGATAGGTAGGTGTTACCCTTTGAACCTTCCCTTGTGAAAGTATATTTACTTTACTAGTTGTCCAGTAGACATGATGTCCTTGAACTGTCCAGCTTTCTTATGTAAATGAATCGTACACTTCACATATGAATCATCTAAACGTTTGTTCAGTTCTCATAGTTATGTTCGTTTTGGCCATGAACATCAATATGGTTCTGCAAGAGTTTTCTAAAGAATTTAGCCCTTAAATAATTCTCCTTTGAAGTGGCCCCACTTCTCTCACACGTAGATGATTACTTAATTTATGAGTAATTTGTTTACTCCACTTAAGAATCATTAAAGCAAAATTGCTATCCTTCTCTTTTACAATATCACTGATATTTTATATAGGAATGGTTTTAGGGATAACCCCCACAGTGACATCACTAAGTTTATATAATTAGGTTGTCCCTTTGAACCTAGATCTTGGGATCTCCAGTCAACTAGGTTGGGTTTTCTTTATACCAACTTATTCTTTCATGGGCTTCAGTCACAGTCCTCTTGTCGATTTCTCAACTAACTCTCTATTTAACCCTTTGGGTAGCAGATCAGCAATATTATCCCTTGACTTTACGTAGTCAATAGAGATAATTCCTGTTGAGAGTAGTTATCTAATGGTATTATGTCTGCGACGTATATGTCTAGACTTACCATTATACATATTACTCTATGCTCTTCCAATCGCAGATTGACTATCACAATGTATACTTATTGGTGGCACAGGTTTTGCCACTTTGGAATATCCTCTAAGAAATGGTGTAGCCATTCAGCCTCTTCACCACATTTATCTAAAGCTATAAATTCAGATTCCATTGTGGATCTGGCTATAACAGTTTGTTTACAGGATTTCCAAGATACGGCTGCTCCTGCTAGTGTGAATACATATCCACTAGTGGATCTCGAGTCTTTTATATCAGATATCCAATTCGCATCACTATATCATTCCAGAACAGCTGGGTATCTGGTATAATGCAAGCCATAATTCCGAGTATATCGTAAGTACCTGAATACTCTCACTATTGCTTTCCAATGGTCAGCACTCGGATTGCTCGTATATCTACTCAATTTACTAACCGTATAGGCAATGTCTGGTCTAGTACAGCTCATTAAGTACATTAGACTTCCAACAGTTCTAGAGTATTCTACTTGAGAAATACCCTCTCCTCTATTCTTGGATAGATGAAGACTATTGTCTAATGGTGTTCTAGCAATACCAGAATCATTCATATTGAATTTTTCAAGAATCTTGTCCACATAGTGTGATTGGTTTAAAATAAGACTTTCTGACGTTCTTGTGATTTTAATTCCTAAAATCATGTCAGTAGGTCCCATATCTTTCATGTCAAATCTTGAATTCAACATAGACTTGGTAGATTTGATCATTTTATCATCACTACTGACAATTAGTATGTCATCTACGTAAAGACACAAAATGACATAGCCATTTGTTGTCTCTTTAATGTAGACACATTTATCACATTCATTGATCTTATAACCATTGGTAATCATTGCATTATCAAATTTTTCATGCCACTGCTTTGGTGCTTGTTTTAGGCCATACAATGATTTCACCAATTTACAGACTTTCTTTTTTTGTCTTGGAACCATAAAACCCTCAGGTTGTTCCATATAGATTTCTTCATCCAAATCACCATTTAAAAAAGCTGTTTTTACATCCATTTGATGTACTTCTAGATTTCGCAACGTTGCAATTGCAATTATCATCCTAATGAAGGTTATTCTCGTCACAGGAGAATAAATATCAAAGTAATCTAAGCCTTCTCGTTGTTTGTATCATTTGATCATAAGTCTGGCTTTATACTTATCAATGGAGCCATTTGCTTTCTTTTTCCTATTAAAAATTCATTTGGACTTTAAAGGCTTACATCCAGGAGGAAGATTCACTAGCTCCTAAGTATGATTCTGCAAAATAGAATCAACTTCACTTTTTATTGCTTCCTTCCATAGAGGTCCCTCAGAAGAATTTATAGCTTCTGCATAATTTAATGGTTCCTTTTCTAACAAATAAGTTAGAAAATCATTTCCAAATGATTTTTCCACTCTTTCTCTTTTGCTACGTCTCGGTTCTAATTCATGATCTGAATCATGAATTTCATGAGTCGAATCATGACTTTCTTCATTCATAGTTTCATTCTTTCGTTTTGATGAACTTGATCCATCATTAGATTTATAAGGAAATACATTTTCAAAGAATGATGCATTCCTAGATTCCATGATCGTATTCTTGTGTATATCTAGAATTTTAGATTCATGTATAAGAAATCGATATGCATTACTATTATATGCATAGCCTATAAAGACACAGTCCACCGTTTTAGGACCTATCTTTGTCTTCTTTGGTGTTGGAATCGCCACTTTTGCAAGACAACCCCACACTCGTAAGTGTTTGTAGGATGGTCTCCTAGCTTTCCATAACTCATAAGGGTTTTATCCTCTTTCTTTCGAGGTACATTATTTAAAAGGTAATTGCTTGATAAAATAGCTTCTCCCCACATATTTTGAGGCAAACCTGAATTTAGTAATATCGCGTTCATCATTTCTTTCAATGTGCGATTTTTACGTTCTGCAACACCATTTGATTGAGGAGAGTAAGGCGCAATTACTTCATGTATAATTCCATGTTGTGCACAGAATTCACCAACTGGTACTTCATACTCGCCACCTCTATCACTTTTCAATCTTTTAATTTTTTTATTGAGTTGATTTTCAACTTCATTCTTATAGAGAACAAATTTCTCTAAGGCTTCATCTTTGCTTTTAAGCAAATACACATAACAATATTTTGTGTTATCATCGATAAAAGTAATAAAATATTTATTACCACCTCTCGTTTGAATGAATTTCAAATCGCAGACATCACTATGAATTAATTCAAGGGGTTCGGTGTTTCTTTCAATTGTTTGAAATGATGATCTCGTTAATTTTGCCTCAACACAAATTTCACATTTATGTTTTGAATCAATTTGGAATGAAGGTATATGTTCCAAGTTAATTAATCTACGCAATGTATAATAATTAACATGTCCTAGTCTACCATGCCATAAATTGGAAGACTCAAGCAAATAAGCGGAAGACTTATTATCTTTATTGATAATTGTCATTACATTGAGCTTAAAAAGCCCATCAGTTACATATCCCTTCCCCACATACATTCCAAATTTAGACAAAATAACTTTATCTGACTCAAACACCATACGAAATCCATGTTTATTCAACAGAGACCCAAAAACCAGGTTCTTTCGAATTTCTGGCACATATAAGACATTGTTTAGAGTCAGCTCTTTTCCAGAAGTCATCTTCAGCAACACCTTCCCTTGGCCTTCGACAGCAGAAGAGGCAGAGTTTCCCATAAAAACCTTTTCCCCATTAATTGGTTCAAGATTTGTGAACAGGTCCTTGTTAGAGCATATGTGCCTAGTGGCACCAGTGTCAATCCACCATTCCTTCGGATTGGACCCAACTAGGTTTACTTCAGAAACCATTGCAGAAAGGTTTATGTTTGACACGTCTTGAGCGATGCCATTCACCATAATTGTCTCATAATTCTTCTTCTTCGGAAGTCGGCAATCCACAAATCTATGGCCCATCTTGCCGCAGTTGAAGCATTTTCCTTGAAACTTGTTCTTGAAAACTCCTCCTTTTGGTCCCAACTTTGGCTTTGCAATCTTCTTGTTCTTGTGGCCTTGCCTAAGCTCGACAACATTTGCCTTAGCTATAGTAGGATTGAACCCCTTGCGTTCACATCCTCTATTGTCTTCTTCGATTCGAAGTCTAACAATCAGCTCTTCCAGGTTCATTTCTTTTCGCTTGTGCTTGAGATAGTTCTTGAAATCCTTCCACCCAGGAGGTAGCTTTTCAATAATAGCAGCCACTGGGAAGGTTTCACTCAAGTTCATTCCTTCAGCTAGGATTTCATGCAAGATCACTTGAATTTCTTGCACTTGACTGATCACAGTCTTAAAATCTACCATTTTATAATCAAGGAATCGACCGACAATAAATTTCTTTGCTCCGGCATCCTCTGTTTTATATTTTCGGTCCAAGGCTTCCCATAATTCCTTTGTCGTTCTTTTTGCACAATAGACATTGTACAACGAGTCATGTAAACCATTAATGACTAGTTCTTGCACAGGAAATCAAAATGCTTCCAGGCTTCAACAGCGTTGAAGGCTTGCTTATCCGTTTCTCCCTCAGATAACTTAGGAGCTTCCTCAATCAAGAATCTCGCAAGATTCAAAGTTGTTAAATAAAACAACATCTTTTGCTGCCACCTTTTAAAGTTCAATTCGTTGAACTTTTCAGGTTTCTCACCATGGTGGACAGAAACCGCAGGATGGACAGAGGATGAGCCAGGCAGTTGCATAGCTGAGGCATAGGCAGTGTTTTTAGTGATGTTGTCAGCAGCCACATCAACACCATCGTTTCCAACACCAACATCCACAACTTCTTTTCCAGTAGCCATTTGAATGTATAAAAGGTCGAATCTGTTTTAAGATTGTTGATCATACAATTCAAATTGGCATCAGTAAAAAAAAATTACAAACAATACATATTCGTGAAGAAAATGAAATTACAATAACAAAGGTAGAATCGATACAAATGAATACTAAGGCCTGTGTTTGACACAGACGGCAAAGAAGTAATAAGCACTTGAAAGCTTCCGGCGAACTTGAACAAATTTCGGGAACGAACACTATCGAAAACAATGCAAATCAATACGCATAACGGCCGATTAAATCCGAAAAGATTAAATTAGAAGGCAAAATTGGGCTCGTTGCGAGGCCCACTTTTCGGTCCTGTAATCGTGTACGCAATATGTGCGCTCGCGCCCAAGTTTCAGCTTGCCAGGCGTCGGATTTGCACTCCCCCCCCCCCCGCGCTTGCGCGCGAGACAGAGAGTTTGTGCTATGATAGTTACCACTTCAAATAAGTGTAACTGTATATAAAACACTCCATAACCTTCTTTCTTTTCCAATATGGGACTAGTGTTTTTCCACTTCCAACTCAAGGGTGTTCTTTGAGTATCAATTTCTCATTCATTCACCCATCAATTTATTCCATATTTCCAACAGATATCTCCTCGATCAGTCAAACATTTCTAGTAAAGTCTCGTGCATCTTGTGACCCAGTAAACGGTAACACAAAACTGACCTAGCACAAAAGCGAACAGTTTCATAGACTACAATGGAGAATTAACCCAACAACCATAAGCACAAACAAACTTAGGAAAGAGCAAAATTGGCCTTTTCGAGTAACTCATATATGCAAGAGGAAAAAAAAATCTGTTCTCGTTACTACTTACCTCCCTTTCCGAAGTATGAATTCTTCTGTTTCTTTGATGAGATCTTCTGTAAGTAAAGGAACTTCCTGCATGTAAACAGAGCACACAGAATTGATTTTAATTCAAGGAAAACAATCCGTATTCAGTAGAACTAAAACACTACAAACCGGGGTCACAGGAGAGTACACAGGTTCACCGGTTTCCAACATGCATAGATCATCACGCGGGTGATCTGCCCCCGGACGCAGAACAAGCTCCTTGTTTGATCTTGCATACAAAGCAGGGCTGTCTGAAACTGTATTTGCAGGCACATTGGATTTTTCAGTTTGTGAACCGGCCTCCCTTATTGTGGTGTCTAATGATTAAGAAGTAACCATGTGGCGCCGTTTGCGGGATATGCAACAGTTGATGACCTGCAGCTGCTGATACAAAGACAGCAGTTAAGAGCAGGACTCTGGTCCGCCGGAATGCCAGCTCTATGTTGCTCCTCATACAAAGAAAACAGAGATGCGCGACTTTTCCATCTTGAGATGATGAAAACTGAAAATCAGCATACTAAGAAAAATTGTCAGGAAATAGAAAAAAAATGCTTTGTAATATTTGAGTGAGGCAAATTTCCAGCCCATCTCATATTGTAAAATTCAAGTAATGTAATGGACTGATAATTTTATAAAATATATGAATAATCCTATAGCCGAAAAGCAAACGTTGCTGACATGGCGGTCACGTGGCTTAAGTGAATGAAAATAATGTTGTTTTGACTGAAAAATAATCTAACGGAACTTAGATGAAGAGTAAATGTGTCACAATGGTACAAGTTTGGGATTTTTTGTCACAAAAAAAAACTTTAGGATAAATGTATAATATAGGTACAAGTTTGGGATTTTTTATATCACGGAAAAAAAAGTTTAGGATAAATGTATCACGGTGGACATAGTTTGGGGTTTTTAGTGACTTTTGCCTTATTTTAAAGCCATAGGAAACATCCTTTTATCTAGAGAATATATTTTCAGCATCAATAAGCCTCAAATTTTCAAGATAAAAGAGTACAATTTTTGGTGTCAGGAAAAAAATGTTTAGGGTAAATGTATCACGGTGGACATAGTTTGTAGGTTTTAGTGATTTATTTTAAAGCCATAGGAAACATCCTTTTATCTAGACAATATATTTTCAGCATCAATAAGCCTCAAATTTTCAAGTAAGAGTACATTTTACAATTATCAAAGAATGCGTTCTACGAATTGGAAATCTAGTTTATACAATTGCATGATCCCGGCCAGCCTTACCTCAGCAACAACCATGCACCAAAATAAAGCCATATCCCTCATTGTTTTACAGCTTCCAATGATTTCGGAAAGTTTAGCAACAAAACTTCCAGGTGGAGCAGCATGAATATCTCTTGGCAATGTTGCAGCAGTAGCGTCTGAACTAAAACTGATCTTTCTTCCGAGAAAATTTCCCTCTGCAAATATCTTGCAGATATTACAATAGAAGCGAAAGATCATCGTGGGATCATTTTTAAAAAAGAAACGGTAAATTGTTTAGATTGGGAAAAGTAATATTTCATGGACTAATAAACTTGATTATCTGATTATTGATCTACCTGCGTTAAACAGCAAGCTAATCAAAGAATAGATCTTCACTTCAACTGGAAACTCAGATATGTTTTCTTCCTTTTCACGAAGCACAAGCGATTTTACAGCAGAGAGACTTAATCCTGCCCTTTCCTTGATAGGAGAAGAGCCTTTGTTTGTTGCCAGAAAATCTTTAATTGAGCTAAATTTCTTCCCATTCCTGCAAAAAGTCTCCAAGGTTGTTTAAGCGAAAGAAGAATTATAAAAAGCTGAAACAGTTATAACGGCTATTTAGCAGATAATAAAGACTTACTCCACAGCCACAGCCAGTGGCTTGATCACTGGTGACCGAGGAATTTTCTGTGTTACCAGCAATCAGACCGTCCAGTGTGGATATAAACTCTGAACCGTATAAGACATTTTTCATCCAAATTAGACAGAAAAACCATAGACTTGTCATCTTAAACCTTGGAGTCCTCACTACATAAATAGCTCGTCTTCTGCCGAAGAAAAAGACATTAATTGCCATCATCACCATCAACTATATGCAGCAATTTCTGATTTTCACACAAACAGAACAGCTCGAGGCATTATTGCAACAGAGGACTATCTGAATTATTGGAGTACATGATTTTCTCCGGACTGTAATGAGAAGTTGTGGTGAATATATTGTGAGCAGGCAGTTGGTTTCTCCTCTGATGATTATGCCAAGAAGTGAGGACTATCTCAATTCTCTCTGAATTAATTATAATTGAGATATAACAAAAG
Organism: Syzygium aqueum; assembly: GCA_031216185.1. Taxonomy (NCBI): domain Eukaryota; kingdom Viridiplantae; phylum Streptophyta; class Magnoliopsida; order Myrtales; family Myrtaceae; genus Syzygium; species Syzygium aqueum. Next base: position 3,851,953 of record CM062236.1, on the reverse strand, counting down.
CTTGACTGGTTAGTTCTTTTTCCCCCAAAAAATTTCGCTAGTGTTATAGTAGATGCTTAAACAACAAAAACACAGATCTTCTGTCCCAGATTCTCATCGACATTTTATATTGGCCCTTCAGGGATCTTAGACAACAAAAACTGTCTTCCTCACCTCGTGTAGGATAGTTCTGTAATCATTGATGATCGTTCCATGTTTGAGTCCCTAATTGAAAACCGTCTCTTCCACAGAATATCTCAACAACTAGATGGATCGGATAATACAATATTGCAATAATGATGTCAAAATATGACGAGGGGTATCCGAGCTTCGTTCGACAATCTCCTCGGGATTTATGATCACCCTATAAGGTCATGACTGATGTAAGTTTGAACTCTATTCGTGTTGGTGGCCCATAAGGAATTGGCGTAGCACCCAGCAAAACAAAGGGGTTGAACTCATAACATGACGACACACGTTTGAGCCCCGTCATTTATCGAGCTACACTAATCTCTTCGGTTATGAGGTTATATTTTACTTTCCTAATATAAAAGTAAAATAGTAGATATTCACATGCACATGACCGAGTCCCCCAACAAGATTTTATGCATGTTCACGAGAGAGAGAGAGAGAGAGAGAGAGAGAGAGAGAGAGAGAGAGAGAGAGAGAGTACTACGAGATGCATGCCTTGTACATTACTTTGCCGTAAAAAGCTTATTGAGACATAGGAATCAAACTTAAGGTCAAAGAGAGACCAAGGCACACCTTTCTCTGGCCGTATTTGCCTTAACATTTTAAGCACTAATTAAGCAAAACACAGAGTAATCATTTGGTAAGACATATCTTTATATTTGGTTCTCACTCTTTAATGGTGTCCACCACCATACCCTCCGCCAGCACCAGCACCTCCACCATATCCTCCACCAGCACCAGCTCCTCCACCATGCCCACCGCCACCACCGCCTCCAAACCCTCCACCGCCGCCTCCTCCAGCTCCACCACCTATCCCACCACCAGCACCAGCCCCACCACCATATCCACCACCGGCTCCCCCACCATAGCCACCACCTTTTCCTCCACCACCGCCTCCTCCAGCTCCACCACCTATCCCACCACCAGCACCAGCCCCGCCACCATATCCACCACCGGCTCCCCCACCATAGCCACCACCTTTTCCACCACCGCCGCCGCCTCCAAAACCTCCTCCACCCCCTCCACCTACACCACCGCCTTTTCCATATCCCCCACCAGCACCAGCTCCTCCACCATAGCCAGCTCCCCCGCCAGCACCGGCACCGCCACCCAATCCTCCTCCACCACCACCTCCAAAGCCACCACCCCCTCCACCACCCTGGCCACCACCATATCCAGGACCGTGGTCGAAGGTTTTCTCCTCCGCCGAGGACCCCTTCTCACCCAAAAGCACCCTAGAGTAGCCAGAGGTGCAAACTAGAGCACCAAGGAGCACAAGGAGAAGCGACTTGGAAGTGATCATCTTCAATGTGAAGCTGTTTAATCAAATTCTTTGAGAGATCTTGATTTGTTTGGTGAGAAGTGGAGGGAGGAGAGAGGGGTTTATATAGAAGTGAGCATGAGTCTAAAGATTGAGGAGGGTCTTAAATTTGGCCCATCTTCTCAACTATAAACCGTGTTGAGGCACTTAAATGCGCTCTCCGACCATGTGACTTTGAAAAGGATGAAAGAAAAGGACTTCCTCTTTCGTAATGTCCCCACTAGCTTCTGACATAGAAGACTAAACCTCAATTTGCATGGACTTTTGCTTCGACGTTGCATGGATTCGAGCTGTGTTCCTTGTCACAGGATTTTCATATCTCTCTCTCTCTCTCTCTCTCTCTCTCTCTCTCTCTCTCTCTCTCTCTCTCTCTCTCTCTCTCTCTCTCCTTTCTTTCAAGGAAGCGAGATAAAAGAAATTATGAAATCATGACTTAATTTTTATTGCACCAATACCTATTTAAGGTAACAAATTTCACGGGTAGGGGATTTTACCTTCCTAAAGTATCATCTTTTTCATGAAGGAAAATTGCACAAGTTCCTAAAACAACCGAAGTTCGGGGTTATGTGAAAATCCAGAAAGCCTATTTCAAACAGTATCTAATTCTCGACCATCAATACTAGCATAGGAGAAATATACTATAAAGTTTTTCCACCCCCAAGAGTAAATCATGTAACCCCTAGATTTGGCGCTGTTGGCTGAAGCATTGAAAGATTTTCAATTTAGGAACTTGAGGTCACTCATCCCACAACTGTGTGTAAACTTCTCTGAGTGACAACCACCTGTCAAAGCTCGGTACTCAACTAGTTCAGACAGTGTCCGCAAAGCTGTGTGCTCTTACCCCTGAATTAAACAATGACAAAATATAATTGCTAAGCTACAAGCAAAATTGGGATATAAAATAACTAGAGAAACGAACCTGTTTGATTGAGTTCCGTGGCGCATATTTATTGCTTTGACAATCACGTGATATCCTCAATTTTACTTTGGTGGACTAAGAGCATATTACATTATCTCAATCAGGACAGCGAATTGAAAATATTTATGTTCAGTAAATTCTTTTGCGCATAAAGTAATTAAATGCTACTACGTATAGCAAGCTTGATCGTTAGTTTATAGGCATGAAAGTGCCGTTTAACAAAGGGTATGAAAAATTGAATTTAGGTGGCTTTATTATGTCACGGCTGACTAGAAATATACATTATCATCCTTGGTCTAAGGATCAAATATTATTGTCCTAAGCTAGAATTCGATTAGATGTCTTTTGGGGATTCCAATTGAATGTTTCGATTTTAAGAAGCCACATTTATTATTTCCTATTATTGAACATGCAAAATAAGCAGAGAACCCCGCGTGAGCTCGTAAATTTGGCGTAAGAGTTTCAATTTCTTGATTTCTTAATTTAGAAGTTTAACAAAACCTAGGATAAGAAAATACCACACCAGCTTCATAGCTTACAAAACATGAAGATTGTAACACGTTAAGAAAGATATCATTATCCACATAAAAATTACATATAACAAATCACAGAAATATATGATTTCAGCGCCCGGAGGTTACATATGGCTTCATTAAGCAGTGCAAACATAGTATATAGACAAAATCTGTTGCGTGTCCATTTATATAATGCATGTATATTTTGTATAAGTTTTGTTGTTGACCGAGTAGTCGCATTTCCTGCAGATTCAGGTCTAAAATTCATTAATTAATCCGCAAGAAATTAATGAGATAGCACTATTTGCAGATCCAACAGGTGTCCGTCGACCTCGATTGTTTCAGCTCAACAAATTGCAAGTTTCTTTTCTTTCTTTTCAAAGTAATAAAGATTGCTTCGTAAGTCAGAGAAATGGGTTTGACCAAAAAAAAAGTCAGAGAAATGGGGCCCTATCGCAGCCTCTTTCTTCAATTGGGAACATTACTTCAATTTAAGGAGCGATAAAGACGGGGTGCTGTATTCTACCGTCCCCATTACTACGGGGCAAGTAGAGAAAAGTTCATATAAATTTGCTCATGTACAACTACACACTTACAAAGCAGATAAGTCATCATAGTATGCAAATAATGCAAAAGAAGATAAAAATACCATTGAGTCTACCCCTTGACTCGCGTGTAAGAGGTTTCGCGAAAAATATATGATTTAGAATATATTTTTTAAAAAATAATCGCTTTATCACTTAAAAAAATTAGTAAGTAGAAAACCTTTCTGTTATGAACGAAATTTTGTGCTTATATTCATTTTTGTAAGTGATATAAGATATTGTTTTTAAGAAAATGTTCAAATCATTGATTTTTTTTTAGGGTTTTCCATTAGGAGGAAACTTTCCTGAAGGGCTCTAGCAAAGCAATGTCGATTGATTAAGAAACGGAGAAAACGAGGTTAAGGTAAGAAAAACAAGAGCATGGGAAGAAGAGCTCCCAAAGAGTGAATGAAGTATCTCCTTTTCGTGAATTGCGATAAGATTTTTGTCTCAATCTTTCACACACCTATTTTTAGCAGAGAGTTAGGACTGTTTCTTTTTTCAACCATGAAAATAGGCAAAAATCCTCCAGTCGATGCACTAGAGTTGTTCCGCAAATACATAGAAATCTTGCAATGTCTATATAAGTGCATGTTCTCCATTTTGATGGCAATAATTTGCTTTGAGAAATTTGAGAGTTCGAACCAGAGAGTGTCTTTCATGTTTGATGCCAGTAATGATCCGGTAGCCCTCACAAGGAACTTCATCGTGTTAAATTGAGACAATTCTTACAAATTTGTAATTTACTAGTTATTTATAAAGTTGTTTCGAATTCCTCTAGCTGTTATCTTTCTCAAGTGAAATATGCCACTGATCTTCTTTCTCGAGCGGGACTCACTATTAACAAGATTGCTATAGCTCTCATTGAGACTAATGCGAATTTGATGACAAATATGGAACTACTCTTTTGAATGCTACACTTTATCGATAACAGGTTGGCAATTTTGTATTCCTCATCGTTGCTTATCCTCACATCACCTATAATGTTCACATTGTCAGTCAATTTATGACTGTCCTACTACAACTCATTTTGTTGTTGTTCTTTGAATTCTTCACTATGTCAAGGATACCTTATATCACGGTCTTCACTTTTCTATCCATTCTACCTTAGAGTCGAAGGCTTATTTTGATACTGACTAGGTGGGAGACCCTCTTAATAGTCGCTCCATTATAGACTACTGCTTCTTTCTAAGTAACTCAATTATCTTACGGCATAGCATGAAACATACCGTTGTCACTCGATTTAGCACGGAAGTAGAATATCATGCTCTTGCTAATATTACATCAAAATTATTATGGTTGCAATAATTATTAAAAGGCATGGGCGTCTGTCATAAGCATGAAATAGTAATTTGTTGTGACAAATGATGTTTTCCATGAGCTCACCAAACATATTGAAATATATTGTCATTTTATACTATATTGCATGCTCCATGGCATTGTTAATCCCATCTCCACTTCATCGATTGATCTAATTACTGATGTTTTCACTAAGGGACACTCACCCTGGTATTTTCAAGATCTTTTCTCTAAATTTCAGTTGGCTTCTTCTACGTCACCTTGAATTTCAAAGGATGGGATGTTAGAGATATATTTCCCTTTATTATGTATCGTGCATACCTTAATTGATTCTGATTGATTTTAATTTATATATTAACAATTTGTTACTATAAATATTCATTCTTGTAAAGCCTATAAATAGGTTAATCTACTCTTCATTATTGAAATATATACAGAAATAACTCAAGTTTCTTTTTTCCGCGTTATTCTTATCTAACACCACATAAGCTCTCATAGCAAACAAACCAAAAAAAAGCTCTAAAAAAATCAGTGCAAAGTTTCATAAAGAGAGCTGGCTGACTACGAGGAAGTCCTCTAGCTTTAGAAATGATTAAAGCCGCTGAAATCCCAACATAGCTTATTAGTCTTTGGAAAAATGACACAAACAGTCCTGAACTTTAATTCAATGTATAATTTGATCCATGAACTTTTAATTTGTTCAATGTAGTCCCTAAACTTTAACCCAATATTCAATATGATTCCTGAACTTTCAATTTGTTCAATGTGATTCCTGAATTTTTTGTACATGTTCATTATAGTCCCTGAACTTTATAAAAATATTCAATGTAGTCCTTTTATTAATTCAAATTCAGGGACTATATTGTATATTTTCATATATTTCAAAGACAAAATTGAACATTTACAGGGACCAAGTTGAACAAATTGAAAGTGAAGGGACCACAATGAACATTGAGCTAAAGATCATGGACTATATTGAACAAATTAAAAGTTTAGGCATCAAATTGCACATTGAGTTAAAGTTCAGAAACTATTTGTGTCCTTATCCCTTAGTCTTTTGGACGCATGCGTTACTTGAAATTAGGTGACTATTTCCATTAAAAATCAATTTCATTTTTTTTCAACGAGCGAAGCCGATCATAAGAGTACCTAAGCTTGTAGCCGCAAAATATCTCAATAATTATATGGCTCGATAATCATCTCGGGATCCATGAACATCTAGCAAAATTACGACCGATATAAGTCCAAACTCCAACTATATACGTGACCCACAAGGAGTTGGCATAGCACGCAGCAAACAGAGAGGATCGACCTCGTGACGTGACAATACATGTCCGAGCCCGTCGCTCATGCATCCCCACGAACTTCTTCTTCAGTTGTGGGGCTATATTTTACTATCCTAACCATAAAAGAAGGCGAAAAATACTAGTTATACATATGCACACGCCCAAGTGGCTAACTTTGTGTAAATCTGCATAGACGAGACATATGATTACTACGACATGCATGTCTTGTACATTAATCTGCTGTAAAAAGCTTATTCAGACATAAAATCAAACTTAGGTGCAAAAGAGACCAAGGCACACTTCTCTCAGGCCGCACTAGCCTTAACATTTTAAGCATTCGACAAGCAAAACATAGAGTAATGATTTGGAAAGACACATCTTTATATTCGGTTCTCAATCTTCAAGGGAATCCACCACCATACCCTCCACCAGCACCAGCTCCTCCACCAAACCCTCCGCCGGCTCCGCCTCCGAGCCCGCCGCCGCCGCCACCACCACTGAAGCCTCCTCCGCCACCTCCTCCAGCTCCACCACCTATCCCATCGCCAGCACTAGCGCCACCTCCATATCCACCACCAGCTCCCGATCCACCAAACCCTCCGCCGGCTCCGCCTCCGAGCCCGCCGCCATTGCCGCCACCGAACCCTCCTCCAGCTCCACCACCTATCCCACCGCCAGCACTAGCGCCACCTCCATATCCACCACCAGCTCCCCCTCCACCAAACCCTCCGCCTCCGAGCCCCCCGCCGCCGCCGCCGCCGAACCCGCCTCCACCACCTCCTCCAGCTCCACCACCTATCCCACCGCCAGCACTAGCGCCACCTCCATATCCACCACCAGCTCCCCCTCCACCAAACCCTCCGCCTCCGAGCCCGCCGCCGCCACCGCCGAACCCTCCTCCACCACCTCCTCCAGCTCCACCACCTATCCCACCGCCAGCACCAACGCCACCTCCATATCCACCACCAGCTCCCCCGCCATAACCACCACCTAATCCTCCACCACCGCCGCCTCCATAACCTCCTCCACCACCTTCCCCTAGACCGCCACCGCCTCCAAGTCCACCACCAGCCCCACCTCCTCCACCATAGCCAGCTCCCCCACCAGCGCCAGCACCGCCACCCAATCCTCCTCCGCCACCACCTTCATGGCCACCGCCCCCTCCACCACCCGGGCCACCACCATATCCTAGACGGCGGAAGAAGGCTTTCTCCTCCTCAAAGGACGCCTTCTCACCCAAAAGCACCCTAGAGTAGCCAGAGGTGCAAACTAGAGCACCGAGAAGCACAAGAAGAAGCAACTTGGAAGTGATCATCTTTAATGTGAAGCTGTTTGATCAAATTCTGTGAGAGATCTTGATTTGTTTGGTGAGAAGTAGAGGGACGAGAGAGGGCCTTATATAGGAGTGAGCATGAGTCTAAAGAATGAGGAGAGTTCTTAAATTTGGCTCATCTTCTCAGCCGAAAACCGTGTTGGGGCACTCAAATGCACTCTCGAACTGTGTGCATTTGAAAGGGAAGAAAAGAAAAGGCCTTCCTCTTTAGTGCACTCTGACATGGAAGACTGAAGCTCAATTTGCATGGACGTTTTGCTTCAACGTTGCATGGATTTGAGCTGTATTGGTCTGCATCTTTAGGTTTTTCATCTCTCTCTCTCTCTCTCTCTCTCTCTCAAGGCAGTGAGATAAAGAAAATTATGAAATCATAACTTAATTTTATTGCACCATGGCAAATCTCATGGATCCGAGATTTACCCATATAAAGTTGGTTTATCCTTTTCATTAGAAAACAATTGCAGGTTACTAGAGCAACCAAAGTTTGAGACCATATGAAAATTCAGACAATTTCTAATTCTCGATCACCAATACTGGTGTGGAATGAATTTACTATTAAGTCTTTTCATGGAAAATGTACATTAAGAGTAAGTCATAAAACCCTCGAGTTTGGCATAGTTGATTGAGATATCGGGAGATTTTTAGTTTAGGAGCTTGAGATTATCCTTTTGGAAACAGCATGCAAACTACCAAAGTCAGTAGTCATGCGCCCGTATCCTTGAATTTAACAAAAATGCAAGTCGTATGTAATTGCCCTCTTGATAACATGATAATATTACTAGCTACAATCAAAAAGGCAATATATAAAAACGAGACAAACGATACTCGGTAAGATTATCTTTAAAGCAAGTTTACTGCTTTGACAATCACATCACATCCTTAATTCCGTATTAGTGGACAGAGAGCATATTATAATATCCCAATCAAGGTAGCTAACTGAAAATAGTTATGTTCTTGAAATTATTTTACGTATAAAAGTAATTGAACGAACGCTACTTCATATAACAAGCTTGATTGGGTAGCTTATAGGCCTGTAAACGCCGTTTAACTAAAGTGATGAAAAATGAATTTAGGTGGCTTTATTACGTCACGGCAAGCTAATGATATACTGAATATTACATGTTCTAAGGATCAAATATTAATGACCTAAGCTGTTATTTGGTGAGATTTCTTTTGGGGCTCCCAATTCAATGTACTCATTATTTTAGAAGCGACATTCTATATCTCCTATTATTGTACAAGCAAAATTTGGAAACAACCCCACGCGATTTCATCAATGAGCAGGATAAAAAAGTCGTTCGTGATTAATTTCTTAATCGTCGGTTAGTCTGCGAAAGTTTTTCCGATATAGAGGTTCAATAATCCCTTAGATAATGAAATACCCCTCTAGCTTCATAGCCAGTTTGCAAAACATGAAGACTAAACACGTTTAGAAAACTATCATTATCTATGAAAAAAAATTACCAATTACATATAATTTCAGCTTCCGGAGGTTATTTTTGGCTTCAAGAGCCAAGCAACCAAAAACGAGGGCTCAATCAAGCATAGGATATAGACAAAACGTATTGCATATGCAAGTGCATAGTGTAAGATTTTGTGAGATCATAACCAACTGTTCTAAAAACTGAAGTTATAACATGAAAGTGCAATTAAATATTTAATTACTCTAACACTCCCCCACACGCTTAGTGAGGTCTTTTTGTCTAACACTAAGCGTAGACATATTTAATTTGGGAGATAATCGGGGCTTGTAAAAATTTGAACTCAGGATCTCCATTTCTGATACCATGTGAGATTTTATGGGAGCTCAGCCAACTATTTTAAAAGTTTAAGCTGTTAGATGAAAATATAGTCAAATATTTAATTACTTTAACACAAAGTATAAAGTACATTTCTTGACCGAGTAGTCGCATTTCCTCCCGATTCACGGTTGAAGCACATTAATTAATTAATTTCGGAGAAATAAATGAGATACCACTATTTGCGGACCTAGCATTGTGTCCGTTGACCTCAGCTGTTTCAGCCCCACAAATTGCAAGTTTCTTTTTTTCTTTCTTTTCTTTTTTTTTGTTCATAGTAATAAATATTGCTTTGTAAGTCAAAGAAATGGGCCCTCCAATTAATTTAATTTAAGGAGTGACAACGACGGAGTGCTGTATTCTACAGCCCACCATTACTATACGGCAAGTAGAGGTACAATCATATTGGTTAATGTTCATGCACAATTACAGACTTAGCTAGTGGATGTTTAAGCATAGTATAACATTATCTGAATAATACAAAAAAAGATAAACATGGCATAGTGAACATCAGGATCTCTGGTTTCCCCATTGACATTACAGGTAGGAGGCGTATCAATTAGTTTGGATGCATTTGTTTTGTGAAAAATGTGATTTTTGAAACTATTTTCTTAAAAACAATTGATTGATAACTTAGAACAATTATATAACAGAAAATATTTTCACATCAACAAAAGTCTACGCCTACATTCATTTTTGTAAGTTACATAAGGGAGAAAATATTCTCTAAATCATTGATTTTTCGAGAGTTTTCCATTATGAGAATTCTTCCCTTTGAAGGCTAGTAACACTAAGGATTTGTTTGGCAACTGGCCAAATAGTGAAAATTTCTCTTCTTTTGTTTTCAGAATCAGTTTTGAAATAAAAATTCGTTTGCTAATTTTTTCTAATCTAGGTACAAATTCTTGCAAATTTGTGCCCAGAATCGGATTTGGAGCAAAATCGAGAATAAAAAAAAAGGAGCTTCTTAATTTTGGGAAAAGAAATGAGAATCGATTTTTTCTTCTTCTTCTTTTTCTTGGTTTTTAATATAGCTTCTAATGTCCGGCGCGAGGGTTACCTTCGCCGTATCTGGCAAGATTAAAATATTTTAATAAAAAATAGGGTTAATACCATGAAAAATCCTAAACTGGTACACTTGTGACAAATTTACCCCAAACTATTTTTTTGACCACAAAAAACCCTAAACTGGTACACATGTGACAATTTTACCCCGAACTATTTTTTTTTAGCATAAAAAACCCCCACACTGGTATACCTGTGATAATTTTACCCTCGAACTAATTTTTTGGCCACAAAAACCCCAAACTGGTACACTTGTGATAAATTTACCCTCCATTAGTTTCCGTTAAATTTTACTGTCAAATTGCGAAGTTTAATGACACGTGGTAATTGACATCTGTACCTGTTTTTGGTTTTACCACTCTGTTTGTCTCAAGTTTACCAATTTGTGATTTTTTGTGATATAAATATAATTTAACGGAATCACCCACCTGGGTGGCGCTGCTGGCGCGGGCATTCTTCCTCTCGCAAAAGGTTGAGTGTTCGAATCCCGAGCGCCGCAGGGTGACTTAACCGGTGGTACGTGTGTGGTGGCTAGCACGTGTCGCCCCCAGGGTTTACCTCCCGGCTGTCGGCCGTGCGGGGGTTCCCTGGGTTATAAAAAATAATAATAATAATAATAATTTAACGGACACTAATAGAGGGTAAATTTGTCATAAATGTACCAGTTTGGGGTTTTTAGTGGTCAAAACATTAGTTCTGGGGGTAAAATTATCACGAGTGTACCAGTGTAGGGTTTTTGCTGGTCAAAAAAATAATTCAGGGTAAAATTGTCACAAGTATACCAGTTTGGGGTTTTTGGTGGTCAAAAAAATATTTCGGGGTAAATTTATGACAGATGTACCAGTTTAAGGTTTTTTATGGTCAAAAAAATAGTTTGGGGTAAAATTGTCACAAGTGTACCAGTTTAGGGTTTTTCGTGGTATTAACCCTAAAAAATATTATTAATAATAAAAAATTTACCGACCATGAACAAAAAAAAATTATTTTACCAGCCATGGCCAGCGACTAGACCATAAAAAAGCCACTCAACTAAGGGGATGAAAAATGAATTTTAGGTGGCTTTATTACGTCACGACAGGCTAACAATATACTGACTATTACGGGGTCTAAGGATCAAATATTATTGTCCTAAGCTAGAATTTGGTGAGATGTATTTTGGGGCTCCCGATTCAATGTACACGTTATTTTAGAAGCAACATTCAATATCTCCTATTATTGTAGCAAGATTTGGAGACAACCCCACGAGATTTCATCAGTGAAGAGGATAGAAAAGCCGTTCGCCATTTATTGTTGTTGACCGAGAAGTCGCATTTCCTGCAAATTCAAGTCTGAAATACGAGTTGTGGTGGTTCCATAAATTGCAATTTCCCTTTTATTTTTTTATTTAAAGAAATGAATATTGCTTTATAAGTCAAAGAAATGGGCCCTTCAATAACTTTAATTTAGGGAGTGGAAGACGGACTGCTGTATTCTGCACGCCCCATTAATACTGGGCTACAAGCACAGGCAAATACAAAAGAAGTTAAACGTGATCTAATAAACTTTAGGATCACGGAGTCTCCCCCTCGGCATACAGGGCCGAGGCATGTCTATTAATATGCGTTTATTTCATGAAAAATATATAAATTAAAAAATATTGTTTTAAAAACATTTGCTTGATTATTTGGAAAAATTATTCAACAGAAAACCTTTTTGTTCTTCGTGGAGTATCACCGATTGATTTAGAGATTGTCAGAATGAAGTTAGGGCAAGGACGAACTTTTAACTCTCAGACGAACTGCTCTTTTAAATTGCAGTGGTAATCCTAATGGTAGAAAAAATCGATGCTTCTTTCTAATGAAGATCCCTTGGCTAGGTATTCGAGATAATTTACATTTATCAACTACACGATGTAATAAACGACCCCGTAAATTAAGGGGCGGGAAAACACAAAAAAGAAAAGGGTATAAAGATATTTACACAATCGTCCAATCATTTTCGTCTGGACATGGAGGCTTTTCGGCCAGGGATGCGCTTCCAGGCTTCGGAGGCTTCCGCGAAAATAAGGACGACTTGCTATCGAAGAAACTGGCGAATGATTGACGAGACGGGTTATCTTCTGCGTTCTTCTGGTTCTTCGTTTCTTGCTCTTTTATTTGTCTGTCCTTGCCACCGAAGATGTGACTCAGTCTCTTGAACCGGCGCCTTGGTTCACCTGGTGTGGTGCTTGCATCTTCCGGAGGCTGCATCATTTTTAAAGCTTCCTCGGGTTTGAGCAGCATCATCTCCACTGTTTCATATACCTAAGGAAGAAAATAGGCTCATGAGTGATGGCTATCTAGCAAACTGTCCAACACAAAGCCCATCCATACACCAGGTAACAAAAATTAAATCGACAACTAAAGGCATTGACGACTAAAATTCATAAACTGTTCCCATGCACATGCAGAAACATATTCAGCGAGCTACTAAGGAAGTCAAGGAAATGAGATCATCCCGTAGGATATGAGAAGCTTGGCCTATATACCATAACTTCTGATATCTATCCCGGATATCATTGACTGTATGAAAAGGCTAGATACTCCTTCAAGAAAATATGCCTGGAATACATGCATTGATTTGAGAGGTTCGCTCAACACCACTTGCCTCCAAATACTCCCCAGAAAGACACGCATTAGGAAAACCTTAAATAGAGATCGAGAAATGCACGCACCATCTTAGGATCATCAAGTCAGAACATATAAATGCTCTGGTAATCTACCAACCTATTTCAGCAACTGCATGATACCATCAGAATAGTCCTTGACTCTTACCTGCCAAAGATCATCGACTTTCTCCCTGATGCTTTTTTGACAAGTGGAAGTTACATAATCTTTGCACTCATAAAACAGCTTTGAGAAATTAGGATCTGCTGAAAGTGAAGCCTCGGCAATCACAAACCCCACTGCAATCTAAAATCCAAAAGATAACAATTTTTACACCACATAAGATATCCATATCGATTCATTATCTCATCTCTCAGAGAAAATACAGGAACCAATGACAAATGCCTAAAACTGGGCAAAATGATGCCTCATGATAAAACAGCATCCAGGTATTAGCTTTAATGTGTACGCGATATTCTAAATCTCATTGTTGCCTGAAATAACTGAAGAGACTATAGTTTCCAAAAATTTAAATCATGACCTCACGTCTAGTCTAATAAATTAATGTTGACAAAGCAGAATTTAGGCCGAGGCATCGTCCAGAAATGCCAAAGATTTTCTATATTGACAACACAATGGATAAACATGTCCATTCAATAATTAAGTGCCCAAAAGACTAATAACTTTAGATTGGACAGTGTAAAAAATACGTTTATCTCAAAGCCAATACCATTTGAAGGTAACTCTTAGGTGATTTCTACCAAAGTCAATGAAAAAGCCTGCAAAAAGACTGATTTCTCATATCTTCAAATGCTTCTTATATTGTTTTAGACTACTCTCTAACAAGGAAAAGTTAAAATTTGTCGCATCATTCCAAAAACAAGACTTTTCAAATTTTCCGACAACTCATGGTAAAATATAGAAGTTGGCGTTGGACTAGTGGTGGTCTACCGATATCCCAGAGATCTTAGGTTCGATTACTATTTCCTCTCCCATATTATCTCTGCAACCAATACTAATTCAGAAATTTTCAACAAAAACGTCAGCTTGTCATAGGTCAACTTCAGTCATGGAGGTGATTCTTCAATAAACAGTTACTTATCAAGAACATCATAAATAGCATAATTATACTTCATTAAGTCATTGTATCCCAAGCTTAACAGACGAAACTCGGATGGTGGTAATCTTTGACCAAATATGACCGTTACCAGTTCATTGGAGAAACGTCATCTCTCTCAAAAGAAAAAAAATATACAACAGCAAATGTTTCTACTCCATAAATTTTAATATCTAAACAAAACAGGCCTCAATGTAGTGACACTTGATTAAAAAAAATTCTGCCATAAATGTTTCCCTGAATACCTCAATTGTGAAAATTTGGGTTTCTTGATGATGTTTATACTTTTGGATGACTGCTGTAATTTTTAAGATACTTATTACGAATAACTGCAGATAAAAATAATAAACTCATAAATAAATTGGAGGCACTAATATTACCAGTGTAACAACAAAAATTATAACCAGAAAAGCTTACCAAGGAAACAAAGAGTTGTTCAAACAGCTCGATAGGCGGAATGTCCTCAAAGAAATCCAGAATTCCTTCCCTGTCCAAGACACCAGGATTTGAGGATGAGGAATTAGCATACCGATTCGATTTCAATCTTCCCGTTCTTAGCAAAAGAAACTCTTTTTTTTAGAGAGTGTTACAACAAACGAAGTATTCCCCAGTTGAGATGAAGCTTGGTCCCTGATTCTAATCAGTATTATTCTTATGAGGAATAAAAATCCATTTCTAAATCAACTGTATTTTCTTTTCAGAGAGATACAATTTCAGAAGAGAAGACAGGGTTCTTATCAGTAAATATTTCAACATACACTGCCAAATCCTCGTCGTATAGAGGCGCTTGCTTGACTGCTGGAACTGGTTTTGCTGTTTCCCATAGTTCACGCCACAAATTACCTAACACCAAGGAATGACTTTGTCATGAGATTTCAAGGCTCCACAAAATGAAAGCACGTGACTAAGAGGTTTTTTTTTTGTTTGGTTCTATCCTATTTCTATTTTAAAAGCTATTGTGTGTGCTATGTGTTGTGCGCAAGTATCTAAACCCTGCTGCCTCACTCATACATCCCCCTTTAAGAGGTGGGGAATCTAACTCCCCACCTCTCCCTTCCTAAGTGGGAAGGGTGGCCACTGGGGCAACCCCCAAGTGGTTATGTGACTAAGAGTTCAACAGTTGAAATATTCAGTTTTTACCTTCATGATATGGGATTTAGGAACTGTAACAGCTATTATAATATTTAAGGACACGCAATGACAATGACCGAGAAAAGAGAAGGACATCATTACGAATAGACTCCACTAGTGCGATTGTCCATTAAAAGCTGTGACTCTTTCAACCAAGGATTTTTAGAAAATTGATAACCCTATGTACAGGCTTGAGCTCCAAAGCTCTTACTATTACTTGACTAGCTTCCCTCTGAATCCAGGTATAACCACAGCTTGCATGTTCAGGTTTGACTAAATGACTATATAACAGCAGAAAATGGGTATGACACAAAAATGTGTGAAGAAGCTTTTCCTGAAGTAGCTGAACATTTGATTTCCTCTTTGCATTGATGCAAGTTTGGACATTGGGTTAAAGATGACCCCGGCAAAATGGTTTTACCTTCCTTTTGCATTCGACTGCTTAATTGGCCTTTTGTTGATGCATTCTCATCCTCATATCCTAGGTCAGATTCGGTCCAGTCTGGAGGAGAATGCCATCTTACAAAATCTTCTAGAATGCAACCAGGATTAGCAGCCTAATGCAAGAGAGAAACAGACTTGATTCAACAGGAAAGTAAAAGATCATAGAATCTATTGACAAAAGCAACTGGCACATCCATAACATGAGGAATATTTTGTCATCCTAACCTTGAAAGCTTGCATGTCAGAGAGGAGTTGAGAGCACCCAGCACCAACACTGATTAGACAATGTAAATTACAAATTGTCAATAAATAGGAATTGATCGTTCATCATTCGTAAGGTAACAACAATTAAAAGTAGTTATTTATTTTGTAAATCCTAAGCGAAGGTAGTAATTGTAGTCATCAAGTCAAGTATAAAATGCAGACGTGTTGCCCAAGAAGATATCTCCTCAATCAGTCAAACATTTCTAGTAACCTAACAAGATAATTGTGTAATCTGGTGCATCTTGTGACCCAGTAAATGGTAACACAAAACTGACCTAGCCCAAAAGCGAACAGTTTCACAGACTACAATGGAGAATTAACCCAACAACCATAAGCACAAACAAACTTAGGAAAGAGCAAAATTGGCCTTTTCAAGTAACTCATATCTGCAAGAGGAAAAAAAAAGTCTCTTCTCGTTACTACTTACCTCCCTGTCCGAAGTATGAATTCTTCTGTTTCTTTGATGAGATCTTCCGTAAGTAAAGGAACTTCCTGCATGTAAACAAAGCACACAGGATTGGTTTTGATTGAAAGAAAACAATCTGTATTCAGCAGAACTAAAACACTACAAACCTGGGTCACAGGAGAGTACACAGGTTCACCGGTCTCCAACATGCATAGATCATCACGCGGTTGATCTGCCCCCAGACGCAGTACAAGCTCCCCTGTGTTTAATCTTGCATACAAAGCAGGGCTGTCCGAAACTGTATTTGCAGGCACATTGGATTTTTCAGTTTGTGAACCGGCCTCCCTTATTGTGGTGTCTAATGATTCAGAGGTAACCATGTGGCGCCGTTTGCGGGATATGCAACAGTTGATGACCTGCAGCTGCTGATATAAAAGACAGCAGTGAAGATCCGGACTCTGGTCCGCCGGAATGCCAGCTATATGTTGCTCCTCATACCAGCTTCTGCGCAGCTGAATTTGAAAATGAACATCATCAGCTACAGATGAAAGATGGCACTGATGCACGACTTTTCCATCTTGAGATAATGAAAACTGAAAATAAGCATACTAAGAAAAATTGTCAGGAAATAGAAAAAAATGCTTGGTAATATTTGAGTGAGGCAAATTTCCAGCCCATTTCATAGTGTAAAATTCAAGTAATGTAATAGACTGATAATTTCAAAGATATATGAATAATCCTATAGCCAGAAAGCAAACGTTGCTGACATGATACTCACGTGGCTTAAGTGAAATGAAAACGGTGTTGTTTTGACTGAAAAATCATCTGACGGAACCTAGATAGAGGGTAAATGTGTCACAATAGTACAAGTTTGGGGTTTTTTATGAAACAAGAAAAAATTTTAAGATAGATGTGTCACACAGGTACAAGTTTGGGACTTTTGGTATCACGGAAAAAAAAGTTTAGGGTAAATGTGTCACAGTGGACAAAGTTTAGTGTTTTTGGTGGCTTATTTTAAAGCCATCGGAGACATCCTTATTTTAAAGCCATAGGAAACAGCCTTTTATCTAGACAATATATTTTCAGCATCAATGAGCCTCAAATTTTCAAGATAAAGAGTACATTTTACAATTATCAAAGAATGCATTCTATGAAATGGAATCTCGTTTATACAATTGCATGATCCCGGCCAGCCTTACCTCAGCAACAACCCTGCACCAAAATAAAGCCATATCCCTCATTGTTTTACAGCTTCCAATGATTTCGGAAAGTTTAGCAACAAAACTTTCAGGTGGAGCAGCATGAATATCTCTTGGCAATGTTGCAGCAGTAGTGTCTGAACTAAAACTGATCTGTCTTCCGAGAAAATTTCCCTCTGCAAATATCTTGCAGATATTACAATAGAAGTGAAAGATCATCATAGGATAATTTTTAAAAAAGAAACAGGAAATTGTTTATATTGGGAAAAGTAATATTTCAACAACTGATAAATTTGATCATCCGATTATTGATCTACCTGCGTTAAACAGCAAGCTAATCAAAGAATAGATCTTCACTTCATCTGGAAACTCAGATATGTTTTCTTCCTTTTCACGAAGCACAAGCGATTTTACAGCAGAGAGACTTAATCCTGCCCTTTCCTTGATAGGAGAAGAACCTTTGTTTGTTGCCAGAAAATCTTTCATTGAGCTAAATTTCTTCCCATTCCTGAAAAAAGTCTCCAAGGTTGTTTAGTGAAAGAAGAATTATATAGAGCTGAAACAGTTGTAACGGCTATTTAGCAGATAATAAAGACTTACTCCACAGCCACAGCCAGTTGCT
Organism: Syzygium aqueum; assembly: GCA_031216185.1. Taxonomy (NCBI): domain Eukaryota; kingdom Viridiplantae; phylum Streptophyta; class Magnoliopsida; order Myrtales; family Myrtaceae; genus Syzygium; species Syzygium aqueum. The sequence continues at coordinate 3,833,854 of CM062236.1, read as the reverse complement.
TGATAACTGGTGACCGAGGAATTTTCTCTGTGTTACCAGCAATTAGACCATCCAGTGTGGATATAAACTCTGAACCCTATAAGACAAATTTTCATCCAAATTAGACAGAAAAACCATAGACTTGTCATCTTAAACCTTGGAGTCCTCACTATACGAATAGCTCGTCTTCTGCCGAAGAAAAAGATATTAATTGTCATCATCACTATCAACTATTTGCAGTAATTTCTGATTTTCACACAAACAGAACAGCTCGAGGCATTATTGCAACAGACAGTACGATATGAGAGCCAAAGAGAGATCGGAGTACATGACTTTCTCTTGACTGCAATGAGAAGTGGCGAATATATTGTGAGCAGGCAGTTGGCTTCTCCTCTGATGATTATGCCAAGAAGTGAGGACTATCTCAATTCTCTATGAATTATTGATAATTGAGATATAACAAAAGCTTAACTGGTTATTGCTTTTTCCCCCAAAAAATTTCGCTGGTTTTATAATAGATGCTTAGACAACAAAAACACAGCTTAAGATTGGTCAATCTGCTTTCCCAGATTCTCATCGACAATTTCTATTGGCCCTTCAGGGATCTGATGCAACATCTTTACGCATATAAGTGAGTTGCTTCTGAAATTGCATCGATGACTTCTTAGATGTCCATGAGTGATGATAATACGTGCTAGTTGCAACCAATGAATTTAACCAGTGGGTCATCAAACTTGATTACTATAACACATGGACAAAATAAACATTTGAGAGTGCAAAAGAGTTAAAAGCACAAAAAAAATTAATAATAAACTCTCACCCTTGATTCAGCATCGTTCTTCTCATTCACTATGTACAGATTTTCGTCGAAAATTGGAAAGGACATCTTGGAGTTCTCAGATTTCTCAGTGTCATCGGCTCCTTTTCTCCCTATTCTTATGTTTCTCAATCTGTCCTGCCACTCCTGCTTTGTCCCTAACGTTATTGGTGGCGGTTTCCACCTCAAGTTCTTTGACTCCTGGTATGCCTGAGTGATCAAATTCACAACAAACAAAGAATCAAAATAAAAAAGATGCACCAGTGATAACACGAGAAAAGGAAATTTTTTTTTCAACACATCATGCTCGTTGTGGAATTGGAAAATCAGGCATCCCGAGTACAAAGTGAAAAGCCTCCCGTCCATTCCAGGCACCCGAAACAGACATCGAATTCGAGGCCTAACATCATCGGAATATAGAGCCATTCATTCCCAATTCAGTCTATCTCCTACACGGTCTCTCCATTTTCGCAGCACCCAAGCAAGATATCGCAGAATGTACGTATCGTTCGGCGCCCGAAAAGCTCGATCTTACGATTCCGCTCGATCAACACGCGAGTCAAACCGGAACAAGGGCCCGACAAGAAAACCATAATCGAGCAACAAGTCAATCGAATTTCAAGTACCTTTGACTCTGCCGAGTCACTCGGAGATTCATCTTCCGTCGACAAACTCGCGGGCGATTTCCTATCGCCATCTGCTCCAACACACAAAAAACCGAAGAGAAAAAACACGCCGGGTTAAATACGGTCAAAAATCTAATCTTGAAACGAATCCTAAACTAGCGGACGAGCGCGAAAATGGAGATCAGCGGGCGCGCGAGAAAGGAGCGGACGAGATTAGGGGGGACCTCGGTCGTGCTTGAGGTCGGATTTGATGTCCGCGAGCACGCGCTCCGCTTTGGCCGCCGCGGAATGGAAGGCGGTCCTCGCTTTGGAGACGAAGGAAGGCGCCTCCATATCCGGCGGCGGAGGGAGGGAGGGAGCGAGGATTCCGGCGGCCTCCTCCTCCTTCGTGCGGCGACGATCGAGGCGTCGCTAAATCGGGGACGGGAATGCAGGCATGTTTGTAGCTGCTGACTGCTGCTGCTGCTGCTGCTCGTAGAGAGAGAAAGTCGAGTTAAGAGAGAGAGAGAGAGAGAGACGAAGGGAGAAACCAGGGAAGTGTGTATTGAGGAAGAGAGAGAGAGGGGATTTCAAAATTATTTTTTTAAAATTAAAAATGATTTGTTGGCGTGTCGTCCTTTTTTTTATTTTGTTTTATTTTATTTTATAGTGTATTCTTTTTCTTTTTGTTAGCTTTTGATTTTGCAATCGACGTGATTCGATTGGTGGGATGACGCGTTTCCGTGCGGCGCGAGTCTAAATTTCTATAGCTCATGACGGGACGAAAGCTAATGGCGTGAATGCCTGATTAATTACGGAAGCTCGTTACGGTGATTGATTACTCTTATTTTGCTACCATGCTTTCCTCGGTGTCAATACCACGAAAAATCTCAAACAGGTACGTTCGTGATAAATTTACTCGAGCTAATTTTTTAACCATAAAAAATTCCGAACGAATTTACACCGAACTAATTTTTTTGACCAACTCTTATTTTGTTACCACGTTTTTCTCGGTGTTAATACTACGAAAAATCACAAACAGGTACATCAGTGACAAATTTATCCGAACTAATTTTTTACCACAAAAAACTCCAAATCAGTACCCTTGCTACAAATTTATCCTTTGTTAGCTTCCATTAAATTAGATTAATACCATAAAAAATCAGAAACTCGTACACATGTAACAAACGGAGGGTAAAATCTCAAACAGATATAACTCGGCAATTTGATGGTAAAATTTTTCCGGATACTATCATGGAGTAAATTTGTCACGATTCTATCAATTTTGGATTTTTTGTACGTACTAGTTTAAATTTTTTCGTGATATTAACCCTTTTTATGGTCATAGATAACAAAGATAGTGTTTAAATCATATGAACGGATGCTCTAAGCATATTTGTTGCAATATAAAAATATAACGATTCTCAAATGGAAAAAAAAAAAACAAAAGCTTCGAAAACTGTTGTTTTTCCTATGAAATTTGCGGGAACACTCGTTTATATTGAGTCTAGATGTACAAAATGCTTAATTTAATGCCCATAAAAAGATTTTAAACAAAAACGGAAGAAGTATAGATGATTCGATTCGATTCGATAACGTCTATCTTTAAAAGTGTTGGACTCAGCTGCGAATTTGAGATGGAGTTGACTGAAAATTCGATTGAAATTGTAAAACTTTCCGTTTATTGCTTGTTACTTCATTTATTAACTGGCAGAAAAACAAGTGTGCATTTATTATGATTCTTCTGCTTATTTGTACAGTGGAATTGTTTATTTCGTGAAAAATAAATAACTTAAAAAAAAATTTAAAAATAATCGCTTACAAATATGAATTAACGAAAAATACTATTATTCTCAACGAAAATGTTCACACATAAGCAATAAACATATTTTTCATTGACTAATTATTCAGGCGATCATTTTTAGGATATGTTTGTTTCACTGAAAAGTTCACGATTAAGGAAAATATTTTCCATTAAAATTATTTTCGTTGAAAATAATTAGTTTTTATTTATTTGGTAATTTAAGGAAAGTGATTTCCTTCTTGTTAGAAGGGAAATCATTTTCCCTCAATTTTATACTTAATGTTTTTGGCTCATGGGTAGATCATCCAGTTATTTTTCATCGTCCAAGCACCAAAAATTTCGGAAAACAATTTCTTGGAACCAGTTTGCCTTCATTGAAACCTTCATAACGAGAGAAAATATTTTCCATAGAAATCATTTTTCAAGAAAAATAGTTGATTTTCATTTGTTTGGTGGTTTAGGGAAATCATTTTTCAAGAAAAATGGTTTATTTTCATTTGTTCAGTCCATGGAGAACGTTTCCGTAAATTGATTAGTTTTCCAGCATCCAAACACTAGAAGTAAGAAAAAAATTTCTCAAAAATAGTTTTCCTATTAACAAATGAATCCTTAAATGTTGGTGGGAATGTGGGCGTATACTTCAAAATTGGCCTATTGGTCACGTGGACTCGAGCACAATGGAATCATCTAATCTGTTAACGTGTCCTTGCTCAAAACTTAAAGGACCATGCTTGAGAAGTATCTATATGAGAATGGAAAATGATATAAATAATTCATGAACTTTGGCAAAATATATAATATAATCCATGAATTGCAACCCAATATATAATGTGATCCATGAACTTTTAATTTATTTAATGTGGTCCATGAATTTTTTATATATATTCAATGATGTCATTATATTAATTCAAGTTCATGGATAATATTGAACATTTTTATATAATTTGGGAATTAAATTGAATTTTTTGTACATATTCAATTTAATCCCTAAATTATATGGAAATATTGTTCCTAACTAAGAGAAATCCGAAAACTGAGGCATTACAACTCAGGGCCTAAATTAAACATTGCACATTATAGTTCATAAACTATATCGAACAAATTAAAAGTTCAGAAATTATATTGCGCAATAAGGCCTATTTCAGGGACTATTTGTATCACCATCCCATCCGGAAATTTTTAGGGTCGCATGTTGAGATGGCATGACGCGGCGAGGATGGTGCAAGAGAGAAGTCGAAGTGTTTGGAGCCTTTTGTTTGGAGCATATGAAAATGTGCAAGTGATGTGCCCTACTACCTTGTCCATCTCCAAGGATATAGCGCGCAATTAGCGGAGTGCCCAAAGAAGGAAGAGTACGGTGAATACGCTAAGGACGTCGATCTCCTTTTGTTCTCGTTCGCTAGCGGTGACTTTTTGTGTTTGCCGAAATGAAAATTGAAAGGTTACAAATTCGGATGCTTGCACGCCTCGTTGCCCAATGAAACCGGAAATGCCTGGAATCGATACAAATGTGAAATATTTAGTGTGACGAATCCTACTCGTTGAGAGATCCGATCTCGAAATGAATCGGACAATATCCTTATATGCTCATGAATAGTGTTTTCTGATTCTCGAGTTACTGATTGTGTATTGAATTGCTAATTTTAACTCGAATGGCTGCAAGTTATTGACCTTACAAAATTCTTTATGAAATCGCTAACTGTACATATCACCGAGAGATCATTCGTTAAATTAAAACGAGCAATGCATTTTGTCATAACGTCAAACCAAAAAAGTGTTTATTTTTATTTTTTGGCAAAAAAATAGGGCAAAAGCTCAAATGTTACATTGCCACTCTTCTAATAAAACTTTGATCCAATTTGATCTCGCATGAATGAAGGAAGAAAACCCCCCAAGTGGTCTATCTTAGACTAGAGTGTCATTTAAAATGGCCTAATTTACTGACCAATATGTACATGAGTTTCCCTTTCCTAAGGCGTGTTGCAATTTTGAGCCGTCGAAAATATTCCGACAGTTTCCCAATTCGTCTCCAAAGTGAGAGAGGAAGCTGGTTTTGAAGAAGGGAAATGGCCGCTTGCGAATTCACCTCCACAAACAAGTTTGGAAATGCCTAAATAGACCGGACCCAAAGAAGTAATCCATGGTTTTGCTTCGAGCGAAAAGCAAGCTCCCCTGATTTGCACGAAGCCAACAAACCAACTGCTCGATCCATCACAAAGAAGCCAATCTACTGAAGCCAAGCCCGGGTAGCTTTTAGAGTCCCCGTTGGAATTGAATTTGACCCAATCGACAGTAGCGGCGTTACGACGTTCTAATGATTAATATTAAAAAAGAAAAAAAAAAACGCGGCCAATTTTATATATATTTTTAATATATTCCTATTTAAACCAGAGGGGGAGAGATCGCTCTCCTATTTAAACTCAGCGGGAAGGCATTACCGTTCTGTTTAAACCAGCGCGCCCATTCTCATCATCATCAACCTCTCTCTCTCTCTCTCTCGCTGGATCGAGCGTAGTTCTGCACTGCGGGAGCTCAACAATGGAGGAAGTGGACGAGACCGAAGCCGCACCTCAGGTCGATTCGCTCCTCTTCATCTCGTCGCTTTTACTTCCCGTCCGTCCGACGCCGAGAAGAATAGATAACGGAGTAGAAGAAGAGAGGAAGAAGCGCCATAGGTAGTCCGATCGCGTCTCTCGAAAACCTAGAACAGAACGAGAGCCGAGCTTCACCGCATTCCTCTAATCCGAGTAGATGTTGAGCGACGGTTTCCATCGCCGTTTGTACGAGAAGATGTTGAGCCTATCGGTTGGATTTGACTGCAGTATCTGTTGCTCGACCTTCTGAGAGATGTGAAAATCGACGAACGCGACAAATCGTTATCCGATTGCACGCTTCTCGTTGTTTTGACAGAGTGAAGGTTATAGTCTCCCCAGGATAGGGAGATTTTACGGTGTAGGATGCTGTAAATATACGGTACTGAGTTTGGAGCGTGATTGCTTGCGGTCCTCGCTATTGATTGTGTAGTCCATTCTTGTTTACCGGACGTGATTTGGTGCGTTTTCACATTGGCGTGGATTTCAGCACATTGTATATACTCTTGATTTAGTTTTGCGTTGCGTTGAGTTCAACTCCAGAAAAAGGAAAGTGATTGTTGTGTTTAGTTCTATGAAGCCCCTACCGTGTTTACGTGTTGCGCTGCATCCGAGTTTAACTTCCATGATGCAAGTTTTGGATTGGGATATCCACCTCTATTCTTGAGTGAGTCCTTAGAATCTCCATGGAATGACAAGAACTCGTGAACTGATGATTTCGACATAAATGCAGGTTTATATGGCATGCATTCTCCAGGGTAATCAGTAAGTTTTCTTGCACTATTAGTTCGATATTGTTAATTTCTACAGCGAGTCCAAATTAAATCCGAGTTGTCTGCAAAATTATAGCAAGCGGTCGTCCCTTCAAGGAGAGGTCTCGCTACTGATGTACATTAACTGGTTCAGCACATTATGCTAACAGCCTAGAACATGAGGATATAAGTCCGGATATAGCTGATCGCTGACTGATATCATGGCTTATCTTACCAGATCTCGGTATTTCGATGAATTAGACAACATCTTTTATGACTCACGTACGCTCATGTGAAAAAAAAAAAACCTGGAAAACTGAAGACGACCGAGTGTTCCTTTCACTTTAAAGATCGGTATTTATTGCTAATATATGAAATGAAGTGAGCAAACTTTTCCGATATTGTACAGCTACAGTAAGGTAAATAAAAATCGATATTGCAGTCAGAGGGTCATATTAACAGTAAGCTTGAAAGCATATTTTGTGATCAAGTTACTTCAAGCACCTGCATTTATCCAAATGCCCCTGTGCTTGACTACTCATACAGCAAGTGCTTGTGCCTCTTTGCTGCACTATAACAATTAGGTGAACCTTGCTTTAAACTCTGCCTGATTATAGTTCCAAATTTGAGGAGTCAAGTTCGTCTAGTCTTGAAAATTCTCTCTGTGGTGTCCCTCTTTTTTTGCTTGTGGGGTTCATGACTTTGTCACCATCATTAAGCTACTAAAGCTGACTTTGTCGTCCTCGAATGATCTATACACTGCAATCAAGTAGGGATTTTGCACTTTGCTTGACAAGTTTTTAAGTTTCATGAAATGTCCTGTTTAAAATAGGTTATGCATGTTAATTATGAATGAAAGAAAGTCCTATTATGCAGGGTCAAATTATAAGCAACACAAGCTGGTAACATTAGGAAAGCTGGCTGAAGAATATTATAATATGAGCTGGATAATTAACAATAATTAGGAATTTGTTGGAGATATCATGATTAGTTAGCGTGGCCAATAATGATCCCTATTTAGACATATTATTTCCTTTTATCTATTACGATGATCATACTACTCTGATGAATTTCTAATTTGTTCTCAGCATTGGAGTTTCTTACTATGATTCCAACGTTCGCCAACTTCATGTGCTTGAGTTATGGGAAGATGGAAGCCCGGATTTTCCCCTAATTGATCTTGGTATGTTCTCCAAGCGAGGAACAATTATTATTTAAGATATTGCACATAGTCCTTTGAGTTCGAAATATGAAAGACTAACTTTAGGTTAGTTCTGAATGGGTTTTGGCAGCTCATGATAGTTCTTTGTCCATCGTGTGACCAGATGAATCCATTTCTGTATTATTATAGCCTCTTCTTTGAAATGTTCTGTTGAAGGATGATAAACTGTTATCACATTATCTTTTATGTATGGATTTAATGAATCTGATTAATTACTCTTCTTGTCCAGTTAAATATCAAGCAACGCCTCTCTTCATTTATACCAGTACTAAAAGCGAAGAGCCTTTTATATCTGCTTTACAAAGAAGTGGTACGCTGCTAAGTTTTCTCTTGAATTGTCACATATCAGTTTTGCCATGCTTCCTCTTTAAGATGATGCAGACGGGACAGCTGAGGCTCCTAAAGTGAAGCTTGTGAAAAGTTCAGTATTCAGCTATGAGCAAGCATGGAACAGGTAGGGGAGACATTACTCTGCAAACACCTTTTCTTTAAAGTGGCTATCCCGAATCTTGTGCTAGTAGGGGCTCCAGAAGAATAGAGCTGTCTATGATCTTCTTTTGATACAATCAATAGCAACCTTAGAAGTGGCTTGATCTCAAGCAATCTGCTTGTCTAATTGTGCTTGTGGAAGTACCTTCTTTGCACATTCCGTGAGTGTACGATTGGCAGGCAGTTCATGCCTCTTAGGTCTAACCAGGAGCAGAGAACTTAAGACAGCTGGTTCCACCAGCTATTCCAGATGAATTATACAACTCAAAGAAATTTCTTTTCAGTTCACAACAACCAGCATTAAGTTGGCTAATTAAAACGGCATAAGTAACACAGAGAGTTTACTTCCTACTTGACTTCATTATATTTGGCTGAGCTGTAACTAATAAATGTATGTTCTGATGCAAAAGATATATACCTGTCTTCTAGCTTCTTTTTTTTTAATTTCTTCTGCAGATTGATGTACCTTCGAGTTACAGGAATGGATGATGGTTTAAGAATTAAGGAGAGAATCTCTTATGTAAGAATCTATATCCTTTTTCCACCTTCTAATTGGATGTATATGTCAAGGCAGTGTTCTACAATTTGTGATGGAGCATGTAATGGTTCAGCACCTCGTCGAGGGTCAAGGCTAATTGTCTCTGCTCGAAGGGTGGATTAATTTATAGCATATTTAACTAAATTTAGTCAGATTTGGAATTGCTCTCTTAGGGAATTTCCTAGAGGCTTATTGTTTCTAATGTCCATTGTAGTTAGATGAGGCCAGTGGATACAATAATTACGTTTGTTACTTAGGATTCTATTAAAATTTTTGCGCGATTGAGAATAAAAAGCTATTGAATTTCAGCCTCTTCTACATTTCTTCCACTATCTTTCATGAACTTCTTTTGAATTCCCTCCTCTATGTTCTTTTCTTTTTGCATCCTGTGTTTTTCCTGCATCACCTACTCCTTTTACACAACTTGATCTAACGACCATTACTTTTTCTCTTGGTGAAGCAAAATATGCATTCACTTTTGCTTGTTCTAATATTAAAGCTTTCTTTTGCACTTGAACTTCCAGTTAAGTTCCATGATGGACATGGGAAGTGATCTTGAAGTTCGTGCAAGTGGAGGACTTCTTGCGATTTTGGAGAATGAAAGACTTGTGGATACCATCGAGCAAAAGGAATGTGGGAATTCATCGATCACCATCGACTCTGTCATTCAGATTTCGCTGTATCTATTTCCATATAGTTCATAAACTCTCTTGGCCCCCCTCTCCCATGGTGGTTTTTTTATGGAAGTAGACTTGCATTTCCTTCACTTCCTCAACAGAAGCAATTTTCTCAAACTAGATGCAGCTGCCCATGAAGCATTGCAGATATTTCAAATAGACAAACATCCAAGCCACATGGGCATTGGAAGAGCAAAGGAAGGGTAATGACAAACTACCTAATATGTCATTTTGCTGGCCGAAGTCTGAATTTCCCAGCTGATGTTCTCAATTACAGGTTCTCGGTTTTTGGCATGATGAACAAGGTCAGTGAAAGTCATCTGTCTTCTTTATTATGAATTTTAATATGGGACTGACCCATGCTCTCAATCCAGTGTGTGACGCCAATGGGTAGACGGCTCTTGAGGTAAATTTGGTTCATGAGGTTGTAGCACTCTTCGTTCATGAGTGACGTCTGACTCGAGGTTCTGACTAATGGCTCTTGTCACTTCAGAAGTTGGTTCCTGAGGCCTATACTTGACCTTGAGCATTTGAACAATCGTCTGAATGCTGTATCCTACATTGATTTTTTACATGCTTCAGCTAAAAGGCCTGCATTAGTATATGAACCATATAATAGATACTAATTCATTACTCTCTGTATCTCGTGAAGGGTTTGGCTGGTGGCAACCTACTGAAACATAGTATTTTTATATTTGGGGCCAGGAACTGTTCTAATAGACTTTTAGTCTAGGGAGGTTTCACTTTAGAAAGGGTTCCTGGATGATATATTTTTACAGCTTAAAGGACCAAAGGTGTTTCTTTAACAAAATGAAGATTTCATTTTTCCTTTTCTCTGAGGAACTGATGGATTCTTTGCGTGGAACTCTGAAGTCGGTCAAGGACATTCCCCACATTCTCAAGGTATAGAAGCGCATGTTCTCTCTTCCAATAAGTGTGATTCTTGTAAAGTATATTGCTTATACTTGTAGAAAGGACTTCTTACCCATGCTTTTCTATCACTAAGTTAGGTTGTATAGGCAAAAATTCACTTGATTATCTGTTGATGAATTGTTTCTCGGGTTCTAAGGATTAAAATTCTTTATTCGTTTTGAAAGAAATTCAACTCCCCAAGCTCCATATGTACCAGCACTGATTGGTCAGCTTTCCTGAAGGTAAACAGACACCTTGTTTGCATCCAACTTATCTCTCCTTACGTGGCATGGCGGCATTCTCCTCTGAACACCTCGTTTGTTTTAGTCCAGTGGTGATAATGTTACAAAGCGATTGGTTACATGATGATTTCCTTTATAAATTAATTAAAGAAGTGGTCTCATTTAGATTTTTTTATCGTTGCTTATGCAAAATACTATCATCATAGATTTTCTTATTTATAATCCTTTTCCTGAGTAATTGTCATCTCTGTCTCTTTCTCCCCCCTTTCCCTTTCTCTCTCTGATCACCCAAATTTAGAATGCCTTGACATCCTGAAACCAGTATATATCTGTTGATGTTAGTGTTCTCAGCATGCCAAGAAAATAAAAAGGAGGGCAATACACTTGCTGAGTGTGAACACATTCAATGAACCTATGATAACTCAAATTTAAAGCGCCTCTCTATCCTGAAATTATAACATATCTTTTGATGTTAATGCCTTCTCACTGTGCCAAGAGATAAAGAGGAAGGACATTCACTTGCTGAGTGTAAATTCATCTAATAAACCTCCATATTCCTCCATGTACAGTCAGAAAGTTTTTATGTTATCAATATCTCCGTGAGAAATTTTCACCTTTTAATCGTTGAGATATCAGAACCAACAAAAGATTCTTTCCTCAATTAATGATTTGAATGCAAGACTGGCTCTAATGACAGTGATTAATGTTATTGTGCTTCATGTGTTCTGATTCTTTTTAGGCAGCTTTTGCACCTTGATTAACTTGTAACATGAAATTGGTTTGGATCACTTTGCTTCATCTAGTAGAATAAGTTTTATGCTGTGGGGGGTGTCATGGTACTATGCAGCATGCAGTTATTTTAACGCACCAAAAAATATGCAGTAATTATGTTGTGTGATAGGAGTTTTAACACACAATCAACAATTTACAAAAAGCATTTGTTCCATGGATAAAGGCAAGTCAAAATCTAGAGAAGATGTTTAAGTGTCCGGAAATGGAGTTATATGCTAATCTTACTGCTTCAAGCATCACTTTTTTAATACTTTGACAGTTCATCTCATACCACAAGCTCACAATGTGAAATATAATTACTCCAACTTTTACTGCATGGATGTCGCAGAGTGTTTCTTCTCTCTTGCATTTGAATAAGATACTTGAGGTAGGTATATCTGAGGGCCTACGTGAGCAAGTGAAGTACTTGAACACAGACATTCTTGAAAAGGTACGGTAAAACTTCAGCTGTTGTCCTCCTTTTTTGGCTTTTTTAACTGATATGTCTATGTAACAATGCAACAGGCTAGTTCATGCATTATGACGGAGCTGGCTTATGTTTATGAATTGGTCAGTTTTTCTCTAGTGTGGACTCTTTCTTCATGTTTTCTAGTTTCCTGAATGGAATCGGTTAAAAGAGGCTCTACTGGTGAAAATTTACTATGGGAAGTTTAGGATCAGAAGGAAACCAGTCAAAATTATTCCCTTATCTTCTGCAAGACTCTCAGGAGATCTTGGCATCTTTCTTTAAAGGTCTAGAATGTTTGGTTGTTTCAGGCATGTTACTAAGATGTTTCTAAATTGATGTGACAAAGTCGACATTTTGTGGTTCAATACCTATAAATAAGAGACCAGTGGCATCTTTACAGTCCCTTCCAGTTGTTTGGGTTGTTTGCCCTGCTATGATCTTCTTTGCCTTTTCTAATCTGGAAAGTTTGCCTCTCCGTTTAGGCGAAAGATCTTTATTTCTGAAATTTTCCTTCTTCTTAGTACTCCACATCTCACTATCGTGCGGTCTCCACTTAATCACCTTAGGCTACTTTTACATCATTCTCTAACTTTGTTTTCTTCTGTAGGTAATTGGTGTTATTGATATCAGCAGAGTTAAGGAGAAAGGTTATGAGACAATGGTGAAGGAGAGTTTCTGTGATGAGGTCAGCTAATGCTATTCTTCTTTTGTCTAGGTCACTTGATTGAAACTTTGCTTCCTACGAAGTGATGTGTTAAGACCTCCTATCTTGAGCTCTTAATCTGGATTTTTTAATGCTTAGACTGAATATATTAATATTATTCTTTCTATTTGCGTACAGTTGGATGAGCTGAGGCAAATTTACGAGGAACTGCCTGAATTTTTGGAGGAGGTTCCTTTCATTCGAAGTCTCTGATACATCAATTGTAAAGTAAGGAGAAATATGTCCGCTTAAATGTTTGTCTTGATTGAAGTATTGCATCCAGGTGGCATCTCTGGAGCTTGCACATATTCCTGATGTGTTTAAGGACAAACATGTTCCATGTATTGTCTATATTCAGCAAGTAGGTATGCCTGCATTTTCCTGACCAGATGCTGCATGCCAAGTTCTTTTTGTCTTACCTGCATCTTTCTATGTCGTTCCTTTTTTAATTTGATTCATGATCACTAGATGCTATATGTAGAGGTGGTCATAAGGATTGTTGATTGCTGATTCGTCAGGCCTGTAGCTTATGATCAAAGCACAAAACTACTACTCAAAGCAGATTGGAGGATGAAAAACTTATTGTTTGTTTGTTATTTTTAACTTCCCAACGATCTGTGTGGTTGATACTGGAATCTTAATGAAGCTTTCATATCTGTGGTATCTCTAGACCGTCCTGTCCTGTCATCAATATGTATTGTTGAGGATGCAACAACTATTGCGTTGGCATGTCTAGTAGACCTGAATCAGGGTAGTTCCTTGCTGTACAAGTTTCAGCTGGGAAGATTAGACATGTTGCTGCATATTTTGCTAACAAAAAAATAAATTCTACAATGGCGCTCACACATTTAAGGACTATAAAATGAAGTATCTTGACACTAAAATAAGAAATTCTAGAAACAACAGAAGATTACTTGGCTGAGCTAAATTTTGGGGAACTTTGTCCTTATTACTATGCCAAATTTCCTTGATTCTCTCTCTATCACATTAGAATTACCTTTTAAACCTATAGATTAGCTTTCCATATCAATTATCAATTGAACCTGTCAATTATTTCTATTTCTATTTTCAGGATACTTGATGTGCATTTTTGAAGAGAAACTCGATGAAATGACATTAGAAAGGCTTGAAGATTTTGAATATGTTGTGAGTTCATTCTCCATTAGATGCAGAAGTCATCCAATTGCACAAACTTATTCACGTGTAACTGAGGACTTACTAAGATTATCCACAGTTCTCTGATACAGATGGAGAGATGACGAGGTTCTTTTATCGAACTGCAAAGACAAGAGAATTGGACAACCTTCTTGGGGATATTCATCATAAAATCTTAGGTTCACAAGATCAACTACTTTTTTATTCCTTTTCCCTTTTCTCTTCATACATTTTCCGCTAGTTTTTTACAATTTCCTCAATTCCAGGTTGAGGAGTCACGCTGCCCTTTCATGGGTGAATAATTAGAGCAAACCTTACTGTCGGTTAGGCTGGAATGACCCCTATTTAAGATGCTCCATTGAACCTGCCCCCCCAAAAAAAGATTTTTTTTCCAAAATATCTAAAAAAATAAAATGAAACTTGCAAACAGGAAGTAAACCTTTTTATATGGGATGAGCCAGCCAGATCAAAATTTTGTGTAGTTGGTAAATGTTTAGCTGCAAGCAAGAAGTAAACTCACCTGCAAAATTAGTGCATTATGTTTCTTATTTTTCTTTCCCCATTTTATGGATAACAGACATGGAGAGGGCAATCATCAGAGACTTGATTATACACATACTGACATTCTCAGCACATCTGCTTAAAGCTGTGAATTTTGCTGCTGAACTAGATTGGTGAGGCTTACTCTCTCTCTCTCTTTGTGCAACAGACACTTGCACAGATGCGCTCGTACATTGCACGAGTGTTTGTATGGTGCACACATCCGGCTTTCATTTCTTATTTCCGATGATCAAGTTGTTTTCCTTCCCTATAACTCGAATGTGAATTCATGTACATTATTCTTTGTTCAATGATGATCACCTTATTGTTGTGCTTCTAAGCTTCTTGTCGTTGGCACTGGTGGCTCGTCAGAACAATTATGTCAGGCCTACACTCACAGAAGAAACTTTGCTTGACATACAAAATGGAAGGTAGAAGCTGTTTAGAAAATGCCTTTCATGTCAACTGAAATTTAATTTTTTCCTGCCCTTTGAGTCTTTCGAAATGATAGTTACCTGCAAATTTTCAGACATGTTTTGCAGGAAATGACAGTTGACACTTTTATTCCGAATAATACAAAATTTTTTAATGATGGTAATTTTGACAATGTACTGCACTTGATCATCTATTCTGTCAATTTCGGTCCAAAAGATGTATTTACTCTTAATACTTGTCGGTTTCAGGGCGCATTAATATCATCACTGGTCCTAACTATTCAGGGAAAAGCATCTATGTCAAGCAGGTTCTGATGATAAGAGTTTTCTTTAGAGATAGAAA
Organism: Syzygium aqueum; assembly: GCA_031216185.1. Classification (NCBI taxonomy): domain Eukaryota; kingdom Viridiplantae; phylum Streptophyta; class Magnoliopsida; order Myrtales; family Myrtaceae; genus Syzygium; species Syzygium aqueum. The sequence goes on along the minus strand of CM062236.1, from coordinate 3,818,811 downwards.
TCTGACCCCCTTTTGGACTAATGCACTTCGAGTTGTCAGTGATGGAGAGTATATTGTTATTCTGCCACATAGATATAGTAGCTGTACTTCTTTCAGTGTCCAATCATAGTAGCAAATATCTCTGACATAATTTGGCCATTAATCCGTGGCTTTGGCTGTAGGCGGCATAATTCAGTGGATTTTATTCTATCTTCCTACTTCTGCAAATTCAAGTGGTTATTGTTATGTCTGGCACCTACTGCTACTATGATATGTTCAATTGGTAGCCTGAACATCTACTTTCACTTGCGATAAACTATTGGGCATAATATTGATCCCTTTGTAATAGGCATTTGGAATGTTGTCTGTAAAATGGCTCCCACCATTCTCATGCAGGCACTTCTTCTGTCTTGTTATTTTGTTGCTGTTTGTCTAAATCATTCTTCAAGTTGAAGAAAATCATTCAGTGTATAACCTAGAAGATATTTTCCAGGTTGCTCTTATTGTTTTTCTTTCTCACATTGGAAGTTTTGTGCCTGCTGAATCAGCAACTGTGGGTTTGACAGATAGGTTGGAGTCTTGAAGTTTACACTTTCTCCAATCATCTTGGTTGTCATTATATTGAAGTTGTGATGATGTTAGAAGTTCTTCGACAGAATATTTTGCGCTATGGGAAACAAGCTTATGACTGCGGAACAATCGACATTCATGATTGATCTCCATCAAGTAGGAATGATGCTGAGGCATGTCTACCCGACAAGGGTTTTCATTACAATGCTTGTCTAGAAAGTCAATTTCTTACCTGGGAAAGTCACTTACCATTGAGTACTAGTTCGAAGTCCTAAAGCTAGAAAGTTTAGTTGTGGGGAATATCTCCATACTGCAGCATCTATTTGATTAAGTTTACATATATATGTACGTATTGACATGCTTCCATTGGAATGTTATATAGGCAGGCAACTTCAAAATCATTATGTCTGTTGGATGAATTTGGAAAAGGCACTCTAACTGAAGGTTTTTACCTGTCTTGAGTAAAATTTTTCAATCGCAACAGCAAACTGTACTACGTCATGAATATGTGCTTTTGGTGCTCTTTTCAGATGGAGTTGGTTTGCTTGGTGGAGCAATCAATCACTTTGTCATGTGGGACGAACCACCAAAAGTTTGTTACTTCATTTCCTTTTCAAAGTAGTTGAGACAATGCCACATTTGCACTTCAATCAGTGAGGCAAATCACTAATCTACCTTCTTAACTTAGACATTCTATCAGCATCCTGTGGTTAATCTGATCCTTTCTTAGAAATAGAAGCTTTGTGTAGGCTAAGTTTTTGGATTATTATGACAAACCACCATAAAGTTATTAATATATCTTTTAACAGGGCACTTTTCTGATTTGTGAACCATTAGACGCATTCTCCAATCGCATGCCACCGTAAACAAATTTTTACTTGTTTTGGTCAGTCCACTGAATATCGTTGCTTCTCCTTTTTCCTCTGTATTCCATTGATCGGGGCTGCTGCTTTTGGGATTTAAAAGTTCAGTTGAAAGATCTCCTAGAAAGAATTATCTGTCATTGATTGGCACCTGGACCATATTTTGCTATGGTCCTCATCTAATGTTCTAATTATGAGACTTTCCAACTAACTGTTTGCTTTGTTGCCCTAGAAAATAAAGGGCAATCTTCAAAGAAAGACTTGGCCATGTTATGCTAGTCATTCTAGCTTAAGTCTGCCATTCCTAGCCAAGCGAAAGAGAGAATATAAGAATGACAAATGCCTGAAGTCCCACAGTTGCATTTTATATCTTTCTAATAGTAGAAATATTGAATGACTACTTAATCATGCTGCAATGACCTGTAGGTTCTGGTCTGCACTCACTTGACTGAGCTGCTTTCTGAGAACTTTCTACCAAAGGTATTGCATTGTTTTGGAGTTGAATTTGGCATTTAGACTAACAAATAGCATTGGTGACTGATTACCTGTATTTTATTACTAAATCAGTGCGAGCAGATCAAGTTTTACACTATGAGTGTTCTAAGGTCTGAGGACAACAGTACAGACGTTGAAGACCTTGTTTTCCTATATCGGTATTGCTTCATTTTCTTTGCCATCAAATGTCTCTTGAATGTTGCAGTAAGCAAATTGTCTGCATTTGAGTCGAGATATATTGGGCAAGTACTTAGAAGTTACGTGGGGTTATTTTGTTGGTGGCTTTAGCAAGGTTTAAGTAGCATGAACTTCACCAGGAAAGAGTTCAATGACTGGTTGTCTTTTGTGGTGACTGAAAATGGTAAAAACTATGTATCGAGTACCTTGAGTACAGGAATAACCAAGGTCTATAGATGGTGCTTTAAATTTTTTATATTTGGATAAGTAGCTACTTTAGTTCTTTAATCTAGTTTATCAGATGCTAAACTGACTTGAAAAATATTCAGTTGCTTACTCAGCTTAATGAGAAGAGGCATTATGTAACAGAGAAGTAGGAGGGTCACAATTCAATCACAGAATACTGGGTTGCACTTTAATACTAAATCAAGGGGATTTATAACATAAAGTATCAACCTGAAGTAAATTTGTCCTCAGAGTTGGCAAGGTAGCCTGACCTTCAGTTTGCGGTTGTTACATTGGTGTCTTGACGAGATTTGACCACTAGGCCAATCCAGCACTGCTACCATTTTTTAAAGTTCTTGTGAAAAGACTACACTCTGGCTTTCTAGAATTACATGATGAAGTGTCTAATTTTTGTGCAGCCTGGTTCCTGGACACACTCTTCTTAGCTATGGTGAGTACATGAATGTTTGAGCTGGAGGTTCATCCTGGGGGTTACATGTTAGGTTCCTAACACATTTAAAGTCCTGCAGGGCTTCATTGTGCATTCCTGGCTGGTACATCCGAATTTTTATTGGCAAACTTATCCTGCATTGTGGGATATTGAAATTATGGGACGTGTTCCATAGGAGCCGCGCCTCTACTGCAGCTTCAAGGCTGATATATGCATTTAAAAAAGACAGTGAAAATGGTTTGTGAAAGTGTGGTTTCAGCCAAGACCTGCAGCAAAGCAATCCAAGCCTAATAGCTTAACTTGAGAAGGCGAAGCGCTCTCTAATGCTTATCCTATCCTATCCAAAACAAGGAATGAGAAGATGAACCCATTCCCAATTATTTTCATGTGCAATCTAGCAAGATGTGAAAGAAATTAATGTCACATGCAGAGTATTAGTAACAAACAAAAGAACACAGTTAATATGTATGATTCATCAGCTCCACCATCTGATTTTGCAGGTCTTCCAAAAGAAGTAATTAGAAGAGCTGCCCTGATGCAAGAAGTTATCGGGAATAACCAGCCTGTTGATCGACTGTGCAATGAGAACATATCAGCACAAGATCAGCAGTACAAGGTATGGGACTCAGCACAATCAGTTTCCACAATTGCGCAGATAACCCCTCTGCTTTTTCACACATTATTATATATCTGTTTGCAAATCCAGAAGGCGGTAGACAAGATGCTGGCATTTGATTCCCTCAATGGTGATCTCAAAGCATTCTTCAAAGACATATTTCCTTCATAATCCCAATTTTCCTTTTATCATTAATTAGAGTTACTTCTAGTTTGCATGACTGGACTAGTAAAAGATGTCTCCTTTTGATGTGCCCTCTTGAAAGTTTAAGTAGAGAGACCATGAAAATTGAGGAAGCGTGAGTTGGCCTTCCATCTACTGGTCATTGCCCATTCACGGTGCGAAATTTTCGGTTCTACTATGAACTTCCAGGGTAAATGTAACTGGTAGTATTTGCCCAAATCTAGCCTTTTCGGATCCTTCGGTTTATACTTTCTGTCTGTACCCAGAAAGGTCGTCCGTTTATTGGCATTTTTGCAGTTGCTCTGAGATTATTGCAAATACCAGTTTGAGATTATATTAACTGACGATGCTCTTTCTTCTGATATACAAAGCCTGGCAACAGAATGACATCTTTAAAAGCAACGGTTACTATTAACCCAAGTATCCCCAAACACTGAATCGCTTTTTGACGATTGACAACATGTAGTGTGTAATCCTACTGTCTGAAAAGAAAACTTTCTTCCAATTTGAATTGTTTGTTTTGCTTAAGTTTCAATAGCGGCCAGTTGCTGGACGTCCATTGGGTATGTGTACTGTGGTGAACCATGGAAGGCTATGTCTATGAACATGCGGTTTGTTTCTTCTGTGGGATGGACAAGATCCCAAAACACATGGTCTCGCCGGTAGGAGCAGTACTGCGAAATCGGTAAGCATGGAAGTATTGCGATCGGGTTAACGAGACCGCAACAGGCCGCTTTTACCTCTGTAAAACCTGAGGAAATAGTACAGTCATTAGTTGACAGGTCTAAGATCGCACTGATATACAGAAGATTCAAAAGGTCTCACGAGTCCCACTCGAAGTCCTACCATAAGCAGATGGATTCTGGATGAATTTTTGCACGACGTTGTAGATATCCAAGTAACTGTAGCTTATGTCGTTCAGTTCGGACTTCATTCCCTTCACCATCGCTAGGAGTGCCTCGTTATACATGCGCGACCAGGAATTCGTGTCCTCCTTGCATCCGTCCGTTTTGTTCTGGTTCCTCTGTAACGGACAGCATCCGATTGGCGGGAGCCCCGCGAACACGAACTTGCGCGCGCTGTAACTGTAGAGACGCTGCCACAGGAATTCAAGTTTCCCGAAAAAAACTAAATCAGAAAACGCGCCTTGGTAGTCAATAATAATGCACACGTAACAAACAAGCTCACCTAAAAACATAGTGTTAGTTAGACTGATTTTGAAGGAATGTAGTAGGTACCTTTAACTGATCCTTCAGCGAAGAAGCCATGAGGTCGACGTATTGCTGTGGCGTCTGCTGCTTCCGGAGATCAGAGGATCTTGAGTAAGTGAAGATTTCGTTGCTTCCGATGACGATGACGAAGAGGGACTTGGCTACGTGCTTCTGTGCACCAGACGATCCCATGTGTTGCACCAGGTTTTGGTGCACCGCGAGGTAGTATTCCACTTGCTTGGTCAAAGGTATCGATTGATGCTATAAACAGATGAAGATTAACTCCGAACAAGACCAGAGACTTGCATGCTCAAAATGAAACAGAAACATCGTCTTATTTTCCTTTGAAAAAGAGAAGCGATTAGATATATGGGTTTTAGTGTGAATCACGAAATCGGTATCGAGACATATATCTTCCTAGCTTGACACAGTAAATGAGGCCACGACCCATCGGCAGTCGCATGTTGTCGCCACCCATTATCACTCGGTCGGATTGCTCTCATATCAAATGCTAATAAGGAAAATTTGGATTTGTACCGAATTAAAACAATATAGAATGAACTTTACAAAAAAAAAAAAAACACAACATAGAATGAAGAGTTTGCCACGAGACTCTTAAATGATGAGGGTCAAATTCGATTGCAAAAAATCAGAAGACGAGTTCCGTTACTTACAAGTATCTCATCAGTGCCATCATAGATGCCAGCACCTGCGGAGGCGAAGCTGACGCCGGTCAGGAAGGGCGATGAAGAATTGCTCTCGCTGGAGTTGGAGATGAGGGCCAGATACGGCGGCGACGTCGGCAAGCCCAACTTCTCAGCTGCCCAAAAAGGTCATGACAATCAATCAATTACGACGCATACAGGCGTTCCCTATCTTTGTATCCTTCTCTCTTCGCTCAACGTATGAAGAAAAAGCAAAAACCTAGCCATTGGATCTTAAGTGGACAGTTCCCAGCAATGGTTCAGTGGATGTTAACGTAGAAATAGCAAGGCAACAGGTAGGCGAAGATTGCATAAAAAGGGGAAGATATCTATTGGTCTTAACATTAAAGGAGGTGAAGTTGATTCGCTTTTCCAAAAGGGCGTGTCCTTGTCGCATTTATGTAGCGAAGGTGGATCTTTACCGTTCAATAAAATGCTCTTACATCAACTTTCTTTATAGTTGAAATGATAAAATGCGGATCAGCATATACACTGTCAAAAAAGATATATGCATAATTATAAGATAAGCACAATCAAGTAGATATCGTAACATCCCTAACATATTTATGATGACATCATGTGTCAAACGGTGCCTAACTTCGTAACTTTTCAAGATTTCAATCCTCAAATTGAGGAACGCTACTTGTCTACGGGCGTGGGAGGGTCAAATCGGTATGATTATGTGATAAGGCCAAGTGAGGGAGGGTGGATGGAACGATAGGTATACGACTCTCGACGTAGGACGATGAGCGAAGAACTCAAGCATGTGCAGATTGATGCCGATGAACGTAGAAGTCATGCGTACCGATAAAATCCGCGGCGTTCTTGCCGTTGCTGAACCTTCCGGTGGGCTTTTTGGTAGGGAAATCCACGCCGTAGGGCGGGAAGTTGGCTCTCGCTATGGAGATCGGCAAGTAGTCGTTGTTGCCCACGTCCACGAGCGAGTCCCCGAACACGAAAAGCGCGGGCACCATCTGTCCCTCCGAGCAGCTCAACCTCAACAACACAAGAAACACGACCCAGAAACCTCTCACCGCACGAACACCATTAGAAGCCATTTTCATGTCCTCCCTCTTTCTCTCTGTCTCTCTCTCTCTCTCTGAGATGTCTGTGCAGTGCGTGACATGTGAAGCAAGCAACGGGTTGATGGGTTTATATAGACGGAGGGAATGAGGTTGACGATGGAGCGAGTGGCGTGAGAGCAGGATTCATTTCCCTTTATTCGGAGAACGGTGGAGAGGACCGGGAAGGGAATGAATCAGCGAGAACAGCAAATTAGCAGAGGGTGTTCTGTCCGTATAACTAATATGCCATCTTTGTTATTTGGCTCTTGTCCTTGAAGACGGCTCTTCTTCTTCTTCTTTTTTCGTTTGTTTTGATTGGACAGATTGTTCATTATGTTTTTTTTTTCCATTGCTTGCGTGCGGCCTTTTCGGGTCTCATCCAATAATGCACGTCTAGTTTTTTTTTAAAAGCTTAAGCCCTTATATAAGACGGCTATTATATAAAAGCATTTATCTGATATCATAAAAAATTTTATGAGATTATTATTAATTATTTTAAAATTTTAAATTAAATATTTTTATCAATCTTGACTCTCAATTTGAATTTTGTTGACACTTACATTTTGGAATTCTATTTAATAATTTATTGTATAGAAAATTATGGACAAGTCCCAAATAAAAAGAATAATTTAAATTGCATAGTTTTCAGGAGTATTTTGCATTGTAAGAGAAACTCATAAAAATTACATCGGACCGTCGACGGGTGGACTTAATTAAAGGTTCTGAGGCATTGAGCTTAATTTTAACAAGCACTTAATAAGATTAGGGAACAAGAAACCTAGAGCTCTGCACTATAAATATAGGCTTTTAAGTCTTCACATTTAAGGGGAGGGCCATAGAAAGTAGGATTCGCGGCCACGAAAAGAGAACTCACGTTCTCCACAGTGAAGGACCGTGAGAATAAGACAATAAAGAGGAAAAAGTGGGGAAGTTCAGAAAAGAAAGAAGAAGAGAGTGCCTTCGTTCTCCTTCTTCTTTGCACCCTCACAAACACGAGGCGGCTCGTGCACGTCCAGTCATCATCCGCCGAGGCATCCGGCGAGATCTCCGGCTCCCTGACGCTCGTCGATCTCCATGGTCTTGGTAAGCCGACGTGGCGTTTGCGGCTCGCTCGCTTCGCCTCGACAACGAGGGGTCCTGTGGTTTTGCCGGCGAATCAGAGTTCCTTCGCCACACCACGAGCCGCCTGCAGCGAGCTCCTGAACCAGTCCGAGGCGTGTCCCGCCGAACAGCCCGCCCCGAGAAGCTGCTCCGAGATCCATTCCCTGACGAAGCTGCTCCCATCCGCGAGCTCCTTCACTAACTTCGAGAAGCCGTTGCACTCTTGCCATTGACTGCACCTGCTGTCCCATGACCGAGAGGCCCCCGCACCTGCACCGTCGTCGCCTGATCCTTACACCGTCATTGACAATCTTTGCAGCTCTTTCTGTTTTTGCCGGTGTCCTGAAGCACCCCTGTTGATCACCGAGAGCAACCACACCGCGGCGATTTCCTCCTCACAAACGCTACAAGTCCCCACCATCGGCTCATCCTTGGCCGAGATTATCACCGAGAGTCCGAGACCCCACCGTCGAGCACCACTCACCGAGCCATCTCCGAGCACCTTGACATCGGTAACCAAGAAGCTCTCACCCTCGTCCATCCTTGAACTGCCATGCGCCAGACCCGAGAGTCCTTGGTCATGAGCTCCACCACCGCGGGCAGCCTTCCTTGCCATGACCCGCGAGACATCCACCACCGGCCAGCACCACCGTGAACGCTGGCCCCGTCCAAGCCGTCCATTTACCAGTTCAAATTTGGCAACATTATTCACAAATTAGGTAAAATCTTATTCGAACCAATTTGAATATTTTATTGTTGTGCTAGACATTATCGATTAGGATTTATTTCCTAATCCGCACCGAGACATATATAGGTTAGTTTTTATATTATGATGAAAGAAAACCTTAAAAACTTGACTGCTTTAGTGTGTTCAATTGCTTTTCTCGTAATTTGTTTGCTTTGTTTATTGGTTGTTATTTTTAGTGATTGCCCATCCACATGATCATCCCTTATATGTTAGTGTCTAAGTTAAAATCAATCCAACCTACCTGCTTAAATTTTTTTTAGAAATAAATGAAATGATACCAATTTTTTTTAGAAATAAATGAAATGATACCAAAAGGACATTAGAGTAATCTAGTGTAAACAAGTCATTGTTTAATCTCTGATTAGTAGAAGTAATGTAATTCTTCTAAACTTTACTTGGTTTTGAATTGACCTATAAAAAGTAGATTAGTGGCAACTCTCAAATGCAAAATGATTTGCATGTTAAGAATTTGAACCAAATTGTGAATTGGTATGGGTTTGAGAGATCTCGAGTTAAATTTAGGCTTAGTAATTCATTAGCCAACTCCTAGGTGGTGCACCTTCAGGAGGGTCGCGACAAACTTAACAACGATTTCATAGTCGGGGCTTTTGGATAAAAACTAAGTATTATCTTTATAGCAGTCAAAAAGATCGCTCTAGCATATGGAATCTAATGTTCATGCTCTTGCTAGTAATTTATATATTATGGTTAGTCAATTCGATATTCATACTCCTGTGCATATATATGTAAATGAAATATAATATTGGAAGGTCGTGTGTTCTTGTGCATGTATAATGAGTATTTTTCACATGCTTGATTAATCTTTATAGGAGCTATGCCACGATAATAGTGTGTTAGGGCTAACACAATGACCAAAGTCCTATAATATGCTTTACTATCTCATATTTATAAGGTACAAGAATGATCGAAATTCATTATGTATATTGAAGAGAGAAATAAAATGAAAATATGGGTAAAAAGTAGATATTTTTATCCAATTAGTCAAAAACTCATTGTATGGATGTCAATTCGATTATAAACATTTCAATTTTTCAAATGTAGTCCTTTTGACCAATGTTCATGGAAAAGTTGTTGACGTGGCGATCCGGTTATTGACGGCCATCCTACGTGGCACACCACCACGTCGACGATTTTTAGCTAGAAGGACTACATTAAAATTTCGCGCAAATGTGTAAAATTATATTGATAAAGTTTGAAAGTTTATGACCAAATTGATATATATAATAGGTTTAGTACTAATTGGATAACTTCCCTAACAAAAAATCATTCTTCAACTACAATTCCAAATGATATAGGTAACAATATTTGAATGTGTTGAAGTTTTTCGTGTAAACTTTATAAATTATATCGTTGCTTTCTATCTTTTGAATATGTGGACACCCAAAAATGACCAACTTTTGATTATTATCAACAAGTAACAAGCCGAATGTGATGAAAATAGTTTGGTGGGAACAATCGACAACTCGCTGATGAGAAGTTGATTGATAAAGTCATTGACGAATGCCTTCATGAAGACTTGAGAAGTTGATCAACAAACTTATCAACGGTAAACAATCGACACAAACCCTTTCAAAGTTAGAAAGGAAAAAACCGGGAAAAATGTCAGAAAAGTCATAAACCTATTGCATTGTGCTAATTTAGTCATAAACTTTTTTTTTGCCAATTTAATGCTAAGCCTTTTGTCTTTATGCCAATTCAGTTCTTTTGGCTAATTTTAGCCAGATTTTGCTGACGTAAACTCTGGCTGGCTTACGTGGCACCGTTAACGATGACGTGGATAAATTTTAATATTTTTCGAAAAAAAAGTTTTCTTCCTCTTTCTTCTTCCTCCTCCTAGTCGTCAGGCCAAGACTGGTGACAGCGAGGCTCATCTAATCACTAGAGAGGCTCACCCGCGACCTTGCGGCCACTGGCGAAGACTCGAGCCCTCATCGGATCTGGCGAGGTCGGGCCTCATCCATGGCCAACAAGGGCAAGCCCCACCAGCCCAGCGTGAGGCTGCCCTAGTGACCATCCGACCTCACCGGATGGCCGCCAGGGTAGCCTCGCGCTGGGCTGGCGAGGCTCGCCCTTGCCAGATCCAATGAGGTCATGCTATGCGGAGATGCTGGTTAGGTTGAAGGCTGCTGGCGAGGGTGAGGTGAGCCTCGCCAGTGGCTAGGTGAGGCTTGCCATCGCCATCGCTGGTGAGGGCGAGCCTTGCCAGTGGTTGGTGGAGCTCACTAGGGGTTGGTGAGGGACCTAGCTAGCCCTAGCCTCTAGCCGGTCACCAGTAAGAAGAAAGGCAAAGAAAAAAAAAAGAAAAAGAAAGAAAAGAAAAGAATAAATAAAATAAATCTAAAAATATTATTAAAAGTTGTCCATATTATCGCTTGCGGTGGCACGTAAGCCAATCGGTGTCCACGTCAACAAAATCTGGCCAAAATTAGCCGGAAGGACTAAATTGGCACAAAGACAAAAGGTTTATGACTGAATTGACACAAAAAAAGATTTATGACTAAATTGACATCAATGCAATAGGTTTATGACTTTTCTGATACTTTTCCAGGGAAAAACCACAATGCCGAATTAGGCAATCTCTTCATTATCAGTATTTGTATAAAAAATTACAAGTTTTAGCATTAGCACTACAAAAGATATTGCCCCAATATCTAGCGGGAATTTAGGGTATGCATTACATGTATGCCATTGATAGTAAAACCTTTGAGCTTTAATATTATTTTTCTCTATGAGACTTCACAACTCCATCAATCTCTCGCTGGGAGGCTGATCTTCAAACAACAGTGGTATTTCATAGTTTTCACTTGTCTTTATTACCCAAAGTGTCCGCCCCCCTCATCACTAACCATGGAGGCTAACTGAGGCAATGCATAGCCTTAGTTTCTTAGTGGTCACAATATTTGTTAACATATATGCTGGATTTTCTGCACCAACAATATTCTACATTGACTATGAACTTCCCGGGTAAATATTCCTGGTAGCATTTGCCCAAATCTAGCCTTCTCGGATCCTTCGGTTTATAATTTCTGTCGGTACCCAAAAAGGGACAGGAAATTAATAGCAGCTGGCTAACGTCCGTATGTTGGCATTTTTGCAGTTGCTCTGAGGTTAACGCAAAGAACAATTTGAGATTATATTAACTGACGATACACTTTCTTCTGACATACAAAACCCTGCAACAGAACGACATCTTTAAAAGCAACGATTTTTCTTAACCCAAGTATCCCCAAACATTGAAACGCTTTTTGACAATTGACAACCTTTAAACATCGACGGCGGCCAGTTGCTGGACGTCCATTGGGTATGTGTACTGTGGTGAACCATGGAAGACTTTGTCTATCAATATGCGGGCCGCTGCTTCTGTGGGATGGTATAGATCCCAAAACACATGGTCTCGCCGGTTAGGGCAGTACTGTGAAATCGGTATGCATGGAACTATTGCGTTCAGGTTACCGAGACCGCAACAAGCCGCTTTTACCTCTGTAAAACCTGAAGAAATAGTACAGACAGTCATTATTTGATAGGTCTAAAGATCGGACTGATATACAGGAGATTCGAAAAGGTCTGATTAAATCATGAGTCCCACATGAAGTCCTACCATAAGCAGATGGATTCTGGACAAAGTTTTGCACGGCGGTGTAGGTGTCCAAGTAACTGTAGCTTATGTCGTTGAGCTCGGACTTCAATCCCTTCAACATCGCTAGGAGCGCCATGTTATACATGCGCGACCAGGAATTCGTGTCCTCATTGCATGCGGCTGTTTTGTCCTGGTTCCTCAGTGACGGACAGCATCCGATCGGCGGGAGCCCCACGAACACAAACTTGCGTGCATCGTAATTGTGGAGACGCTGCCACAAGAATTCAGAGTTTCCAAAAAATTATCAGAAGAACACGCCTTGGTAGTCAATAATGAACACGTAACAAACTAGTTCACCGAAACCATCGTGTTAGGCCGGTTTTACGGAATGTGGGTACCTTTAACTGATCCTTCAGCGAAGAAGACATGAGGGCGACGTATTGCTGCGGCGTATGCTGCTTGCGGAGATCAAAGGATCTGTAGTAGCCCAAGATGTCGTTGGTTCCGATGACTACGACGAAAAGGGACTTGGCGACATGCTTCTTTGCACCCGACGATCCCAGGTGTTGAACCAGGTTTTCATGCACCTCGAGGTAGTATTTCACTTGCTTGGTCAAAGGTATCGATTGTTGCTGCAGAAATAATTGAGTTAAAGTTACAAACTAGCGGGGATAGCTCAGTTGGGAGAGCGTCAGACTGAAGATCTGAAGGTCGCGTGTTCGATCCACGCTCACCGCACTATTTATTCACCTTTTCATTTTGCTTTTAATCCCGTTTATTTTATGTTTTTCTTTTGGGGTTTTCTCAACGTGTTTGACCGAAAACAGAACAGGAACTGCATGCTCAAAATGAAACACAAAAATGGCCTTTTCTTTTCTCAAAGAAAAGCAATCAGATATGTGGGTTTTAGTATAAATCCTGAAATCGGTGTCATGACATATTTCTTCTTAGTTTCGGCCATTAAATGAGGCCATCACCCATCGGCAGTCGCATGTTGCAACTACCCATTCGTTTTGTCTGGTGATTGGTCTTGAATCAAACACTACTTAGGAAGATATGATTTGTACCGAATTAAAGTAATTTAGGACGGAGAGTTCACCTCGAACCGCTTACATATTAAGGTCAAATTCGATTGCTAAAAGTCAAAAGACGGTTTCTGTTACTTACGTATCTCTCATCGGTGCTATCAAAGATTCCAGCACCTCCGGAGGCGAAGCTAACACCGGCTAGGAAGGGCAATGAAGAATAGCTGTCGCCGTAGTTGGAGATGAGGGCGAGATATGGCGGCGACGTCGGCAAGCCCAACTTCTCAGCTGCCCAAAAAGTCCATAACAGTTGGCCAATCACGATGCGTACAGGCATTCATTTTTTTGTTTTCTTTTCTCTTTCGCTCTACGTACGAAAAAAAAGTAATAATCTGGCCATTGGATCTAAAGTAGCCAGTTCCCCAGCAATAGTTCAGTAGATGTTTACGTAGAAATAGCAAGGTAACACGTAACAGTAGGCGAAGATTGCTGATAAGGGTAGATATCTGTCGTTCTTAACATTTAAAGGGGTGAAGTTAATTCGTCTTCCACAAGGGCGTGTCCTTATCACATTTATGCAGCCACATCTCTGTGACAACCAATTGAGACTGCGGAAACTTAAAGCGCGGCAGACCTGTATTACAGTATATGCTGCCTACATCAACTTTATGTCATGACATGACATGCCAATTAGAGACAAAGCTTCATGAGTTTTCAATATGTCAACTGAAAATAAGAATGCGAAAGAGAAGATTAGATAATATTAGTGTAATTTGATATGCGAAAAAGATTATAGTAAGAGCCTATTTATAGATTTTTTGATATGGCTATTTAAGGTAATAAAATAAACACAAAATTAAATATAATCAATCAAGGATATGCACTATCAAAAAAGATGTATGCATAATCATGAGAGATATACAAAATCAGGTAAATATCATAATATCACTAATAATGTCGATCCTCAAATTGGGGAAGGGTCGAATCGACATCGCACCAAGATTATGTGATAAAGCCCAGTGAGGGAGGGTGGATCGAATAATAGGTATACAACTCTCGACATAAGATGAAGATGAACGAAGAATCGATCGAAGCATATGCAAAGTGATGCCCATGAATGGAGAAATCTGTGTGTACCGAGAAAATCCGCGGCGTTCTTGCCATTGCTGAACCTTCCGGTGGGCTTCTTGGTGGGGAAATCTACGCCGTTGTGCGGGAAGTCCGCTTTCGTTAACGAAACCGGCAAGTAGTTGTTGTTGCCCACGTCCACGAGCGAGTCCCCGAACACGAAAACCGCCGGCACCCTCTGTCCTTCCGAGCAACCTAACCTCAACAAAACAAGAAACACGACCCAGAAACCACTCACAGCACAAACACAATTAGAAGCCATTTTCATGTCCTCTCTCTCTCTGATATGTCTGTGCAGTGTGTGATATGAGAAGCAAATGAGGTGACGTTCTATTATAGACGGAGGATGGAGATAGGCTTTGTACGTTGTGTGATAACAGGACTATCTTCCTTTTTTGTAGGAGTGCCATCTCTCATTTGAGTGACATAATTTGTTGTTTATTCACTTAAGTATCACATTAGAGTAAAATTGATCATTTAAGTGCCACTCCCGACAAATCATCCTATGTTGATTTTTTGTATTTTTATAAAAAAAATTGAATTTTTTTTGTGCTCCGAACACAAAAGCCTCGCCCTCGGCTAGGATGTGAAAGCCCTTGCCAGATCTAGGCAAGGCCGGCAGCAAATTTTCTGGCAAGGCAAATTGTCGATGGTATTTAAGTGATTGATTTTTCAAATTCGGGAAAAATTGCCAAAAAAGTCTTAAATCTATTCAATTTAGTCATAAACCTTTTTTTTGCCAATTCAGTCATAAATCTTTGTAATTGTGCTAATTCAGTCCATCGGGCTACTTTTGGCTTGTCGGCGCTGACGTGGATGCCTACCAGTGTCAGTCGTCCAGCCGACGCCGATGTGGCAATTTTTAAATATTTTTTTTTTGATTTTTTTAAATTTTTTTCTCTCTTTTTTTTTATTTTTTTTCCTATTTTCTTCCTTGGTCGCCGGACTGGCGACCAGCAATCGGCCAAAGGCTGAGGCCGGCGAGTTGGAACTCGTCGTCGCTAGGCGAGGTTGAGCCTCGCCGTGGCCAAGCGAGCTCAACCTTGCCCACCAACGGCCAGGCCACCCAAATCTGGCGAGACCTCGCCGTCGCTTGGCAAGGTCGAGCTTGCCCGGCCATGGCGAGGCTCAACCTCGCCCGTCGACTGCGAGGCTCGCCCTAGCCTGGCGACCGAGGAAGAAGATGGAAAAAAAAAAAGAAAGAGAGAAAAAAAGTAAAAAAAAAATCAAAAAAAATATTTAAAAATTGCCACGTCAGCATTGGCTGACACTAGCGGGTGTCCACGTCAGCGCCGCCCAGGCAAAAGTGGCCGGATGGATTGAATTGTCACAATTACAATAGGTTTAGGACTTTTTTTGGTAATTTTCCCTTCAAACACTTAAATTAAGTGAAAAAATTACAAAAACTATCCACGTCGGTACCGGCAATGCCACATAGGATGATCATGTCCATCTTGGATTTTCCGTCCGCCAAGGCAAATCGCTAATGGCTTTTAAGTGATCGATTTTTTAAATTTGTTGTACTTAAGTGAGCGTAAAAAAAAAAAGATATGGCACTCAAGTGGGTACCATATGAAAATTACATCACTCTTACTGTTCTTATCTTCTTCTTTTTTAATATCCCTCTTTCTGGAGACTGTGGAGTGGACCAGGAATGGGGGGATAACTAAGCGAAAACAGCAAATTAGCAAAGACGGTTCCATCGCAAACAAATATGCCATCTTTTTTGCTTTGCTCTTGTCGTCGAAGACTCTCTATTGTTTTTGACGATTGTTTGCTATGTTTTTTCCATCACGCGCAGCTTTTTCAGTTCTCGTTTTCCGTTTAATACCGCCTGTCTTGACACCCAATTTGGACTCGACATTGATTCCGTTGTAGGGGCTATCGGAAAAAAAAACTAAAAGTATTATCTTAAAAGGAGTTAAACAGATCGATATGGAATGTGGAATTTCATGTTCATGCTCTTGCTAGTTATTCAAATTCGATCTTCATACGCTTGCGAGTATATATATGTAATTGGACTATAATATTGGAAGGTTGCATGTTCTTGTGCATGTATAATGAGTATTTTTCAGGAAAATTACCATAAAAGTTATAAACTTATTGCATGTGTGACAATTTAGTCATAAACCTTTCAATTTAATTAATTTAGTTATAAACCTTTTGACGATTTGCCAATAATTTTGGCAGGAAATCACTGACGCGGATGCCGCTGCCCTACGAGGCACGGCCGGTGCTAATATGGATGTTTTTGTAATTTTTTAAAATTTTTTTGATTTATATATATATTTATTTTCTTTTGTCTTTGTTTTTCTTTTCTTTTTTTTACTGTGGCTGACAAGAATCATCGGGCCTTTTCCCCTTATGAATTTTTGTCCAAAAATATGCTTTACTATCTCATATTTATAAGGTACAAGAATAACCGAAAATTAACATTTATATTGGAGAAACAAAACGAAACTATGGGCAAAAAATAGATACAATTATCCAATCAGTCCTAAATTTATTGTAGAGATAACAATTCAGTCATAAACTTTTTAAGTTTTTCCATATTAGTCCTAAACCATTGACCTAGAACTCAAAAGATTTTTTCTGGGGAGTGAAAGTGTAAAGACGAGAGTAGTCATGGGAAGTATAAGGACAAAAGTTAAACTTATCCGAATCAAACTCTAGGACCCGCCGAAGGAATTGCTTGAAAGAGGAATGTTCTTAAAATAGGCAAAGGAGAACGGCTAAGTAATCGACAAAATAGCCGTCAACAGATGAGATAAAATATGTCAAAATAATAATTTTGAACACGACAAAATAGTAGTCGCGGTAGTGTAAGTGTTCCACTTATATTAGCAGTCCTGGTTATGTCCAATTTTCTAGTTATTTGTTGATATCAAACTTTCGTTATACTTTTGCTTATATTTAGCTATTGTAGCATTCTGTTGATATCCAACTTACACAATACTCTCCTCATATCCATGCAATACCCTATTGATATCCATGGAATACTCTGTTCATATCCACGCAGTGAGCTGTTCATATCAAAGCGATAGATAAATCTGTCTTCTTAGATATATTTAACTGTTCTTCTTAAGACACTTCGATTTATGATAATGATATAGATCCTGTAGACTTAACACCTTGGCATATCCAAGATTATATGTGCTCCACATAGGTTCTTTAAGTCAATTAGAATCTTTTCATTTATTATATCAAAGTTCTTTTAACGCGGACATTATTGATATCAGCGAAGTATATCAACTTCACTCCAACATCTATCTTCTGGTCCTTCCAAGCATATTGGCAATCGTGGCTCTATCTATCTGTTCACCTATTCATGGTACTTCCAAGCTTTATCGAACTCCCTATTCAAGGCCTATTCACCTCTACTCAAGTACCTCCAACTTGTAAACATCTCCATGCCCAATACTTTATTCACCTTTGATAGATAACTTACAACCTTTAAACGTCATGTTAGAACATCATCTGCATAATGGCTTGTGCATCTTTCACAACCTTGCTTACTGAACTAATAAACTCATTAGTAGCCTTTAATTATTTTGTCATCTTCAAAATAACATAAGGGATTGTCCCAACAAATCAAAGTTGTTGCTTTCTCAGTACCTGTTATATTTCCGATCTAGAGTTGGTACAGCACATAGTTTCCTTTCTTGTTGGCTAAGTTTGTATACTAGAATTGAAATCAAACGCTACGAAAACAAAGCCGACAGTAGTACAACCAAATAAACAGAATGTTGATTCAAGCCCAACGAAATAACGTCGTGTCCTTAAGACGAATTTGGCCCCTCAATCAGTACCCGAGAATATTGGACAATCGTCTTCCAGGATAGAACGGATCTCGTTCCTCCGAAGTGGTACGTATTCAGATGACTCCTTCGAACGCAATTTCACAGAATAATCCCACAAAATGATAGTGATGAAGTGAAAAATGTCTCGAGTACATCGGTAAATCGTCTCGCGGGAATGTAGAATGCCACGAAGTGTCACCTCCGAACTAAACCGTTCGGATATATGAATATGGCAAAAATTGAAGAGTTGCGAGTAACGAAAGCTCACTGGCGGTTCCCGTTCGGTTCGTGAGCAGTCGCGAAGGTTCACTTGAACCGGTTCGGTTCACGAACAGTCGCAAAGGTTAGCTTTGAACCGAACCTCACGAACAGACATGTTTGTTAAAAAAAATAATAATTAATTAATTTCTAACAACGTGTTTGTCCGGAGAAAATAAAAAATTGATAGAGACCCGACCCCGAACCGAGCCGGACGGGCGGCGGCGGTGCGCAGGACCGACCTAGCTTGGCGTAGGACCTCTCTCTTTCACAAAAGTAGGGTACCCCTTGGGGCCCAAACTCATTTGAGAGGCTCCTCAAAATAAACCCTCTCCCATCACCTCTTTTATCCTACGTGGGACATTTTCATCTACACACTTTTCATTCAATTTTATGGTATTTGGATGCCAAAATCCCAATATCCTTTAATTAAAAGCTAAAGAGCGATTTTCGGTAAAAGATATTTTGTTGCGGGAGAAATTCTGGCGAAACATTGGAAGAGGAAACAATATCTCCTCTTAATGTCCACTAGATCTCATCTCCTGCACTCTCGAAAGTTAAGTAGAGAGACCGTGAAAATTGAGGAAGTGTACGTTGGCCTTCCTTCTACTGATCACTGTCCATTCACGTTGCAATATTGTCGATTCTACTATGAACTTCCTGGGTCAATGCTGCTGGTAGCACTTGCTCAGATCTAGCTTTTTTGGATCCTTTGGTTTATACTTTCTGTCCGTACCCAAAAAGGGACAGGAAATAGCGGCTGGATATCGTCCGTTTGCTGGCATTTTTACAGTTGCTCTGAGATTATCGCAAATAACAATTTTAGATTATGTTAACTGACAATTCTCTTTCTTCTGATATACAAAGCCCTGAAACAGAATGACATCCTTAAAAGCATCGATTTTTCTTAACCCAAGTATCCCCAAACAATAAATCACTTTTTGACAATTGACAACCTGTAGTATGTAATCTTACTGTCTGAAAAAAAAAATCTTCCAATTTGCATTGTTTGTTTTGCTTAAACCTCAACGGCGGCCAGTTGCTGGACGTCCATTGGGTATGTGTATTGTGGTGAACCATTGAAGACTTTGTCTATGAACATGCGGGCCGCTGCTTCCGTGGGATGGTATAGATCCCAAAACACATGGTCTTGCCGGTTGGGGCAGTAATGTGAAATCGGTAGGCATGCGACTTTTGCGTTCAGGTTACCGAGACCGCAACAAGCTGCTTTTACCTCTGTAAAACCTGAAGAAATGGTACAGATAGTCATTAGTTGATAGGTCTAAAGATCGGACTGATAAACAGAAGATTCGAAAGGTCTGATTAAATCATGAGTCCCTCCCGAAGTCCTACCATAAGCAGATGGATTCTGGACAAAGTTTTGCACAACGGCATACGTGTCCAAGTAACTGTAGCTTATATTGTTGAGCTCGGACTGCAATCCCTTCAACATCGCTAGGAGCGCCGTGTTATACATGCGCGACCAGGAATTCGTATCCTCATTGCATGCGGCCGTTTTGTTCTGGTTCCTCTGTGACGGACAGCATCCGATCGGCGAGAGCCCCACGAACACGAACTTGCGTGCATTGTAACTGTGGAGACGCTGCCACAGGAATTCAGAGTTTCCCGAAATATTATCAGAAGAACGCGCCTTGGTAGTCAATAATGAATCACCTAAAACATCGCGTTAGGCTTGTTTCACGGAATGTAGGTACCTTTAGCTGATCCTTCAGCGAAGAAGCCATGAGGTTGACGTATTGCTGCGGCGTGTGCTGCTTGCCGAGATTAGAGGATCCGGAGTACTCGAAGATGTCGTTGCTTCCTATTACAACCACGAAAATGGACTTGGCTACATGCTTCTTTGCACCTGACGATCCCATGTGTTGAACCAGGTTTTCATGCACCGCGAGGTAGTATTCCACTTGCTTGGTCAAAGGTATCGATTGTTGCTGGAGAAATAATCGAGTTAAAGTTGCAAACCGGCGGGGATAGCTCAGTTGGGAAAGCGTCAGACTGAAGATCTGAAGGTCGCGTTTTCTATCGGCGCTCACCGCACTCTTCCTCTTTTTATTTTGCTTTTAATCCCCTTTATTTTATGTTTTTCTTTTGGGGTTTTTTCAACGTGTTTGACCGAAAACAGAACAGGAACTGCATGCTCAAAATGAAGCGCAGACACGGTCTTTTCCTTTCTCAAAGAAAAGTGATTAGACATATCGGCTTTAGAATAAACCATGAAATCGGTGTCATGACATATTTCTTCTTAATTTGACCCATTAAATGAGGCCACCACCCGTCTGCAATCGCATGTTGTAGCTACGCATTAATTATTTTAGTTGATTGGTCTCAAATCAAACACTACTTAGGAAGATTTGATTTGTGCCGAATTGAAGTAATTTAGGACGGAGAATTCGCTTCAAACCGCTTACATAATAAGGTCAAATTCGATTGCGAAAAGTAAAAAGACGGTTTCTACTGCTTACATATTTCTCATCGGTGCCATCAAAGATGCCAGCACCTCCGGAGGCGAAGCTAACACCGGTTAGGAAGGCCGACGAAGAATTGCTCTTGCTGGAGCTGGAGATGAGGGCCAGATACGGCGGCGACGTTGGCAAGCCCAACTTCTCAGCTGCCCAAAAAGGTGATAACAATCAGTCAATCAAGACGGGGTATAGGCGTTCATTATTTTTGCATCTTTTTCTCTTTCGCTCTATAGCAATAATCTAGCCATTGGAGGATCTAAAGTAGCCAGTTCCCCAGCAATAGTTTAGTAGATGTTTACGTAGAAATAGCAAGGCAACAGTAGGCGAAGATTGCGAAAAAGTGGGAGATATCTATCGTTCTTAACAATTAAAGGAGTGAAGTTGATTCGTATTCCAAAAGTGCGTGTCCTTATCACGTTTATGTAGCCCCATCGCCATGACAGTGAAATAATACCGCGGAAACTTAAAGCGCGGCGGATCTTTATTAATCAGTCTATGCTCTTACATCAACTTTATCATGACATCACATGCCAATCAGTGCCAAACCTTCATAAATTTTCAAGATGTTGATCCTCAAATTGGGGAGCGCAGATGCATGTCCATACATGGGAGGGTCGAATCGATATCACACTAAGATTACGTGATAAGGCCAAGTGAGGGAGGGTGGATCGAATGGTGGATATATGACTCTCAACATTAGACGAGGAACGAACGAAGAATCGAAGCATATGCAGGGTGATGCTGATGAATTTAGAAGTTTGTGCGTACCAAGAAAATCCGCAGTGTTCTTGCCGTTGCTGAACCTTCCGGTGGGCTTCTTGGTGGGGAAATCCATGCCGTTGTGCGGGAAGTCGGCTTTCGCCAACGAGACCGGCAAATAGTTGTTGTTGCCCACGTCCACAAGCGAGTCCCCAAACACGAAAGCCGCCGGCACCCTCTGTCCCTTCGAGCAACTTAACCTCAGCAAAACAAGAAACACGACCCAGAAACCTCTCACTGCACAAACACCATTAGAAGCCATTTTCATGTCCTCTCTCTCTCTCTCTCTCTCTCTCTCTCTGTGAGATGTCTGTGCAGTGTGAGATATGTGAAGCAAATGAGGTGGACGGGTTTATATAGATGGAGGGAATGAGCTCGAGGATGGAGATAGGCTTTGTTTGTACGTGGTGTGAAAGCAGGACGATCTTTCTTTTCTAACTCCCTTTTTTGGGAGACGGTAAAGTGGACCAGGAATGGGGATGAATTAGCGAGAACAGCAAATTAGCGAAAGAGGTTTCTGTGCCCAACAAATATGCAATCGTTGTTTCTTGGCTCTTGTCGTTGAAGGCGACTCTTTATTGTTTTTGACGATTGTTTACTACTTTTTTCCATTGCCCGCAGCTTTTTCGGTTCTCGTTTTCCGTTCAATGATGCCTGTCTTGACTCCCAATTTGGACTCGACATTGATTCCGTCGCAGGGGCTATCCGGTTAAAACTAAAGTATTGTATCCTAATAGGAGTTAAAAAGATCGATCTAGAATGTGACATTTCATGTTCATGCTCTTGCTGGTTATTCAAATTCGATGTTCATACTCTTGCGAGTATATATGTATGTGGACTACAATATTGGAAGGTTGTATATTCTTGTGCATGTACACTGAGTATTTTTGTCCAAAAATATGCTTTGCTACCTTATATTTACAAGGTACAAGAATGACCGAAAATCATCACTTATATTGGAGAAACAAAACGAAAATATGGTCAAAAAATAGATATTATTATCTGATCAGTCATAAACCTATCGTGTGAATACCAATTTAGTCTTAAAATTTTCAAATTTTGCCATGTTAGTCCTAAACCATAAATAGAAATTTCAATGTAGTATTTCTGATCAATTTTCACCGGAAAAATCTTTGACATGGCGGTCCATTCATCGACAGTCATCTTACGTGGCACACTGCCTTGTCAGTGGTTTTTGACTTGAAGGACTACAATGAAATGTCAAGCAACGGTGTAAGACTATATTAACAAAATTAAAAAAATTTAAGACCGAATTGGCAACCGCATAATGGATTTGCGAATGATTGGACAATTTATATGGCAAAAAAATCATTCTATGGCTACAGTGCCATTTGATATAGGTAACTATATTTTGAATGCTTTGAAGTGTATCATGTATACTTTATAAGGCATATCATCGGCTTTCTTTATTTAAATGCGTATGACCAACAAGATCATGCCAATGAGAATGTAACTAATTATTTTTTTTATATTAGCACCGTGGCGACTGGGTTGCTTGACGGATGGGGTGGCGTGGATCCCACCATCCAATAAGTGGGTTGCAAGTGGGAATGCAATCATACTTAGTTCGAGTCTTGCGTGGCATCCTCGGAGTTCGCACCGCCCCACACTCCATGCACTTCCTAAAGCTGACCACTCCTTTTAATTGTTTGTCTAATGCTTTGCAATGCTTCCATTTGCTGAGGACAAATATTGAAAACTGCCCTTTAATTAACCGATTAATTAATTCTAGGAACCTATAGGTTTAAGGCCGGATCCTTTGCATTAAGCAACTGCTTTTGTAATTAACCCATTTTTATAATTGCTCGAGCTCTTTCGAGCAGTCAAAGGACGATACTAGGTTACCGTTCTTCGTAACTTTCTTGTCTCTTCTTGCATGGTTCTAAGATGCCCCAATTTAAGTAATTGAATATTAGATTAATCAGCAAGTGGCATTTTTAAGGAGGAGGGAGAAAAACAATTGTTATTTGGAACGCTATGGTGTAATCTACGTGTTGGAAGATGACTTGAGAGGAATCGACTTAGTGAATCGAATGGGTTGTTCGATTCGAATTGCAGCGGATCCTTTATTCACGACGTCACGTCGCTTCTCTCCCGCTCATGACAACTAGGGATTGTGTCGACGCTCTGTGGATGGGATCTTATGAGTTGCACATGGACGGAGCAACTTTATAAATGCACAAGAGAAGCAGTTTAGCTTTAGAGATTTGTGTAGATTCGTGTTATGAAAAATCACATGCTTAGGCCATTCCACATGATGTGGGGCGTTCGCTGCTGGTGCTGTTGCAATGCCGCTTGTGTTGCTATGGAGTGCCATCGTGGGTGGAAGGTCGGCAGATATATATTGACTTCTGTAGCCCAAAGTTGGCGAAACGAGAGCGAATGATGCGGTTTCATGCGGATTGATGTGAAGGCGTTGATGAAATCTGTTGCTTCCACACTTCAGGAATGTGACATTTCGTGAAGTGACACGTTCTTGACCATGTCGTAACTCGCTGTTGCGTGTGGATATCGTCATCACCACTTGTTCGACTTGATTTGGTTTTCTGCCACATTTGTTCATCTTAATTTTAAAAACATCATTTATTGCGCTTTCATGGATAATAACGTTGTATATCTGACCATCTTTCATTGCCTGGTGGCTGCACCACCAATGCCTTTGCTTCCACACTTACCAACCGCAACACTCGTATTTCGGTCTGACATTTTCTTGACCTAGACAAAGCTAATTAAGTCTGCAATTTTGAATCACCCGCCTTTTTATATCCCTCCATAGGTACGAGAATGGGGTGATGGAAAATCTATCGACTATGATGATAGAACTTGAGTTGACTACTTCAGTATGTGTGTTAGGGAAGCCAAGCAATTAAACAATAAATTTGATAGAATAAGAAAATAAATCGGATACCAGATTTACGTGATTCGATCGTGGTGATCTACGTTCACGAGGAGAGCAGCACGGAATTTTACTATATATCAAGCAATACAACGAAGATTACAACCACACTCGAATCACTCAAACACTCTCAGTATTTTTTAAGCTCTAATTAAATCTAATAACTCACGCAGTATTTAGCCTTAATAATTTCTCACGAAATAATCTCTTGATCTCTTGAAAGAATTATATACAGATCTTATCATAAGATTTAATTTGCTAAATCACTTGTACTTTTTCTTCAATATCATGCACGAAGAAAATGACATGATATAATTCCACAAAGACTCAGGTCAAGCACTCGGTTCCGCGTTTCAAATGGACATGAACGGCATGAGGACCACGTTCTGCACTTTTCAGCTTCTACCTCCCAAGGGTGCCCACATTAGAATATATTATACGTGCCAAGAGTTGACCGAGTTGTGGTCTGAATCAAAGCCACGTTGGACTTTGTTGTTCGAGCCGTGGACTCCAACATCAATTAGGAAAGAATATTTGTTTCCTCCAGCAAATATTTAACTTTTTTTTCTTTTTATTTCTGCTTTCCACTCAGCAACAAAGGAGATAATAACCTTTCCTCTTCTGCTTTTCGTGGACCGACTTGAAGTGGGAATTAATTTCCCTTCCTTAATTGTTGACCAAAATTCAAACTCCAATATTCAGCAACATCCAAGTCCCATAAGCTTTCTAGATTAAGGAAACCATATTTATAAAAATATGACTTGGATATCCACGTGTACTTTTAGATCAAAATCGTCTATAGGCTTAAATTTGAGACATATTTTAACAATGTAAAACACTAAACAGGGTTAGGTTGATTTGTATACCGAATCTAAGAACTTCTACTCATGTGCCAATCGATGGAATAAGGTAAGTCTAACATGTGCAGTAATCACTCAATGCATGTAGATGAAAGGAGAGCGCAACGGCGATGGTGGGAACATGAACCGTCCGATTATGAAACAATGGACAATTTTTCATGTATAAATCTGATCATGAAGGCTTGTGCAACCCCAAAGGAGTGGTTCTAATTGTTCTGCTATGGGATTCCATGAAAGGTGTGGAAGGGGTCACTAGCCAAGACAGCCAATATCTGCTGCCCTCTCTGTCCTCTTCTTTGAGTGTTCGGGCCTTTTTTTTTTTAACAGTATTCAAACTATGGTGCTCGCGCACCATCAGGCATGTCCAACTTCACAACATCAGTTCAACGATTCAATCATTAGTAAGCCAAAAGTATGCAAATTTTGAGAAAAGGGATGGATTTGTACCGACATGGAGAAATTCAAACTTAGATGGGATATTATCAGCCGAAGAGTTCACACGTTGGAAGAAGAAGACACAGCTTCATGATAATTCAAGGGGCAGCCATTAACAATTTCCATGGTGATTATGGGTAGACTGTTTATGGTGCTTTCTAATCCACATTGCAATCGATTTTCCCATGTCAAAGTTTTGAAGATTTTTCAAGTGGGAACCCACCCAATTTCAGGTACAATTGGACTAAAACCATAAAGGAGTTCTGTACATTTTCCTTGTACTTAGGCCCAAGTGTTTCTACATCAGTTACTTTGAATGGGTACTGGCTATTTTTGGTCAGACCAAAACGATCTTTGACAACATAGGCCCAATAAACTTCTAGCAAGCTTTGCATTCTATCAACATAGGCTTGGAGAATGAATACGGGCTTGTAGATTTATTGTGTTTTATGGAGTTGCTGTTTCGAAGTAGTTCATCTAAAGAAGTAATTTTCCCAGAAATAATATATATATATATGGAGATGGACATTAATGTCGATATGGAGCACCGAGATACAATGACTATGGTGATCCAACATGTAAATCTTATTCGTTTGATCCGTGAAGAATTATTAATTAAAAGGATAAATGTTAAATATATAGAATGTAAAATTTTTTTTTCTACACATTCTGCATTTCTCTTTGGCATGTGTTGGAACTGATGATGTACGTTTGTAAATTCTTCTAATGCCGGAAAAAAGGCACTAGAATTGGTCCTTTCCCAACGGGCATACAGCCTGCTAACCCTGCCCTGGCTCAAGAGGTTAATGGACGAGCTCGGTCCTAAAATTTAATATTATCATATGAGCAAGCTCGAGCAACACATTAGATCCGGCCTTCGGGTCATGCCCTGTCAGAATCAGCCCAATAATCACCTCTACTCATAACTGATTTGAATTGACAATTCTTGATGCGGGATCTATAGAAAGATATATGAACAATATCATCTCGAACGATATAGATGATGGATGATGAAAAAAAATGTTTTTGGAATTGTTGGTTTTTTTGTGAAGCGAATGGATATGTATCAATGCATTATCTCTCCCTCCCTTCCCAGACTTGGATAAGGTCCAGATAACGAGTCAATGAAGAAGGCCAGGAATTGTCAACCTTTGAAAGGGCATACGAGATTGATGATAAGACCGAGTTGATTGTCAAAGTTGAGATGCCGAGGATTCCATAAGTAATCTTTATTGCAGCAATAATTGACGTTCAACATATATGACATGTTACTTTTGTTTCATGAGCAAACTCAAGGATCATTACAAACTCTCAGCTGTCTTACACTCCTCACGATTTGCCACATACATTGAAGACACCGCAATTTTAATAACAGACGATCGATTATGTCAGAACTCTAGAAAATGGCATGAACCTCTCTCAAGAAAATTCTCCAAAACATATCCCTAATTATTGATAGACGATTTCTCTAACACATTTCTGTATGTCGAAAGCTCAACAATACCTAGATGAAGTTTCGATAGTTGGAAAAATCTCGTGGTTTCTTCTCTATTTACTTATTTATGTAATCTTTGCAACGGAAAAGTTGACCTTAAATAACTAAATTTCATGAACCTCGTATATTCAAACATGAAATCGTTTGCATTTAAAGGTGTGACAATGAAAAAACTCGTATTCTGCGCCTCATCCTCGTTTGCAAATCGTCATGAAATCTCTAAAAGTCAACATCATATTAACGTTTTTTGTTTTTTTTTTCGACAAAAAAAACTCATATTAATCTAAGTATATACATATTAGTACGAAATTGCATCTGTCTAACCTTTAACTTTTGACGTTAGCAGTATTCTTCACAGTTCACTAATCTCTCGGGTCCTTGGCCAGAAATTTTCTGTACTATTTGACATATCAACCTATCTAGAAACTGAGACAATGTTGACACACACACACACACACATATATATATATATATATTCCCAAAGATGTTGACATATTAATTGCGGTCAAAAGCTGCTAAGATTATAAACCGATCACTATCGGTTCACTATTTGACATACAATAATCAATCATTGTCTTTTGGAGGGTATAACTACATCAATGGAGATGACTAAGCACACATAATTGTTCTTTCCTCTTCTCCTCCTGTCTGTCTTCCTGGTAAGCTCTCCCTGTTTCTTCTCCACTTCATTTTTCCATTTTGCTTGTCCATGGTCAGATCGAATTTTAATCAATTGATGATGGCGTTGAGACATTTGCGAATTCTAGTGTTTCGAGTAAAACTTCTAAGATACAGCGATGTAGTTGGCGGTGGTGCTGCAATTTCTATATTGAATTCATGCGAAGTTATACCTTGCTGTGTGCTCTAATCTTACTCCTAGTGCCATTTTTAGCTGGGATTAGTTCATGGAATGTGATGAGCGCGTGTTTTATGCTCATGATGTCAATTGGGTCCAAGTTCGAATTCTGTCTGTAAGCGTAGTTGTTGATCTCAGTCTTCATGTCATGTTGATTTAGGTTGGTTCGAGCATGGCGGCAACGGACGATGTCACTAGGGATAATGTCCTACAATGGGTGAAAAATGATACCCACCGCTTCCTCAATGCTGTTATTAGAGTTGGTGATCTGAATCGCACCATCGAGTAAGCTAATGCTGATACCACCTACTATCTTCACAGCTGATAGGGACATTAACTGCTCATTTCCAGCTTTGATGATCTGAGTCGATTCTTTTTTTCAGGTTTTATAAAGAGTGTTTTGGGATGCAGTTGTTGAGCCAAAAAGACTTCCCTGAGAAGAACCACAGCAAGGCCACAGTTGGTTTTGGACCTCAGGAGTCTCATTTTGTGCTGGAGCTGGTATATGGTATGCTCACCGAACATTTACCTCATCTAGTTCCCTACTTGATTAGTCAAATTTTCAAAGGAAAATTTTGGCATTGACTTGTCTAATTAGAGATTCGGCACTATATTTGATCATATTTAACACGTTCGACTTCCTAATCGACAGTCTATGGAGTTGAGAAGTATGAGGTTGGGACAGCATGGGGGCACTTTGGAATTGCGGCTGAAGATGTGTGTTTTTCTGTTGCCGTCACGGTGAACTTTCTGTTAGAAATAACTCGTTCGAGATTCTAACAATTCTAAATTATTGTGTTCAGATATATCCGATTGTGGAGAAAGTCCGACAATTAGGCGGAGTCGTCACCAAAGAACCGGGGAAAAATGAAGGGGGATCGCAAGTCTATGCTTTTGTGGAGGACCCTAATGGCTATAGCTTCGAGCTCCTCCAGCGAGGGCCGACTCCTGAACCACTCTGCCAAATCATGCTTCAAGTGGCAGATCTGGATCGCGCCATCAGCTTCTACGAGAAGGTAAAATTACTCTTTGGACCTTTTGATTTTTCAGGTTCACATTCCTGATATGTACATACTTCTTTTACACCATCTAGAACAGCAAAATTAGCTCCAAGTGTGATCTCTTATTCCATATAAATCACGTTAGTTTATCCATTTCGTTTTCCTAATTGTGCCACAACTATACGTGCAGGCATTGGGCATGAACATACTCTTTAAGTACGACAGCCCTCAAGATCAGGTGAACCTTAACTCAATAATCAAAACAAAATCAAATATGTACACAATGCCCCGTCTAACTATATGTTTGACTTTGCAGTTTGCAATAGCTATGGTGGGTTATGGATCAGATCAAACTCAGACCACTGTCATTGAGCTCAAGTACAACTACAATGTGACCGAGTACACCGCAGGCAACGCTTATGTCCATGTAAGTGAGACAAATTTTCGCTTAGACCTAGTCCGTTTGTTCAGGGCTACCTTTTGTCCATGTACTAATCAGTTCAACCGTCACAATTTATAGGCCGCAATAGGCACCAGTGATGTATACAAGAGTGCTGCGGCTGTTGCACTCGTTACACAAGAACTTGGAGGGAAGACCGTTCACCTGCCAGGCCTGAATCCCATAACCAACACCAAGATGACTTCATTCCTCGACCCTGATGGCAGGAAAACCGTGAGTCCTCACACTCCAATCTTTTTCTCAACTTAAAGTTCTGCAGGATAATATGTATGTATGTATGTATGTATGTATGTATATGTATATGTATATGTATATTTAAACATTTATTATATAGCTGACATAATTGCATTGTGCGATTTTTGTTTACAGGTTTTGGTGGACAATGAGGATTATCTGAAAGAGATAAAGAATCACGGCCAGTGAGATGGACAGCATCATACTGTCACATCGTGCTAATACTTGGTAGAGATTTTTGTTGTATTAATTTTTTTTTCATGTTTTAGATGATCATTTAACTGTGTAGCTCATGTAGTTATCTGTGCAATTCATGTTCCCCAGGTTCCTGAGGACAGAGAGAAACAGAATAAACAGCAATGAAGCAGCGTTAACAAAGATTGATTCTGATTGCTTTTCTTTACAGTGAGCATTTAAATTGTTCATCGTTAAGGCAGATAATCGGATTGCTCGTTGTAAGGCAAGACAGTTTGTAAAAAGATCATGTTAATTATTTGGAAGGATGTTCATTTCACAATCTTTTTCTGACTCAAATGTGGGAACTTGGGGTCTCTCAATTTGATCTCGCATTTAAGATTTGCACTTGACCGTGGAACATGAAATATTTCCGCTTCAAGAATTCGTTCTGCTCAAACATGTATTATGTGGACTGTTTCTCCATCCAATATGTTGGTCGATGTCTATTAATAAGCTACAATAAAGTCGATTGATCAAGAATATAGAAAGCTTTGAATGCTGAAGCCAAGGAAAAGGTCTGAATTGTCGATCTCCATTTTGGCAAGATACTAGAACTTCTTGTTGTGCCCATGTTTATGTACAGATTACATTTCCATTATCTTAGAACACTCTTTTACCTTAGTCTTCTGCCATACTATAAGCTTGAAATGAAAATGCTTGCACATAGCGATCGGTCGGTATGTTGCTTTCTTCTATGGTCCTCTCCGATTAATTAAGCTCTCTTATCCTCCGACGAAGCTGTAAAATGCGATTCCAGAACTTTTCATTGTAGTTTCATAATGTGAATTCCTCATAAAATCTTATCGAGCATCCAATATGATCTATTGATCATCTTTGGCCACGTGTACACACACACGTCCAGCAGATGGTTTTGAGCGCCGCAGAAGCACAGAGTGATTTGCGAGAAACCATACTGAACTGGGTGATAAATGACCACTGTCAGTTCCTCAGTGCGGTGATCAGAGTCGGAGACCTGATTCGTACCCTTGATTAAGCTAATGTTAATGAAGACCACATTGCATCCTCATGAATGCTTTTTGATATTTGCTTTGTAATTACGCCAGATGTTTTGGGATGAAGTCGTTGATTTGAAGTGATGATCCGGAAAGGAAGTACTCCGAGTCTGTTCTCGGCTATGGCCCTGAAGAGTCTCTCTTTGTGCTGGAGTTGATCCAGAGTACGCTTAATTTAAGACTTCCTTTAGACTTTAGCATCTCTCCCTTGAATTATAGTAATATTGTCTGATTCATTTCAAGGATTGTAATATTGTCTGATTAAAAATAGTAACTTTCGCTGCTATACCAGTCGTTTCTCCTGCAATGAAGTTGGGACAGGCATTTGGACATTTCCGAATTGCTACTCAAGACGTGAGTATGCAGCTGCTATGATCGATCAGGTTGAATGAGGAAACTTGTAATAAAAGCTTTGATTTGGTGACTACTAGATATATCGGGTGCGATTCGTATTCTGTATCTAAGCACTTCCTCTCGTGTGCCTATTGATAGAATAAGGTAAGTCTAACATGTGAAGTAATTACTCAATACGTGTAGATGAAATGAGAGCGCAGCGGCGATGGTGGGAACATGAACCATCCGAGTATGAAACAATGGAATATAATCGTGTTTTGGTGGGTCATGTATAAGTCCGATCATGACGGCTTGCGCAACCCCAAAGGAGTGATTCTAAGGCTGCGTTTGGGAACGCTTTGGGAGAAAGTCTTTGGGGAAATGTAAAGACCTTTAGATTGAAGGGGTTTTTCAAAATGCAAATTGTGTTTGGTAAATTATAACTCAAAAGTCCTTTGCAAAGTAATTTTGGGTAAAATACCGTTTGGAAAAATTATACTTGCAAAGCTATTTTTTATTAAAAATATTGAAACCCTTTGCCGGCTCCGTCGAAGGGCCGCCGGTCGCCGGTCGCCGGCGATGCGGATCTGGCGCCGGCGGCGGTTGTTTGAGGTGAAACGGCCTCCGGCAGCCCTCGGCGACCACCGACGAGGGCCGCCTCCGGTCGAGCAGCCCCCGACGAGGGTCGCCAAACCCAGGCGAGGGCCGCCGGCGACCCAGATCTGACGCCTCGCGGCCCTCGCCCGAGGCCGACCTCCCTAAGGCAGCCGTCGGTGGTCGCCGAGGGCTGCCAGAGGCCGTATCGCCTCAGACGACCGCTGTGCGGCGTTAGATCTGGGTCCCCGGCGGGCCTTGAGGGTCGTCAAGGTCGCGCGACCTCAGGCGGCCCCTCGCCGCGGTCGTGCAAGCCCAGGCGATGGTCGCCGGCCCGCGCGACCTTAGGCGGCCCCTCGCCGCAGTCGTGCGAGCCCAGGCGACGGTCGCCGTCTCCCCTCCGGCCTATCGTCGGGTTGCCGACCACACCGGCCAAGAGATAGGTGAAGAAGATGATGAATAGTGGCAGATGAGGCTAAACCCGGAAAATAAAAAATTAGATGAGGGTAGTTTCGGAAGAAAATTTTTGTCACTTATTCGGCACTATTGCTTGCCGAGAATGCCCAAATGCCAAAGCACCTTGGAGGTTGCCTTGGGCTTTTGGCCTTTTGAAGGCTAACTTTGGCTCAATGGGGTTTGTAAAAAATTTTGCCAAACACCAAAATTTAGCCCAAGGGGCTTTGGGCACCCAAAGCCCCTTGGCAAAGCTAATTCCAAACGCACCCTAATTGCTCTTCTACGGGACTCCATGAAGGGTGTGGAGGGGTCACCAGCCAAGACAGCCAATATGTGCTATTATCTCTGTCCTCTTCTTTGGGTGTCGGGGCCCTTTTTTTTTGTTGACAGTATTCAAACTACGGTGCTGGTGCACCATCAGGCCTGTCTAATTTCACAGTATCAGTTCAACGATTCAATCGTTTTTCTTTGGATCTGTTTTACTCTGATTCTCAACTCATGTTCAGATATTTGCTCTACCTCTTGCAGGGCATACAAATTGAAATCCACATCTAAAAATATGCGTCCCCACCTCTAGCTCCTCCTGAGAAGGTGAAGAATTAAACTGCCCACCTCCCTCTTCCCAAGTAGGAAGGGTGGCTATTAGGGTTTTGCCCCAGTGGTTCAACGATTCAATCATTATCAGGCCAGAACTATGCCAATCTTCAGTAGGGATGGATTTGTACCGACATGGAGAAATTCAAACTTAGATTGGATATCATCAGCCGAGGAGTTCACACACTGGAAGAAGAAGACGCAGCTTCAAGATAATTCAAGGGGCAGCCACTGCCAATTTCCACGTGATTATGGGGGGTCTGCTCATGGTGCTTTCAAATTCGCATCGCAATCGATATTCCTACGTCAAAGCTTTGAAGATTCTTCAAATGGGGACCCACCCAATTTCAGGTACAATTGGACTAAAACCATGAAGGAATTCTGTACATGTTCCTTGCACTAGGCCCAAGCGTTTCTAAATCAGTTTACTTTGAATGGGTGTCGGCTATTTTTGGTCAGACCAAAACGATCTTTGACAACATAGGCCCAATAATCTTCTAGCAAGCTTTGCATTCTATCAACGTAAGCTTGGAGAATGAATACTTACGGGCTTGTGGATTTATTGTGTTTTATGGACTTGCTATTATCGAAATAGTTCATCTAAAGAAGTGATTTTCCCAGAAACAATATATATTTTTTCCGCATGTATGGAGATGGACAATATATATTTTACTTTTCCATTCATTTCTTTTCTCTTTATAATCCCTAGATCCTCAGCCACTTATAGTATTGGACCCAAAGGATAGATAGAGATATTCTTTATAAGATCATTTGCAGTGAAGGCGATTTCCTTCGTGGAGGTCTTTTTGATTGATACAGTGGTTGGATGTGGTCTCGGCAATAAAACTCAATGGGGTAGTGAGTCCGTTGGTCAGCATCATATAAGATCAATTAAAAAGAATAAAGTAGTTTTTTGCAATGAACTTTTTAAGAAGATCCAAATCTTCCTCTAGTTCTTTATCACAAATGTCCTCATATCAAGGACTAGTAAATAGAGAAGAAATTAGCATAGAAGATTTTAATAAATCTATTGAAAATTGGATCATTCCAAAAATCAAGCTTAATCAAATTTATGAGCATTCAAAGTTTAAAATTTTTTGACATAATGATTATATCATTGTTACTGAAGAAAGAGATGTCACTTTCTAATTTTTTTGCTTCAATACAACTTTTGAATAAAGATTCTATAAAGAAACATTCCCAAAAATGGAATTATATATATATATATATATCCATAGAAAAACATTTTAAACATATCAATCATTTTATCAACATCGTAAAAAAGAATGGCTTAGTAGCTTCACCTACTAAAATATCGCTTTTCAAAACAAAAATACGTTTCCTAGGACATTACATTCATCTAGGAATCATCATACCCATTGAAAGATCGATAATATTTTCTAAAAAATTTCCTGATGAAATCAGAGAAAAAAATCAATTGCAAAGATTTTTTGGAAGTTTGAATTATATTATTGAATTTTTTCCTCGCATCAACATAATTTGCAAACCACTCCATCAGAGGCTTAAAAAAGATCATCCACCGTGGACTTAGGTTCACATTGATATTGTGAAACAAATCAAGCGTACTGTCAAGGAAATTCCTTGTTTACATCTTGCTAAGCCTTTTGCACATAAAATTGTTGAAACTGATGCTTCTGATATAGGTTATGGAGGAATTCTTAAATAATCAAAAGACAATAAAAAACAGATTGTTCAATATGTCTTCAAACATTAGAATGATTGTCAAAAGAATTACTCTATTATTAAAAAAGAAATTTTTGCTATTGTCCTTTCTATTTCTGAATTTTAAGGAGATCTTTTAAATCAAATTTTTTTTGCTAAGAATTAATTGCAAGTCTGCAAAAGATGTTAGATGTTTTGCAAAAAGATGTTCAAAAAATTGCTTCTAAACAAATCTTTACTAGATAGCAAGCAATTTCATCTGTATTTTATTTTGATATAGAATTTATAAATGGTTCTTCAAATTCTCTTCTAGATTTTCTTACAAAAGAATTTTTACAGGAAAATGCCTCCCAAACCCCCTCAACAAACCCACCAGGAGAGACAAAAGGCAAAGAAACTGCAGTCCTCAGAGAAAAAACCCTTCGGCTTAACCAACATTAGAAGTTAGCTTCAAGTAATACAACCATCATTAAATATTTTCACCATTTCTAACCAAGTTAAACAACAACCAGGTACTCCTTTGGATATTACAAAATTATCTCACGAAGAAGCCCTACAACTTCTTCAATAGGCCTTCATTAATCAACCCTAACCTTCAATAGCAATGGTAAGTCCTTATCCTTTCCCCATAGCTACTCAAAAGGCAATGGGAAAAAGAATTTCTAGTGAGGTGGTTATTCAGTCAACACAAGCAACTCCTCTAAAAACCAAATTATTTCATAAAACAATATTCCAAAATGTTTTTTTTATAACCCAGGGAACCCCCACACGGCCGACAGCCGGGAGGTAAACCCTGGGGGCGACACGTGCTAGCCACTACATACGTGCACCGGTTAAGTCACCCTGCGGCACCCGGGATTCGAACACTCAACCTTTTGCAAGTGGAAGAGTGTCCTTTCCAGCAGCGCCACCCAGGCGGGTGGTATATTCCAAAATGTTTGTAATGTAGAAAATGGATTTTATGATGAAAATCCATACCTCTTTGCAAAAAAATATGTTTTCTGAAAAAATTAATTATACTCCACACGATATTTATAAAACAATGGAGTTTTATGAAAAAATCTTGACAGAAACAAAATCTGCCATTTTTCGACACTTTTCTGATAAAGTTCATATAATTATTCTACAGCCAGAATTCATAAGGCCATTCACTCTTCCCAATGGAAGCCCGATCCTTTAGCCTTGAAATAATTTGATATCAAGATGATTGAATCCTTACCATACAAATAATCTTTTTCATATTTTGACTACCAACAAGCTTGGTGGAATACCTTCTGGAGGAAAGATGCCAACAATTCTCATACATGGCTATTTTTCTTCGAAGATTTTGATATTAAACAAGTTCCATATTGGTTCATTAGATGGTGGGAACATCTTAGACCCATTGATGAAATACTTCACCTAAAGATCTAGCCCAATTACGAACTATTTCTCAGTAAATTTACTCTCCTTCCATATGAGAAACATTTCCCTAAACTGATACTATTTTTCTACCATTTCAGAATATCATGGGTACTAGGCTGGTATTTTGATTATCGCAAATCGATTGACACAGGCATTCCCATTTTAATAAGACGTTTCAAAGTCAAATGGTGGAATGGCTTCAAATATTTTGATAGAGTTACTGAACAAGCCATTAGCCAATGGCTTATTTCTAGAGGATTCGTTCCTTTAAATTCTGATGATATTACTCCATTCCTGCATAATAAAGGTTTGTTTTGTCCAAATTAGCATATGCTAAATCTCATCAGCAATTAGTAGGAATGCTAAAGTAAGCCCTTTCTCAAATTGAAGATTCAAGTTCCTCTTATTCTCATCACAGTGGAAATTCCAATGAGGATGACTGTTATGGCATCCTAGGAATACCAGCCATTTCACGGGGGATGTAAAGGATGAAGAAGAAGAAGGAGAGCCACCAAAAGATCTCTCTTGATTTTGAAAGATAAAAGGTGCCGAACGATTCCTGCCCATTTCATAATTTGATACAAGATCGAAAAGAGTCTGTCTGTTCTTTTACTTTCTTTTTATAAACTTTCATGATTGTGTCTATTTACTGTAATACTGTGCACTTACTACTATTTGCTACAATACCACTTGTGAAGCCTTCCATATAGAAGCCAGTCAGTCTATATATTCAGACCTCATCCTTCAGTGAAACACACAATTCTTCACTCAAAATTCCATATCTCTCAAAAACCATCTCAAGTTTTCTCATATTCTTCAGCCCTTCTTGGAAGAATAAGAGATCATAAATTTCAAGAAACCCTTCAACCTTTCTATTTTTCCATAACTAGTAAGTCTCATTTCTTCCTTGAGATTCGATAACATCCCTGAACCACCTTATGTTCCAGATCTTGCTCATGATCTGAGAATACAAAGGCTTTTATTTACTTTCGCACTTGTACCTTTAATAATTGCAGTTCAATTGTAATATTTCAATATTGTTTATATACAAGTAATCTTTACTTAATTGCAATTTAATTTAAAGCAATTTAATTTACATACCCCATAATTGGCTGATTGAATCGCCTATGGTTGGTCTGTCTTTTACTTTAAAGCAATTTACTGCATTCATTATATATCCTTACTTCTTCTTATTGTTTTGCCTTTTTCATTTCTGCTTATCTTAACCACCTACATGGTTGGTTTAGTAATCTTGCTTCTAATTCTATATGTTACTTTTGGTCTCTATATAAGTTATAATGCTTGCTTTTTTATTTAATTTTATTTATATCATAATATTTTGTGTAGAGCTAATCACTTTTATATTAGAATTTATTTTTTCTATAGCAAGATCAAGAAACTCATTTGATATATACATAAGAATTTCTCAATATATAGATTACATACTCTATATTGAGTACATACTAAAAATCGTTTATAAAGTCCTTTTACTTTTCTATTCATTTCTTTTCTCTTTATAATCCCTAGATCCTCAGCCACATTATATATATTTTTCGCATATATATTTTATCCCACAATATATATATGGAGATAGACATTAATGTCAATATT
This sequence comes from Syzygium aqueum, assembly GCA_031216185.1. Taxonomy (NCBI): domain Eukaryota; kingdom Viridiplantae; phylum Streptophyta; class Magnoliopsida; order Myrtales; family Myrtaceae; genus Syzygium; species Syzygium aqueum. The sequence goes on along the minus strand of CM062236.1, from coordinate 3,781,193 downwards.
TAGCACCGAGATACAATGACTATGCTGATCCAACATGTAAATCTTATTTGTTTGATCTGTGAAGAATTAGTAATTAAAAGGATAAATGTTAAATATATAATGTGTAATTTGTTTTCCGTATTGCTCACAATCACATGTGATCAACGAGCGTACAACAAGCTAATCCCACTCTAGCTCGTGAGGTGAATGGGTGGGCTCAGTCCAAAAATTCAAGACTATCAAATGGTGAGCTTGGGCAACACATTAGACCTGACCTTCGAGCCTTACTGAGACGCCTCAGAACGTCACGCGCGACATGTGTTTCTTATCGATTATTAAATAGACAAGCAAAAGCTTAATTTGAACATTTCTTAACCATGAAAATCACACAAGTATAGTTAATGTACTTATGATTTTTGTATTTATATTACTTATCAGATTTTACAACCCCATTCAAAAGTTCATATAATAAAAAAAAAAAGGAAAGTCTAGATAGGTCGAGATTGCCTATCTCCATACTACATTATACACCAAAAGTTTGCTTGTACAAAAGACCGATCCACGTCATGAATCGTTAACTTCACCCTCAGATGCGGGATCATCTCCATCCATGTCGAAGCCCCTTAACGAGCCCACAAACTCGCCGTCGAGGTTTCGGTACCATGCAACAAATCGATAGAGAACCTACTCCATAAGACCCACGTCAACCCACGTGGTAGAACTATTTTTGGTATATATTATTTCCAATTCAGGTATATACACAATTCATAAACACCTTTATAATACATGGGAACTCCAAAACACATGAGTTGTGGAGCATCCATCTTACACGTCTGAAAAATAGAGGAATGAGCCAAGGCCCAGTAAATGAAATATCATATTTTAAGTTAGGAAAGTCATCTTACCACTTCACTTAGTACAAAAAATATAAATGTATAACAACCAATAAGTATGCTGAGAACGTGACCTTTCCCATTTGTACAAGCCACAAAAGTCTGATTACTTCGTTATCCCTCAATAGTTCAAATCAGACACAAGCACATGGCACATAACACTCATATTCATGCGTTAGGTTCGTTACTTCTTCTTCCGGGGCATCTCGGCACATAGGGCATCTTCTCCATTAATATGGATGACGGAAGTACACTATTCTCAGGCGGACAATAGCAAATACATTACAAGTCTTTTAGCACATATTCCTCAAGCAATGAAATGAATTAGTTAAATAAACAAGTAAGAAGCAGTATGTGATCAGACTCAAAAGGCAAAAATCTCCTCATATTCAGAAAGTAAATCTACTCGGGTCATAAGGTTAATCTATTCAATTTTAGAAAGTAAATAAACTCAAGTTTAGGAGGTAAATATATTCCGGTTCCAAAGCAAAATCCATTCGGGTTTAAAAATATTCTAAATTCTGTGAGAAAAATATATTCAAATTCAAAAATAGATATATACGGATTTTGAGAGTAAAAATCTGCTCAGGTTCATAACATACATATATCCAGATTTATAAAGTAAAATCTACTCGGTTCATAAATACCTATATTTAGATTCTGAGAGTATAATCTATTCGTTTTATAAATAAGTATATCCAGATTGTTTTAGAGTAAAATCTACTTGGTTCAGAAAATACACACATCCAGATTTAGAGAGTAAAATCTACTCGGGTTCAGATTTTGAGAGAAAAATCTACTCGAGTTCATAAACACATCTATTCAGATTTAAAAAGTAAAGTCTACTCAAGTTCAGGAATCAATATATCCGGATTCAAAGAGTAAAATCTACTCGGTTCAGAAATCAATAGATTTTATGATTTTTCCAAGTTCAGATTCCTTACTTCCACTCACCAAATGTACTCCATTTTAAATAAAACAATCAACTACCTTTTAAACATGCATAAGACTAGCAAAAGGAATTTAACAATCACCTCAAAGATAACATTACCACATTCATATTTAACAATTGCACTTGCTATCAACACCACTCCTTAAGAAAGCAATTCACACGCAATTTGAACATGTACAAGACCAGCAAAACACATCAAACAACCACCAAATCTACCATATTGTAGCTCATACAAATAACATATCATAATCATACAAGTTAAAAGTGATTAGTAAATTGAACTAACTTAACTCTAGAAGTTTCACTTACCTCTCACAAAATCTAAACTCCCAAAGTTAAAACCACCTTGAAGATCTTAATCAGATAGTGATGAAGGTAGAGTATTTGGGAGTTTGAAAATGAGAAAGAGGGGTTACGGCCAAGATGAACAACTTCCTTTTGTTTTATCAAAATGAAAGTGAGGTGTACAAGGGGATTTGAGGCGGAAGAATGCATGCACTCAAATGTGGCAATTCTCCCCTCAATCTACGGCCAAGTGTAGGAAATTTAGGCTTGTTGGAGATGACTAACGCTCTATGTAATGATTACTTATGGCTATGTGTCAACTTAGTGGAAGAGATTTAGCTTAAGATGAGTATATGGCCTGCGGCATGCTTGAACTATACAGTTGTGGCATGTGGCCATGAATTAATCCTTCACATGCCACGTGAGTTCCTTGGTGTCTTAAGAGAGATTTTTGTGAAAAATTAAGTAGAAAAAATAATATCTTCTCCCTTAACACCACCATATAACAAATAATCACTTATTAATACGTAGTTAACTAAAGCTTAACTAATAATATCACACATTAACTACTAATTAAAACAACGGTAAATTAATTAATACTGCACCACTATTAACATATACATTGACGTTTATAAATTTGAAACACGTTGAACTCGAAATAGTTACACTCCCGAAAATTATCCCCTACGCCTCACAAATTTACGGTCCAACAACGATTTCTATGCATCCACATAAATATTAAGCTAAATAATACTTAACTTTATAATCTAAGTATCATTATTGAATATGAAAAATTTTCAATATCACATACATATTATTATAAAATTTTCGGATGTCATACTTATCTTGTCAGAGCCCACTCAATGATCACCTCTACTCATAGTTGATATGAATTGATGGTCCTTGATGCGGGATCTATAGTAAGATATATGAACCATATCTTCTCGAACAATATAGATGATGAATGATGATAAAAATATTTTTTGAATTGTTGGTTTTTTTTTGTGAAGCGAAGGGATAAGCACCAATGCAGTATCTCTCCCTCCCCCTCCACGGCTGGGACAAAGTCCTGATTGTGAGTCAATTAATGAGACCAGGAATTGTCAAACCTTTGAAATACAAGATTGATAATAAGACCGAGTCCACAGTCAAAGTTGGGATGCCGATGGTTCCATAAGTAATCTTTTTTGCAGCAATAATTGACGTTCAACATATATAAAATGAAAGAAACTTGAAGATCATTACAATCTCGCAGCTGTTGGACGCTCCTCACGACTTGCCACGCACATCATTGAAGACAACACAGTTTCAATAAAAAGATAATTTCCTATGTCAGAACTCTAGAAGATGGCATGTAACCTTCCCCGGAAATTATTTGGAAGACGGAACCTCCGACACGTTTGTGTATGTCGAAAGGTCAAGAATTTGTTAAGGAATGATGACATAAATAATTTTTAAATTTTGGCTTAATGTATAACGTAATCTTTGAACTTTAGCCTAATGATCAATATGATCCTGAACTTTTAATTTGTTCAATACTATCACTGAACTTTTGGTACATATTTAATGCAGTCCTTTAACTATATGAAAATATTCTATATAGTCCCCGATTTTGAATTAATGGAAGGACTGCATTAAATATTTTCACATAGTTTAGGGACTAATATTGAACATGTATCAAAAGTCCAGAGATTACATTAAATAAATTAAAAGTTCATGGACCACATTGAACATTAATCTAAAGTCCAAGAACCACATTGACCAAATTAAAAATTCATGAATCACATTACATATTGAGCCAAAATTTAGGGACTAATTGTGTCATTTTTCCATTTATTAATGACGTTTCAATACTTAAAAAATTTAGCGACTTCTTCTCTATTTGCTTATTTATGTAATCTTTGTGACAAAAAAGTTGACCTTAAATAACTAAATTTCATGAACCTCGTAGATTAAAGGTGTGAAAAAAAACAAGGAAATTTGTATTCTGTGCTTGATCCAAGTTCGCAAATCGTTACGAAATCACTAAGAGGCAACATCATATTAATGTTTTTTCTTCTCTAGGTATATAAACATTAGAACGAAATTTTTACCAAAAAAAAAAAACATTAGAACGAAATTGCATTTGTCTTACCTTTGACTGTTGACTTTTGCACTATTCTTCACAGTTCACTAATCTCTCGGGTCATTGGCAGAAATTTTCTATCCCATTTGACTTATCAACCTATCTAGAAACTAAGACAAAGTTGACATATTAATTTTTTTCCCTAAAGATGTTGAAATATTAATTACGGTCAAAACGTGCAGAGATTATAAATAGATCACGATTGGTTCATTATTTGACGTACAATAATCATTATCAAATAGAGGGGATAACTTCGTCGATGGAAATGACTAAGCCCACGCAATTGTTCTTTTCTCTGCTCATCCTGTCTGTCTTTCTGGTAAGCTCTCTCTGTTCCTTCTCCACTTCATTTTCCATTGTGCTTGTTCATAGTTAGATCAAAATTTTATCAATTGACGATGTTGTCGAGAGTTTCGCGAATTTCTAGCAAGTCAAGAAAAACTTCTTCGACACAGCAGTGTTGTAGGCAGTGGCACTGAAATATATTGAAATCATGCAAAGTTGTCTTGTTGTATGTTCCAATCTTACTTCTTATGCCCTATTTAGCTGTGATTAGTTTGATGAATATGAGAAGCGCATGTTTATGCTCAACATGTCAATTGGGTCCAAGTTCGAATTCTCAGACTTTGAGTATAGTTGCTGATCTCAGTTTTAATACCTGCCATGTCAATCAGGTGGCTTCCAGCGTGGCGGCAACGGAGAATGTCATTAGGGACAACATACTGGAATGGGTGAAAAACGATACCCACCGCTTCCTCAATGCCGTTATTAGAGTCGGTGATCTGAATCGCACCGTCGAGTAAGCTAATGCCAATCCCACCTACTATCTTCACAGCTAATAGGGACATTAACTGCTGATTTCCAGCTTTGATGATCGCGTTGACGCCCTTTTTCAGGTTTTATGAGGACTGTTTTGGGATGCAGTTGTTGAGCCAAAAAGACTTCCCTGAGAAGAAATACACCAAGGCCATAGTTGGTTTTGGACCTCAGGAGTCCCACTTTGTGCTGGAGCTGATATATAGTATGCTCACCGAACATTTTCCTCATCTAGTTCCTACTTGATAAGTCGAATTTTCAAACGAAAATTTTGGTATTGACTTGTCCAATTAGAGATCCAGCAATAATGAGACTATATTAACACGTACGTTCGACTTCTTAATTGACAGTCTACGGAGTTGAGAAATATGAGGTTGGTACAGCATGGGCGCACTTTGGAATAGCGGCTGAAGATGTGAGTTTTTCTGTCGCCGTCATGGTGAACTTCCTGCTAAAAAACTCGTTCAAGATTCTGACTGTTCTAAATTGTGGTGTTAAGATATATCCAATTGTGGAGAAAGTAAGACAAAATGGTGGCGTCGTCACGAGAGAACCGGGGACAAATGAAGGGGGATCGCAAGTCTACGCTTTTGTGGAGGATCCGAATGGCTACAGCTTCGAGCTCCTCCAGCGAGGGCCGACTCCTCAACGGCTCAACCATTTCATGCTTCAAGTGACCGATCTGGATCGCGCCACCAGTTTCTACGAGAAGGTGAAATTAGACTTTTAACCTTTTCATTTCTCGGTTTCACATTCCTGATAAGTGCATTATTCTTCTTTTACACCATCGATAAAAGCAACGATAGCTCCAAACGTGATATCTTATTCCCAATAAATCATATTATTTTATCCATATCTTTTTCCTAATTGCACCGCAACTATGCATGCAGGCATTGGGCATGAACATACTCTTGAAGTACGACAGCCCTCAAGATCAGGTGAACCGAAATTTAAAAATAATCAGAACGAAAAGAAATAGTGACATAACGCCCTGTCTAACTATATGTTTAATTTTGCAGTTTGCAATAGCTATGGTGGGTTATGGATCAGATTATACTCAGACAGTTGTCATTGAGCTCAGGTACAACTACAACGTGACCGAGTACACCGCAGGCAACGCGTATGTTCATGTAAGTGAGACAAATTTTCGTCTCCACCTAACCCGTTTGTTCAGGGCTACCTTTTGTCCGTTCGTTAATCAGTTCAACCGTCACAATTTATAGGCCGCGATAGGCACCAATGATGTGTACAAAAGCGCCGCGGCTGTTGCACTCGTTACACAAGAACTTGGAGGAAAGATCATTCGCCCGCCAGGCCCGAATCCTGTAACCAACACCAAGATGACTTCATTCCTCGACCCCGATGGCAGGAAAACCGTGAGCCCTCACACTCCAATCTCTTTCTTCACCTTGAAGTTCTGCCCGATAGGATATATAACCATTGATTATATAGCTGATATAATTGCATTGCGTGATTTGTGTTTACAGGTTTTGGTGGACAATAAGGATTATCTGAAAGAGATAAAGAATAATGGCCAGTGAGATGGGCAGCTTCATATTGCGCAAATAATTGGTAGAGATTTTTGTTGTAATTAATTTTATTCATAGTTTACATGATCATTTAATTATGTCGCTCATGTAATTTTCTGTGCAATTCATGTTCCACAGGTTCCCGAGGACAGAGAGAAACAGAATAAAACAGCAGTGAAGTAGCGTCGACACAGATTGATTCTGATTGCATTTCTCTACATTTAGCATTTGAATTGTTCATTGTAAGGCAAATAACTTGGATTGCTCATTGTACAGCAAGACAGCTTGTTATAAGATCATACTTATTATTTGGAAAATGTTAACTTCGCGATCTTTCTCTGACTCCTCCATGTGCGAACTTGGGGTCTCAATAATTTCATACTTGCATTTAAGATTCGCTCGACCATGCAACACGAAATGCTTTAGCTTCAAGAATTCGTTTCGCTTGAACCAAAATCTGCATCCCAGTCCACGACTCGTCTTCGAATACCACAACTATGTAGTATGTGGACAGTTTCTCCATCCAATCTGTTGGTTGCTGTCTATTAATAAGCTACAATAAAGTCGATTGATCAAGAACATAGAAAGCTTCGAATCCTGAAGCCAAGAAAAAAAAAAGTCCAAATTGTTGATCTCCTTTTTAACAAGATACCGAGGACTTCTTGTTGAGCTCCACGACGTATTTGCTTATCCTAAAACAAGAACAATGTGCCCATTGCTATAGATACATTACATTTTGTTGCGTAGATATGCGGAAGAGCAAAACATGGAACACAGAAATTTGCGTGGTTCGATCACAACGTGATCTACGTCCACGGGCGAGGCAAGACAAGATTCCACTATAATCAAAAGAGAGTACAGTTTTCAGAAGTCAAAACAACGACAAAAGCTCACGGCTCACAAAACTCTCTAGAAACACAATTTTCTTTTTATACATCAATGAGAAAACCTAGCCGCAGTATAAATAGGACTCTAAAAAAAATTTTCTCGGGGGCATAGCCCCCGAACCCCCCAAGACATTGGTTCGTTTACTCCAGCTTGGGCGGTCCGCTATGGAGATTTGTTTGCTTGCTACGGGTTGGTCTGGTAGGCCCAATCCTCCGTGTCGTGAATCAAATCTCAATTTTCTCTCCACCTTCAGGTCGCATAAAAAATATGTCGGGTCAGGTCATGAACCGGACAAAGTACATAAAATTCAAGACATATTTAACGCATTTCCATTATCTGGGAACACTCTTATACCAGTCTTTCTGCTATACTATAAGCTTGAAGAGGCCGGTTACAATTTCAAGCTCCAGCAGAGAAAGCCGGCACGCAAACCGCTTTGCCAAGTAATGCGTCATTGACTAATCCGGACTGCGCAGTCGGCTTCTATGAGACTATCGAAGTTCATCACCAATCATCTCAGTAATCTGAGCAATTCTAGATGAAGTACCAACATGAATTCAAACTTAGAAGGGATATTATGAGCTAAAGAGTTCACAAATTGGAAGAAGAAGACACAGCTTAATGGTAATCCATGGGGCAGCCATTCCCAATTTCCTTTGTGATCATGGAGCTCTTTTTATTGTGCTTTTAGTCTACATTGCAATCGATTTTCCCATGTCAAAGCTTTGAAGATTTTTCCGGATGGACCAAAACCATGAAAGAGTTCTGTACATGTTCCTTGTGAAGGGATGTATCGAGAACCGAAACAAAACGATCACGCAGAAGACGGAGAAAATAGACAATGCACGAATTTACTCAGGTTCACCCTCAAATAAGGCTACGTGCTGAAAAGAGATTTCACTATATTTTCGGTTTACAACCACTCAACTCGTTACAATGATCAGAAAAACGAGCAAAATATATATGTGCCTCAAACAGGCTCAAAATTTAATTCTATACGAAATCTCTTAATTTCGCATCATACGAGCCAACTTAAATAAAAGCTCAAACCCGGTCAGCGGAACCCCTGTCAGAGGCGCTGCCCCCGAACCCTCGCCCGCTGACTGGGCAACGGGGCACCCATGTCGGGGACGCTGCCCCCGAATCCCCGCATTCCGCACGCAGAGATCACATGTCGTCGAATAACACTTCAATTTTCCTAAACTCACGTGAGCGTACCCGGTGTGAGAAACAAGGGTTCTCGAAGTATTCGCCAACTCCAACACCTTGTACTAGGCCCAAGTGTTTCCTTGGAGATTTATGACGATATAGAATGAAAACAGGCTTGTAGGGATGACTAAAGAATTGTCTGATCTTTACATGAGTTGTGACAATTGAAGAAATAAACGGATGGATGGTCTCCATCATTCACGCTCGTATGGCGAGGATTTCTGTTTTCCTGTTCTGTTTCTTTTCGTTGGTAAATTCCTTTTTCTGTTTAGTTGGAGAAGGATATTCGTGTTCCAATTCCATTGCGAAATATCTATATGGAGGTTAACATTAATGGCGATATGGAGCACGGGGATCCATGATTGCTTTCACGTTAGAAACTTCAATATTGATCGTAGCGTTTCAACCGATGAATATATATGATGTGCATTAATTATTGAAGACACTTTGAATGGATAATGATGTGACCCACCCGTAGGTGGCGCAGTTGATTTGAGCTCTCCCGCCATCGCAGGAGGTGAGCGGTTCGAAACTCTGTGTCGCTGGCGATTTAAGTGGGGGGGCCCTGGCGGTGGGTTGCTGGGCTAGCTTTCCCCCGGGTTTAGTACCGATTAGCCTGTCGGGCGAAAAGGAGGTTCCCGGGTTACCCAAAAAAAAAAAAGATAATGGTTTAGCAACCAACTTATAGATTTCCCGCTAGTGAGCCACACCCTCAATTTTCAGCCTTCAAGGGTCCGACTATGTTCTTTCAATCACGGAAATGATATTCTAGAAAAGATAAAGCTAAATCCACACATTGAGTAACATTTTTTCTTCATATCTCACATTCTTCATAGTTACAGGTGATTAACGGGTAGATGACCCGTTGGTCTTGCTCTGGCTCAAGAGATGAATGGACAGGCTCCGTCCTAAAACTCCTAACGAATTTTATCAAATAGACTAACTTAGGCAACACATTAGACTCAACCTTTGGGCTCGGCCCTGTTAGAGCCCGCTTAGTGATTACCTTTACTCACAGATGATATAGATTAGTGGTTCTCAATACGAGATCTATAGAAGACAAAACAAAAGAAGATGCATGATATTTCTCGAACAATATGACGATGTCTAACGTCAAAAATCTATTTGAATTATTGATTTTTTTTGTGAAGCTAAAGGATATGCATCAATCCATTCTCTCTCCCTCCCCTCCCAGACTTGGACAGAATCCTGATTAAGAGTCAATTAATAAGGCCGGGAAGTGTCAACCTTTGGAAGGGCATACAAAATTTATGGTCAACGTTGAGATGCCAATGGTTCCATAGGTAATATTTCTTGCAGCAATCATTGAACTTGAACATATATAACATGAAGCAAACTCAAAGATCATTGCAAACTCTCAGTTGTTCTACATTCCTCACAATTTTCCACATACATTGAAGACACCGCAATCTTAATAGAAGATGATTGACTATGTCAGAACTCTAGAAGATGTCATGACCCTTCCCAAGAAAATTCTCCTTACAGATCCGTGATTATTGGAAGACCAATCTCCAACAGGTTTTTGTATGTCGAAAGGCCAACATGAACCTTAAATAGCTAAATTCCATGAACCTCGTAGACTCGAACATAAAATCGGTTGCATTTGAATGTATGAAAGATGAAAAATTCGTATCGTGCGCCTAATCCACATATGCAAATCCTAGACCTATCAAAATGGTTTATAAATCCATTTCTTAACCCACATATTAGTAAATAGGTTAGTTATATTTAGTAAATGAATCATAAATGTGTAGAAGTCTTATATTGGTGTTAAATGGATCGTAAATGGGTCATAAATGAGTTTATAACTGATTTAAACTCAACGCATCTCTCTCGCCTTCACTCAATCTTGCACTCACTTACTCCGCACTCTCAAGCTTGAGTATGAATTTTCATATATTTAATTAAATATGAAAGTATTTTAGCAATATGGGTCTAATCGGGTATAATTTTGGTATGGATCGGATCGAGTATAGGTAAAGAAAATTACATTGTGCATAAATGGGTCATAAATGGGTTAATTTGGGTCGGATCATTTATGACTTAACTCAAACCCGATCCGACTCACCTATTTGACAGGTCTAGCAAATCCTTACGATATAGTCAACACCATATTAATGTTTTTTTCTTCTCTAGGTATATAAATATTAATGCGACATTACATCTGTTTAATCTTTGACTGTTGACTTTAGTACTATTCTTCACAGTTCATTAATCTCTCCGGTCATTGGCGAGAAATTTCTGTACTATTTGACATATCAACCTATCTAGAAACGCGGACAATGTTGACATATTAATTAAGGAAAAAATCATCAAAAATTTCAAACATTATCACCTGTGACACATTTACCCTGTACTTTTTTTGTGACACCAAAAATCCCAAATTTTACTATTTGTGACACATTTTATCCCAATATACTTTAGTTCATAGGCATTTTTCATCATTTTTGCTTTTTCTTTTGTTTTTTCTTTTTTTTCCTTTCCGGCGAGGGGGCCCGACGCCGGCGAGAGTTGCCCGACGCCGGCGAGGGTCGCCCTCGCCGGATCCGGCGTCGGGTGACCCTCGCCGACGTCGGGCGAGGGCGGCCCTTGCTCACCCAGGCGAGGGCAACCCTCACCAGATGCCAGCGAGGGCGACCCTTGCTCGATGCTGGAGAGGGTCGCCCTCGCCAGATTCGACAAGGTGACCCTCGCCTGGGCGAGTGAGGGCCACCCTCACCCGACTCCAGCAAGGGCGACCCTCGCCGTATCTGGCAAGGGCGACCCTCGCCGTATCTGGCGAGGGCCACCCTCGCTTGACGCAGGCAAGGGTGGCCCTCGCCAGATCCGGTGAGGGTCACCCTCTCCCAACGCCAGCGAGGGCCCCCTCGTGAGAAAGGAAAAAAAATGGGAAAAAAATAAAGAAAAAGCAAAAAAGATGAAAATATCCATGGACTAAAGTACATTGAGGTAAATATGTCATAAATAGCATAGTTTGGGGTTTTTTGTGATTTTTTCCCTATTAATTATGGTCAAAACGTGCTAAGATTATTAACAGATCACGATTGGTTATTCATTTGACATACAATATTCTATCACTATCTTTTGGAGGTTATAACTTCGCCAATGGCAATGACTAAGCACACACAATTGTTCGCTTCTCTTCTACTCATGTCTGTCTTTCTGGTAAGCTCTCTGTGTTCCTTCTCCACTTCATCTTCCATTTTTTTCTTGTCCATGGTTAGATTGAAATTTAATAAATTGACAATGTCGTCGAGGTGTTTGCGAATTTCTAGCTTGTCGAGAAAAACTTCTTCGGCACAGCGGTTTTGGACTGCAATTATTATATTGAAATCTGGTAAAGCTATGTCTTGTTGTATGCTCTAATCTTACTCTTTTGTGCCACTTTCAGCTGTGATTAGTTCAATGAATCTGACAGGCGCAAGTTTTACGCTCAAAATGTCAATTGGGTTCGAGTTTAAATTCTCAGTCTTTAATTGTAGTTGCTGATCTAAGTTTTAATTCCTGTCATGTTGATCAGGTGGGTTCGAGCATGGCGGGAACGGAGAATGTCACTACGGACAATGTCCTGGAATGGGTGAAAAACGGTACTCACCGCTTCCTCAATGCCGTTGTTAGAGTCGGTGATCTAAATCTCACTGTCGAGTAAGCTAATGTTTATACCACCTCCTATCTTCACAGCTAATAGGGACATTATCTGCTCATTTCTAGCTTTGATGATCACGTTGACTTCTTTTTTCAGGTTTTATAAGGAGTGTTTTGGGATGCAGTTGTTAAGCCAAAAGGATTTCCCTGAGAAGAACTACAGCAAGGCCATAGTTGGTTTTGGACCTCAGGAGTCTCACTTTGTGCTGGAGCTGATATATATAGTATGCTCACCAGACATTTTCCTCGTCTAATTTCTACTTTCTTAGTCGATTTTTCAAAGGAAAATTTTGGCATTGATTTGTCTAATTAGAGACTCTGCAACATGTTTGGTCATATTTAACAAATTCAACTTCTTAATCAACAGTCTATGGAGTTGAGAAATATGAGGTAGGGACAGCATGGGGGCACTTTGGAATTGCAGATGAAGACGTGAGTTTTTCTTTCACGGGCACGGTGAACTTTCTGTTAGAAATAACTCGCTCGAGATTCTGACAATTCTAAGTTACTGTGTTCAGATATATCCGATTGTGGAGAAAGTCCGACAATTAGGCGGGGTTGTGACGAAAGAACCGGGGACAAATGAAGGGGGTTCGCAAGTCTATGCTTTTGTGGAGGATCCGAATGGCTATAGCTTCGAGCTCCTCCAGCGAGGGCCAACTCCTGAACCACTCTGCCAAATCATGCTTCAAGTGACCGATCTGGATCGCACCACCAGCTTCTACGAGAAGGTAAAATTTGGCTTTTAACCTTTTGACTCTACTAGAGACGGGTCGTTCTAGTTCAAAGGTATCAGGAAGTGTAACGATCATTGACATATATGATTGAATCTTATTTATTGTCAAAACTATCTGGGGAAATGTTCGACCAAATCGCAAAGTTGATTTTGCTGCATAATGATATCCATGACTATCATCTGTCAAATCACATCTCATCCTTTATCCTCCTAAGGCAATAAAGAATCAGATATTCTGCTCTATTTCACATTCCTGAGAAGAACTTGCTTCTTTCACACCATCTGGAACAGCAAAAATAACTCCAATGTGATCTATTACTCCAGAATAAATCATATTTTCATGCATTTCCTTTGCCTAATTGGCGCCGCAACTATGTGTGCAGGCATTGGGCATGAACATTCTCTTGAAGTATGACAGCCCTCAAGATCAGGTAATTGGTAACTCAGAATAATCAAAACAAAAAGAAATATGGACATAATGCCCTGTCTAACTGTATGTTTTATTTGCAGTTTGCAATAGCTATGGTGGGTTATGGGTCAGATCAAACTCAGACAACTGTCATTGAGGTCAAGTACAACTACAACGTGACCGAGTACACCGAAGGCAATGCGTATGTTCAGGTAAGCGAGATGAACTTTCGCCCACACCTAGTTTGTTTGTTCAGGCTACCTTAAGTTCATGCGCTAATTAGTTCAACTGTCTAAATTTATAGGCTGCAATAGGCACCAACGATGTATACAAAAGCGCTGCAGCTGTTGCACTCGTTACACAAGAACTTGGAGGGAAGATCGTTCGCCCACCAGGCCCAAAACCCAAAACCAACACCACAATGACTTCATTCCTTGACCCCGATGGCAGGAAAACCGTGAGTCCTCACCGTCCAATCTTTTTCTTCACCTTAAGGTTCTGCCCGATGTTGACTGAGAAACATTAGTATAGCCTCTTAATGAGAAGAAAAACTATGCTGTGCTCTATAAGTTTATTGTTTAGTAATCGTCCTCAGTGAGATCTCTTGATTATGTCTAGGCTTCTAATCATGTTACATGAATAAAGAACAATGGACGAAGAATTGATGGAAATTTCTCTATTTTTTTTTTTATTTTCTTCTTGTTCATATATGCCTTAGCTAGTATATATAACCATTTGTTATATAGCTGATATAGTTGCATGGTGTGAAACATTTACAGGTTTTGATGGACAATGAGGATTACCTGAAAGAGATAAAGAATGCTGGCCAGTGAGATTGACGACTCTATTGACAAAGATTGGTTCTGATTGCATTTTTGTACAGTTCCAATAGATTGTCCTTTGTCTAGGCAAATAATTGAATTGCTCGTTTTACAGCGAGACAGTTTGCAATAAGATCATATTCATTATATGGAAGGATATTCACTTCACATTCTTTTTCTCACTCCTCAATGTGGGAACCTGGGGTCTCGCAATTTGATACTCACATTTAAGATTCGCTTGACCGTGTAACATGAAATGCTTCAGCTTCGAGAATTCGTTTCGCTCGGATGAAATTCCGCATCCTGATCCATGACCTGTCTTTGGATAACCCAACTATGTAATATGTGTACTGTTTCTCCATACAATCTGTTGGTTAAAGTTTATGAATAAATCACCATAAACTCGATCAAACAATAACCATAGAATGCTTTGTATGCTGAAGACAAGGAAAATGTCCAAATTTTTTATCTCCTTTTTGACAAGATACTGAGGACTTCTTGTTCAGCCCTATGACGTATTTGCTTATCCTAAAACAAGGCCAATGTACTCAAGGCATAGATAGATTAGTTTCCATAATCTTGAAACACTCTTTTACCGTAGTCTTGTGCTATACTTTAAGCTTGAGATGAAAATGCTTATAATGCAATGAGCATTCGGTATGCTGCTTTCTTTTATGTTTCTTTCAGGTAAATTAAACGCTCTTATCCTCCTACACAACTATAAAATGTGATTCAGAAATTTTCATTTGGGTTTAATAACGTGAATTCCTTATAGATTCTCATCAAGCATCCAATTTGATCTATGGACCATCTTCACTCACGTTTTCACGCAAATGTCCAGTGGATGGTTATGAGCGCCGTGGCAGCTGAGAGTGATACACAAGAAACTGTACTGAACTGGGTGATAATGACCACTGTTGCTTCCTCAGTGCAGTGATCAGGGCCGGAAACCTGATTAGTAGCCTCAAGTAAGCTGATGTTAATGAAGACCATATTACACATCCTTCTGAAAGCTTTCCGGTGTTAGCTATGTGATTCGCAGGTTTTGCGCCAATTGTTCTGGGGTGGA
The DNA here is from genome assembly GCA_031216185.1 of Syzygium aqueum. Classification (NCBI taxonomy): domain Eukaryota; kingdom Viridiplantae; phylum Streptophyta; class Magnoliopsida; order Myrtales; family Myrtaceae; genus Syzygium; species Syzygium aqueum. Next base: position 3,765,816 of record CM062236.1, on the reverse strand, counting down.
GTTGGTTGATTCAAAGAGATGACCAGGAAAGGAAATAGTCCAAGGTGGTTCTGGGTCATGGACCTCAAGAGTCTCACTTTGTGCTGGAGTTGATCCAGAGCATGCTTATTTGAAGACTTCCTTTGGACTTCAGTATTTCTCCCTGGGATTACAGAGATTCAGTCAGATTCATTTCAAGGATTGTAATATTGTCTGATTAAAACTTAGTAAAATCTTCTCTATAACAGTTGTTCCGCCCGCAATGAGTAATGGTCGGAGCAGAAAAACTTGAAGTTGGGGCGAACAATTCTGAATTGCTAATCAAGATGTGAGTATGCAGCTGTTATTGTCGAACAGGTTGAATGAGGAAACTCGTAACAAAAGCTTTGTTTCCTTGACCATTAGATATATGTCATGGTGAAGAAAGTGGGGGAATACGGCAGGATCTTCACGTGCGGGCCGGGGACGTTCAGCAGAGGATCGCAGTTTTTGCCTTGGTGGAGGATTTCGATGGTTACAGCTTCGAGCTCCTGCAGAGTGAGCCGACACCCAAACCGCTTTGCCAAGTAATGCTTCACGTAGCTGATCTGGACCGTGCAATCGGCTTTCTATGAGACAGCCAAAATCGATTACCAACATCTCAGTTATCGAGCAATTCAAGATGGGGTACCTAAGTACTTCGGATTACCGGTTTGACAACACTTTATTTGCTCTTCCTGTAATGGCAATTGTTAATCTGATCTGTATTTTGGTATGCAGGCCTTAGGGATGGACCTGCTTCTTATATCGAGGGTCGAAAAACATGGATTGACTGAAAAATAACCAGCCAAATTGATTACTAACATTCACATTTCCTTGCAGTATGCAGGAGCATCAGTGGGCTATGGTTCAGACGATGCTCAGATTACTGTTGTGGAGCCTATGCATAATCACTGTCTCACCGAGCAGATGGACGTGTGCAGTTCAGGCATAGTAGGAGTAGCCAATTTGCTTCCAGTAATCGGTTCAAGCTTTCGCATTACAAGATCGCTATAGGGACTCAACGATGCATACAAAAGTGCGGTGTCCATGGAGTCGGTGGCTTAGGAAGCCAGGGGACAGATCAGTCGACCGCCCAGCCCGATTTCAAGAATCAACTCAAAGATCGCTTCATTACATTACATTACAAAAGTGAAATGCGTGTTTGAACAGGTTAATAATCCGATTATGAGCATGTAAGTTATCTCTTATACCGGTGGACCTAATGAAAATTCAATTCAATGTGTTACCCATGTATTAAATTTTTATAAAATTTCTAAATTTCGATCCCCTCTTCCTCTCTAAATTTCTGTATCTCACTACTAGATCAATTAATAAGACTCCGGGAGTACAATGAAGGAATCTCAGGTGGGATCTATAGCAAGTAGCAATAAATAACCAATGCATAAAGTAGTAGGCATGAGTTGGGAGTTCACCTAACATAGCTAATGCCAGTTAATTTGCAAATTTGTACATGATTCAATGCTTAGATCACGCCTCAGTTTTTCACTGTTCTTTTTTCTCCTGATCTCACAGCGAGCCGGTACTTGTTACTGTCTATGTGACATTTCGATTTCGCTTATGCCAAATATTTGATTCTTCTGGATAATATGATCAGATTAAGTATACTTAATTAGTGTTTCGGCCTCGGCTTTCTTCACTGAGCAAGGTGCCATATCGTCATGTACATTAGAGAAGACGAGCTATTTCACTTTTGTCTGAGAATGATATTGTGTAGTTTGCGATGACATATTGTGGAACATTTCGTAATTCGTATAGTTGGTATTACACGAACCAAATTTATCTTTTTTTTCCGGTAAAGGAAAGAGTAGTGTTTTTTGCAGTGTGCCAGAAATTACATTAAGGAATAATTACACAATGGTCTTTGAATTTTGATTCAATATGCAATGTCGTTTATGAACTTTTAATTTATTCAATATGGTCCATGATCTTTTGGTAAATATTCAATCTAGTTCCTAGACTATATGAAGATGTTCAATGTTGTCTTTAGGGGGGCTTAGGCCTTGTTTGGTTCAGTATTTGGGGAAAGTGTTTGGCTAAATGCAAAGGCCTTTAGCCTAAAAGACTTTGGAAAAATGCATGATTGTTTGGTAAACTGTAACTGAAAAGTGCTTTGAGGAAATGCTAGACTGTTTGGTAAACATAAATTTGGAAAGCTCTTTAGTGTGACCAAATTAAATTTTTAATTTTAATATTTTTAAAATTGAAAAAAAGAAACAATGACCATAACTTTGAGTTGGGTTTGACATTTTGCACGATCTGTACCACATCAGGTTTCAAACGTACATAGGCTTCCATTTTGCGAATGGGCAAAGGGATTATGAATCATCCCAAGCCATAAAGGTTTCTACGAATTTGAATGGTGAGAGGAGTGGAGCACTTTCAAGATCAAATTTCTTTGATATGGAGCACTTTCTATTCAATTTATTTACAGATCCCGTATGCTATCTGATCTTTTATGCATATATGCATATTTTTCAATTGTGTATATCTGGTTGAATGTTTATCTTCTCCATTCTCAGGATATCATACGTCTTCCTAGGCTGTTCTGATTCTTACAAAGACCCTTTGCACAGCTAATATCTATAATCCAGGCTCCTAAAAGTAGAGAATGATATGTTGCCATCGGAGGCAGCTTACCTTTGCGTAAAATAACTTATGAGCAGGTAAAGTAGGGTACTGCCATTTTCAGTCTTGTTATGTGCCTAATATCTCTTCCAAAGATGTTATCTACTTTCTTCTTTCTATATATACTGCATTAAAATGATATCTTTAGTTTACATAACTAGGTGTGAATGTTCTGATGCACTTTTTGCTACGTAGCTAGGTGTGAATGTTATGTTGCACTTTTTGCAAGCGTAGGCACTCAAAGGGGCTTTGGAAGCAGAGAACATGTCTGCAAATGTCTATGTTAGCATGTGCTACTGGTATCCTTTCACCGAGGAGGCAATTCAGCAGGAGCCAACTCTTAAGATGATATCTAACATTCTTAAAAGGTTGTCATTTCACTATAATAAAGAACGTAGAGAATTCCGGGGGGGAGGGGGGGTGCTAGAGAGCCAATTCGGGCTGAGAGAAACATTCCGATGGGCTTGGACTATATGAAGCTCAATGTTGCGAATTGGGTGGCCAAAGTCCATCGAAATGATTCTCTTAGCCCGAATTGGCTCTCTAACCCCCTTGGCAATTCTCTATGTTCTTTATTATGTTTCGATTTTCAATCCTCCTGTGGTTTAAGTTCCAGTAATTAATGAAGTAATGCACTTTGGCAACAAAAAAACATATAGTCCTGCGATTAAATTAAATATGTCTCAAAATTTCATGGATCACATTGAATAAATTAAAACTTTAAGGACGATATTGCATATTGATCTAAAATTCATGAATCACGTTGCACGTTAAGCCAAAGTTGAGCAATTAAATTAACCCTTTAGCTAATGAAGCAATCAGGGGCCAAAGATCACCAATCATTAATCACTAATGATATAATTAATCGACGGCACCTCCCGAATTCGAGGGACAGCGAGGGTGGAACACACGCGCCAGCGCTTTCCTTAGCCCAAGCATCTCCGCGGAATATAGGAAGACCAAAATGCCAAGAGAGGACAGAAAGCAAACGGGGCAGCGGGCAGGGCGACACGGGGCCCATCTCCGGGCAGCAGGGGCAGCATACGCGCCCCCTCCCCTGCCCTTCGTCCCACTATAAAACGCCGTTTTCGCCTCACACGCCGCAACAATCATTCTCCCGAGCACCCGGCCCTTCTCCGAACCTCAGCCTCGGCGTCCCAAGCTTCCAGGCTCGGTCGCTACCACCACCTCGAAAAAGTCCAAAAGCTCGAACCTCCAAATTACGCAGTCCCAACCGAAAAAAAGAAAAAAGGAAAAAAACACAGAGAGATAGAGAGAGAAAGAGGGAAGGCTCTGTTTCTAGAGAGAGAGAGAGAGGGATCGGAGGTTTTTTAGAGAGGGAAAGTCGGGCTCGGGGGGTTTTAGCCAGCCACGGCGGGCATGGTGCAGATCGTGAAGCGGAAGAAGGGGCGGCCCCCGAAGTCGGATCTGGCGAGGAAGCCGCCCCACGCGCCGGCGCCGGAGCCGGAGCCGGAGCCCAGCGTCCGGCGGAGCGTCCGCCGACGGAGCTCGAGGTACGGCTTCGTCGGCTACGACGGCTTCATCCACGGCGACCTCGTCCCGGACGACGACGGGGAGGGGGAGGAGGTGGAGGCGGAGGCGGAGGCGGAGGTAATGAGGAGGGAGAAGAAGATGAAGCTCGTGGTGAAGCTGGACCAGAGGGCGCGCGGGGGCCGCGCGTCGGGATCCGAGGGGGAGGACGGGAGCGAGGGGAGGGCGGCGAAGAAGAGGAGGATTGGCGGCGGCGGCGGCGGCGGCGGGGACGAGGACGAGGATCGCGAGGAGGTATGAACTGGGATCGGATCGATCGGGGAATTGAACGAAGAGGGATTCGACAGAGGGAGAGTGTGGTTGCTTTGGGTCTTGAGCTGGGCTGATGATTGACGCTCAGATTTGTTCTTGTCTTATTGGTCCAAACTTCTATGATGCTCAGTGCTCACTCTGAGAGTCTGAGCACGCACTCTCTCTCTCTCTAAAATCTCTCTTCGATAGAGAGAGAGAGAGAGTAACGGCAAGGTCAACTGTCAAAAACTAACGCACGAAAAGAATCTGATCACGCTCACGAGTCCCACCATTCTCTCTCTACCTCTCTCTGGATCAGGAATTTGATTCTCTCTCTCTCTCTCTCTCTGTTGTCGCACTTTCTCTCTCTAACTACGTATGCCTTTGGGCTGTCTCTTTCTCTGTCCCGGTCCCTGTCCCTGTCCCCCATCAAAGCACCCATAAAGGAAATCTCGCATTTATATATGTGCAGCGTCATTTTCGTTTTTCGTGGGGGGGCCTCGAGCTTCGTGGGTCTCATCTGAGGTTGTGGTGTTTTATCATGTGGACTTGACAGGAAAGGAAGGGACGTGAGGACAGTTCCAGAGTACAGCATGAGTCGTCTCCTCCAGGTTAGTCCCGCCCCCCACGGTCTTCCTTAGCTTCCAAGAGGAGCGAACTTCAACGGTAATTCTGTGCGCGTTTTTGGTTGATTGGGGATGAGTCTGATGATTTTTCTTTTTTTGGCTTTTGGGTTTGTCTTAGGAACGCCGTCGGGCGCATCCAGCATTCCGTTGCCTGACAAGAAGACACTTCAGCTGATACTTGACAAACTTCAGAAGTATGGAGCTTCTGACTTTCCTTTTCTCAATTGGGTTGGTTTTTTCCATTGCCTGTTAGATGGGAGTGAGCTGCCTCCTGATGTTGCAATTGTCTATTTGGTCAAATCATGACAGGAAGGACACATATGGCGTGTACGCGGAGCCGGTTGATCCTGAGGAGGTATGCGCGAATCTCTGTGTTAGATTTCCTTTTCGAGCACATGGTTGTTCAAAGATATATTATATGACGATGGTGGTGAGAACTTTTGTTTTCAATTTCTGGTTTTCCTAGCTTCCAGATTATCATGATGTGATTGAGCACCCAATGGACTTTACCACAGTAAGGAAGAAGCTGGCCAGTGGATCATACGCAATGTTGGACCAGTTGGAGGTGAGTATTGATTATGTGGTTTTGCTTGGTTTTTTGGTTGGTTAATGAGCTCCTTAATGTTCGAATGATCTTCTTCAAGTCCCAAAGTCTGCAACGTATTTCTTTGTCTGGGAAAAAATCTTCATCACACCATCTTAACTTAGCTTAGTTCAATAATGTTTAACTTTTAGAGCCATCCGTTTCTCTTTGATTGCAACTTTTTGTGCTTTTGATGGTTGTAGAAGAGTAGCACATTGGTGATTAAACAGATGAATATTGTGGCCGAGTGGAAGAGTAATTGCTGAAAAATTTTCAGCCTTTCTCGTGAACAATGGTCATATTCTGAGTGTCTGTATATGATGATATTGTTAGGTTCTCATGGATGATGACGGGGATTTTTTAAGTGTCTAAACCCATCACCATTATATGGCATGGAAAAAGTGTGTGCTTTTGGGTTGATTGGGACAGATTTTCATTTTTCACCATGTTTGGCAAAATTTTTCCTTTTTTTATGACAAATCTCCCATGATTGGTTAAAATGCTCTTTAGCAAAGCTCACGGGCAATATAGGTGTCAAAGATATATGTGGATAATTGGGACTTGTTGGAGATTGCAATAGCGATTGCCAGTGTGAAGTTGGTTATAGAGGGGTTCTTGCAGTTGCTATGTTGTAGCTGTCCTTTTGGAAACGTCTACAAGTTTTTGGTGAATTTTTTAGTCAGGCTGTCATGCTGGTTCTCCACATGTTGTCATGGTTATTGCATAGTTATCACCCCATTAATTAGTCTCTACTTTCCCTTTCGGTAGAGACTGGAAGCATAATTGAACCAGATTTAATTGTCTAAAAAGTTTTGAAAATGAATAAGACTACTTCCACCTTGTTTATTCTCACAATTTCATGTTCTTTAATGCAGAGCGACATTTTCCTCATCTGCTCAAATGCAATGCGATACAATGCACCGGACACTATATACCATAAACAGGTTTAAGCTATTTGCTTTCTTCTACAAAGGTTTCTCCTCCTCTGCTTTCAGAGCCCTTAAACGTGTCACTGTTTTAAATTGAAAAGGCACGTGCCATTGAAGAACTTGCGAGAAAGAAATTCATTAAGTTGAAAATCAAGTTTCAGCGCTCTGAGAAAGAGCTCAAGTCAGAAAGGGAAGCGAGGATTCAATTTGAAAGCCATGAGAAAGATCTCAAGTCCGAGCAGAAACCAAAATCCAATTATTTGGTGAAGAAGCAAATCAAGAAACCGGTGTCCCGGTCCTTGCAGGAGCCCATTGGTTCTGATTTATCTGTGGGTGCCACTCTTGCTACTCCTGGAGATGTCGAGAGTGGTTCTGCTACAAAGAAACTAGGTGTTTCCGAGAGACCCAATGATGGACCTGCAGATGGTAGTACCCTTCTGGCTGAAAATATTCTAGAGAAAGCAGAAGAGGCATTCATAGGTATGTTGAGTTGAGTGATTTGACTCCACACTTCGTAGACACGTTAATGCGGGGACTTAATACCCAGAATGCCCATTTTACATTATGCACGAGAGAGATATGTTTCACAGTCAATTAATTATGTCGGAATCAATTGACAGGATAGTTCTTTTCCAGTCTCATACGTTGGTGGGAAGATACTTGGCATAAAATTTATTTAAGTTGTGCCATCTCCTGGTGTGCTGTCCTACCCATACATTTCCTGATAGTGGAGTTCTTGGCCTTGAGTTTTCAGCACTCTTTGTTAATTTCAGGTAAAAGTTCATCGTCAAAGCTAGGGCGGAAACCGTTAGCACTTGATGAGAATCGTCGAGCAACTTATGGCATATCAAATCAACCAGAGGCAAGATCAGAGTCAGTATTCACAACTTTCGAGGGTGAAATCAGGCAACTAGTAGCTGTATGTACCAATAAATTCTAATATATTCTAAGCTGTTCAGACTTCATGCTTATCTAGTCATTTTTTCCCCTGAATCAGGTTGGACTCCATGCAGACTATTCCTATGCTAGAAGTCTGGCTCGTTTTGCAGCAACACTAGGGCCAATTGCTTGGAAAGTTGCCTCCCAGAGGATTGAGCGATCAGTACCCGCTGGATGTAAGTTTGGTCGTGGATGGGTTGGGGAATATGAGCCACTTCCAACCCCAGTGGTTTTGCCTGGAAACTGTTTCAATAAGGATTTGCTGCATAGTGTTGTTAAGAAGCACAACTTGCCCTCCAAGGCAGCAGTGTTTGTAAAGGAGAATGCTGTCAGTACTTCAGCTTCGGAAGTGAGACAGCCTTTGGTTTGTCAGGGTAATCTTTCAACCGTATTGAGTTCTGCTCAATCCAGTTCAGCTGTCACGACCAATCATCAGACACAAGGTCCAGTTTGCAGGAATCCCAATGACCCTGAAACTAAGGTCGTTAAACAGTTTGAATTGAACTCTTTGCCTTCACCGCGTCAAATCAATAATGCTACTTATGTAGCAGAAATGAAGGTTTCTGATAATTCAGAAATGGCTGCATCAAGATTGAGGGATATTTTGTCAAGTAACTTAAATAATCTCCGACCTGATTTGTCAGAACCTGCAGCATCAAGGTCTAGAGAGATGGTATCAAGGAGTGTAAAGCACCCGCAGTTAATGCATTTTAGACAGTTGGATGCTGACGGGTTTGTGGACGGAAGATTGCCAAATGGGAAACTTCCAAACAACACTTTAGATTGTAGCAAGGTGACCTCTATATCCAATGGTTTCACAAACAAAATGCCCATGGCAACACCTTTTTCTCCAAGAAACGATCAGGGGCTTAGCGATCCTGTTCAGTTGATGCGAATTTTGAGTGAAAAGGCTCAAGAAAAACAGATTTCTCTGAGTGCTTCCAGCGTCGACAGTCCTTCAATCAGGGCACCTCTTCCTTCATTGAGAATGAGCGGCTCAGGCAATGTCGCTGCAGCTGCATGGATGTCCGTGGGGACTGGAGGCCTTAAACAAACTGTGGAAAGTTCAAACACAAAGAAGAGTCGAGTAACAGCAGAACTTTCGAATCAGTCCACCCAAGAACTTCATCCACAAACGGCACGTGCTCATAGCAAACTGCCTGTTTCTTTTGGGATACAGTCTCAAGCAGATAAAAATAACAATCCTCCTCGGTCATTTGTATCATCCCCTTTCACCTTATCCAGCGAGAGACAATCCCATTTGCGACCAATGATTCCCCCCCAAATAATGACTGCCGACTTGTCTAGATTTCCAGGGCAGCTGCATTGGCGTGGTATCACACCACATACACAGCCGAGGCAGAAACAGGAAACTCTTCCTCCAGATTTGAATATCGGTTTCCAGTCACCAACATCCCCAGCGAAGCAATCTCCTAGTGTTGTGATTGACTCACAACAGCCAGATCTAGCCTTGCAACTCTGAAGTATGTATTCATTCTTGAGGAAATTGACAACAAGGGAACTTCACTGGGTAGCCTTTACTTCCTAACAAATTTTCAGATCCAAAAGATAGCTTCTCTTTGTGGGCGAGCTTGGCAGTATGCCAATTTCCTGACCTCATTTATACCATTCAGGTGGTCAGTCCTTGATGACTGTAAAGTGCCATCTTGACTTTTCAATTGATTATTCGGAAGGAAGGTGAAGTTAGGTTGATTTTGCAGTACCCCTGCTTGATTCCAATTGTTCTGATGCCAGTTGATTATAATTGGACATGCGATTTCGGTAGGTCAGATTAAATTGCCAAGGCAGATGTAGACTCGTTGGAAGATAATTGGTCTCTCTGAGAGGTTCAAGCTCTTACCTGACAAAGATTACCAAGTTGTGATGGCATCTCAACCGGAGGAAATAGAGTTCAGTCAGTACATTATTCATTCTACATTGCTATTTTGAATTGGAATTTAGAGACCATATAGAGAAAGAAGTGGATGACTTGTAAATGAGAGGCAGATCATAATCACCTGCTTCGATAGGGACTCTTTTGATGTCCTGTACCATGTGCTGATTAAAATTCGCAGATTTAACTGCATTTCTTCTTCCGAAGTGCGGTGTTTCGAAAGAAACTGCAGATGTTTCTTTTCGTTGGTATGTGCATTTTCCGAAATTTTTTGCCGAGTGTGTAGCAGGTAGTGGCTACAGATTGCAAGGAGTATGTATATCATGATATTCTACTGGCCTTACCTCACCGTTGCATAATTTGATCAACACCTATCGGATTAAAAACTAAAAATCAGTACAACTTTTGGACCTCGTAAGAGATGGTAAATTTAGAGTGAATTTAGAGTCTCTCTTGGGATTCTCCGGTCTTTTGCTAGTGATTCAGGTTTCTTGATACTCCCTGAGGTCCTTAGTATTATTGGTTTTTGTTTTCAGTCTGGACAACACAGTTTCTTCAATTTGCAATTAACTGTGTAATCTGTGGACACATAGCCATAGGATATAAAAGGCTGAGTTGTTATTATAAAGTAGCTTCTCATGCAGTACATCATCCTAGGGCCCAAGGTAAAAGCAGGCATTAAGCTCTCTCTTCTTCCGCTTCTTTAGGCGAAACAGGCGGAGGCTCAAAGATGCTAAAAGCCCTATAGCCCGATATTACTGCCAGAACAAGGAAGCAGCAAAGTGCTAGGAAATGCAGGATCAGAGCCAGCTTCACTTTACTGCAAAACCTCCCATAAGAAATGCAGGCTCCACTCCAGGTGACCCCTCGATCCCCTTTGTAAGCCAGATAAAGTATCTCTAGCACTGCTGACCCAGATGTGACCATCAAATAGGCCATGATCTGCGTGAAATACATGATTTATACGTGGAAAAAGAAAAGGAACTGAGTCAGGTATTCATGGTTAAGTGGAACAATAATGAAACTCCAACAAAAATCATAAGGCAGCCCTCCAACAAAGATGAAGTTTGGTTTATTAGCATTTATCTAAAAAGCTCTTCCGGTCTAGCTTTCTCATATCTTCACTAGATAAACCTGACCTTTATGCAAAGCATTCGGGAAGAGGAATTTCGTTTCAAGAGGATAAATCAGGGATAAATAAGGGTCAGCAGTTAAACCTGGTCAGGGATAAAGAAAAGCCATGCTTTAGCCACCAAGAACTTGAGCAAGTTACAGGCGGCGGAAGCAAAAGCATACGCAGCACATATCCCACTGATCCAAACCATGTACCTGTGTCATAAAACAGTTTAATTTACTTAGAGAGTATATTAATACATTGAAATCATGAAAAATGTTACCCAGACAAAATATCTTACTTGAGCCCCAGGAAGTTTTGGGACTCTATCTTCCCATAGCTGCTGTTGTCTTGCTGGTCGGAGGTGGTCAACCAGATGGTGGCAACACTTAATGGGACTGCAGAAATCCTCAGGATGCAATCAAAGAACTTGAGAGATGGGGTTTGCTTATCTGTGGAGAATGGTCCATTATCTTCAAGACTCATTTCTGAAATTTGAGCCACGAACAGAAGACTTGAACATGGGAAAGATAAAGGAGATTTTGTGAACTAATATGTGTGGGTGGTGGAACTATATACTCGATTTCTCCTCATGTGAAAAGGCAATGATCGAAAAGAGACCGTAGTAATATAAGAAGCGTGCCTCGAAGTGGAGAGGAGTGAGAACTAGTGGACTTCACTTTTTGGTGTAGAAGAGAGTATGTGTTGTTTTTTAGTTTGGTGCATTAGTAGGATTGGAATGATAGTGCATTCCACTTGGCGAAGCTGGTCCCGAATGGCTTTTGATTTCGGTCTCCAAATGTTTTGATTGCTCAAGCAAATCTACATCATTGGATTAGGTGTGGCTTCTTTGAAGTGCGTTCATGTACTCAATGAAACTCATGAAAAGAGGGGACTCCACATCTCATTCTAGAGGTGAACTTGTCAGGAGGAGATTTCTTGGACTGCAACATGAAGTGCAGCATCAATAAATAGGGAACATATTCTATGGTCCAATAGAACAAATTTCAGCCGTCGGATGATTTTAAAAGGACGATAACTTACCAAAAATTAAGGAAAATCAACGACTATAAAATTGCCAATGTTACAGTTGACTAAGGAAAATTCTGACATAAGAGGGAAATTACTCTTGATCGGAGCCTTTAAGTTTACTTGTGAAAGAATGTTATGATCATTGAGGTAAGTTACTAAGAATAAGTAAAAGAACTTTAGATATATTCAGGTTGATTACCATTTTATAAGGAAAATTATGGACGCTGGAAAATTCAATTTTACGAGATTTTAAGGTAAATTACAATGATTACTTACTTTTTCTTTACGATGAGGTATAGGAAAATTACGACTGATGAGGACACTTACTAAGTATAGCTATTATTACTTACGACAACTTGAGGTTTTATAATACCATTAGTGAATTACTAGGTGTTAATACTTTCCTGTTACGGATAGTAAAAGGTAAATTACTCGCTACAAACGCAAGTTGTGATCCACAAAACGAAATTACTATCTCTAAGCGCAATCAACTTTACAACAATCCTCGGCAAATCACAACATATTCAAGAATTTTTACAGCTGAAAAGATGGACCATAGAAGCAAACCCCACTAAAGCGGGAGTTGTTGCGGTCCATTGCTCACATCAGGGTGACGACCAAGTGATTCCCATGCCATCGAAAACGTCAATAAGCTATGGATAATATCATGAAAAATCTCAAATTAATACACTTGTGATAATTTTATTTTAAATTAATTTTTTTACCATCAAGAACCCCAAATTGATACACCTGTGATAATTTTACCCCAAATTAATTTTTTTACCACAAAAAACCTGAAAGTAATACATTTGTAACAAATTTACTCTCCGTTAATTTCAGTTTAATTGGATTAATGCAAAAAAAAATCATAAACTGGTACACCTGTGACAAATGGAGGGTAAAACCTAAAACTGATATATCTGTTAATTACCGCGTGTCATTTAACAAAGCAATTTAATAGTAAAATTTAACGAGAACTAATAGAGAGTAAATTTATCATAGGAGTACCAATTTGAGATTTTTTGTGATCAAAAAATTAATTTTGGGTAAAATTGTCACATGTATACCAGTTTGGGATTTTTTGTGATATTAACCCATAAAATATAACTCGAGCCAACTTGTCCCTACTACACAAGGTGCAACACGAGTTGACCAGTGGACCTCAGTGTGTCTCATGAATATGATTTGTTTGGAAAAATTATCCAAAAAATCATTACTTTTGTCACGTTTTATCAATTAAGTCCATCTAGCTAATTTTGGTTGAAAACCGTTGATGTAGACATCAGTCATCCGACGTGGCCACATCAACTCCAGTCATGCAATGTATGACAGCAAGATAGTCGGCGTCCACGTTAGCGATTTCCGGCCAAACTTGGCTGGATGAACTCAATTGGCAAAACGTAAAAAGGTTTAGAACTTAATTTACACAATTAGAATTTTTAAGATATAATTGGTAAAATTTTAATAGGTTTAAGACTTTTTAGATAACTTTTCCGTGATTTTTGTGGAAGGGGAGGGTTAAGCTGCTGCTTGTGAGGCGCCACCACTCTCGACTGTCAATCCAATATGAGATGCATCCCTTCATAAGAGGAATCTCAAGTGCAAACCGACTTAAATTTACTCTTGGATTGGGCGGTCTGTTGCCTTAGGTGTGAGCTGATGCAGCTGTTTCTGTCACGGTCTTCGTCGTCAACAAATTTCCGAAAACTAGAGCACTAACAAGGGCTCGATTCACATCTAGAGATGTGCAATTGGACCGCGTTTACCTAGGAACTGAACCGGACCATCCAAAAAACAGGTCCAGGAACCGATTCCTGTTTGAACTAGTCCGGGTACATGTTCTATTTTTTGGGAACTGATTGAAACTGGTTTGGTTCTCGGTTCTAAGTAAAGATCCACCCAGACCAGTTTTGAAATCGGTTTTTAGTTTGTGTTAAAAAAAACCGTAGATCATACTATTACTATATTTTGAATTGTTGCTTTTGGTGGATAGCAATTTTTATCGCTCATCTTAGGGATTGTTGCTTTTTGTGAATAGTGATTTTTATTATTCATATTATACTATAAATCGTTTCATTGCTACTCATATTATTTTGCTGGAAAAAATAAAACCATTAAAACGAACAAAAGAAAAATAGATTCTCGGGTAGACCCTGAAACCATATTGAAAAAACGGAGTGGGTTCCAAAACAGGTTCCAAGACAAACAAGGTACGTTTCAGGTTTTAAAAATTAAGAACCGATTACAACAGGATTGGTTCTAGATTTCAGATATGAAATCTACCGATCTTGAAACCGATCATCCCTATTCACATCAATGTAGCCGAAATCTCCAAGTATTGTCCATTTTCGTATTGTCAAAATCATCAGAACTTTCAAGACGAAAGACTTACGTCGTCGGGGGCTTTTGCCGCCTAACTATGTTGGACCATTTCGCCACGAGGTGGGGCACCATGTAGGCACAGTCCATATTGGACAGATGCAGAAATAAGTTCATGGAGCCTTGGTTTGGACACGGGACACTTCTCGGGGCGGGCCAGAAATTATTTAGAAATTAAAAGCTAAGAAACCAAAGATTTGATCGAACTTCTGACACGTGACTTACTGGTTTTTGTTGGAGAAACTACTTTAATATTAGAGGAAAGGTCACCAAAAACCCTCAATTGTATATACAGCTATACATTTATCCTAAACTTTTTTCTGTGAGATCAAAAATCCTAACCTGTATGACACATCTACCTTATGTCAAAGTTCTATCGGTGAGAACCGTTAAAAAACTAAAAAGCAAATAGTGTTGATATAAAAATGACATTATTTTGGCTGGAAAATCATATAACGGAATATTGATAAAAGGTAAATATATCACGTAGATACAAATTTGGGGGTTTTTATGTTATAAACAAAGTTAAGCTAAATATGCCACAATGGGTATAACTTAGGGTTTTTGATGTCATAAAAAACTTCATATTTCGAGTTTTTTTGCAGCTTTTTTCCTTAGTATTAGGAATGGAAAGAGTTGAGTAATCTCGAAGGATATCGTTCTTTTGTGTCTTTAAAGAATTTTTTGAGGTAATTAGCACAGAAAAAGTTGACAATTCGACAAAATATTCTAGACAAACGAATGCTACCACTAAAGTCATAAATCATCTGGTACCGTTTGGGGTGACTCCTACTTTTTCATCTTTTTGACTACTTGTGAATTTCGCGTCACTCCCATTTTGACTTTTTTCAGTACTATAATGTACTCGAAACCCTCCCACAACGAGAAAATCCAAATATGGAGACGTAAAATGATATTTTATTTAAGATATTTTTCCGAAATTTATTGTACTTTTTTTTCGGTCTTAAGAAATTTGAGTTCATAAAATAGGAGATAAAAAAGAGTGAACGAGCCCTAGTTAAAAAAAGGGTAAAAGAAGATAAAGAAACACAAGAAGGGAGTGGGTGGGAGTAGGCAATTTATGGTCTTTTGATGGCCTACACAGATCGGGCTCGCGGCGGGTGCACCTAACATCCTCTCCCTCTAGCTAGTTTTATGCCGTGACGGATTTATAGCATGGGCTAACTTCCTTTATAAATAATAGCTGATCATAAGCAATTTTAAGCTTCATCGCTCCTACGAAAGCCTCGGCGGCCCGTCCCCATCTTGTGGAGCGGACTCCACGAATACATTTCTTTATTTTTATGTGCTAATATCTACATGTCTCGCATCCCTGATTCTCCACGTATCTTTTTCTTTCTTAGGGAAAGGGAATATTCTCTAGAAATTTTTACATCTCGATGATCCTAAGGTCCACAGGTGGACCAAGATAGAGTCTTTTAAGGACTTGCTCAGGTCTATTGCCTCTAATTAATGCCGAGTCGGATTTATAGCATGACCTAACTCCCTTTCTAAATAATAGCTGACCATAAGCAAATTTAAGCTCCACCTTGATTTCTGGCTTGGCAAATCCGGTTCCCAAAGGAAGAGATCTCAAATCCCATCGATCTCGGATAGACTTACTTAATCAGTTGATTGAATGAGTTTTAGATTTAGGAGCCATCTGTTTCGCGAAAAATGGACGATCTGAAAAATATTTTCCAAAAAAAATGATCGTTTGTATCGCTTAAAATAATTAGCCAGCGAAGAATGTATTCATTATCGAAAACAATTCATATCTAAATATTATCATGGACGATGAAAAAATTTTTCGATCATTGATATAAGCAACCATTTTTGAAAAAACGTTTTTCAAATTATTCATTTTCTGCGAAACAGACGCACCTTTAAGATAGCTTAGCCCCTTCATTGACTTTGGGTTCATGCATGCGGCAATAAGCTCCAAGCCAATTGAGTTAAAACGCTTTCCGTTTGTTTAGTAGCTTGAACTATTAATTGGGAAAACTAATCTAGCGGTTCAATCGGTCGAACCGGTGCGAACAGGACGGTCGAACCGGGTCTGGGTTTGAAGAAATCGCTCGACATTGGCCATAATTAACTGAAAATCACTAAACATGTTACTTTATACATCATGCATTATTAGTGTCAATCCAACGTGAACCATGCGAAAGCGATGCCGCGGAGTTCCCCCCCTGACTCCACGACGACGGGCGTCCTTGGCCACGTGAGAAGTGCTGCTGCCGTGCGACGATATCCGACGCCTCTAAAGCTAAACCCTTTACCCGTCCCCGTCCAAAACAACACATGCGAGATGTTGATTGTTCATACATCGGTTTGAATGGTGTATTAAAGATATTATCGAATATAAAGCTCATTTTGCCTAGCGAAAAATGTGACGGTTTTAATAAATATTTTTCGGAAAGTCGTTTTTCGGGAAAATAACAATATTTTTCGGTATTTGACTGAAACTTGAAAATGAACTAGAAATTATTTTCCACCATTAGGTATCTTATTTGATTTTCCTTGGGAAAATTACCAAAATATTCGATTTTTTTTCTATTTTTCCCTTTTCTTTCTTTTTTTTTTCTTCTTTTTCTTTCTTCCTCGGTTGATTGCCGATCGCCGACCTTGGGCGAGCTTGACCTCCTAGGATTGGGTGAGGTGGAGCCTCGCCCGAGGGCCTGGGGAGAGCTTGTCGAGCAAGAAGCAAGAAGAAAATGAAAGAAAAGAAAAAATAAAAATTTGATTTTTTAAGAAAATAATTTTATTAAAACGAACGTTTCATTAACTAAAGGTCCGATCTTGAGCGCCAAGGACCCAAGCACAGCTTTCGTCAACCTAGGCTTGAATGCCAAGGACCAAAGCTCGGGCATTGGAGACATGAGCATGGCCTTTATGCACTCGGGCTCAGGTGCTAGGTCATAGGGCACGAGCACCAAGGCTTCGAGCTCGGCCTAGATAAGCCCGGACGTGGGCACTAGAGCCTAAGCCTAGCCTCGATGGACCCAGGCCCAGGCACTGGAGACCTAGTTCTAAACGTCGGTGATTCGGAAACCAACGTTGAGGTTCCTATGTCCAAGCATAGACTTTCGGGTTCAAACTCTAAAACCTAATCACATTTTGGAAAATGTTTCCCGACCTTTTCAAAGAGGAAATCATTTTTTTGGATTTACGCGTAGGTTTTCCGTTAATCAGGAATATATTTTCCATTGAATTATTTTCAAAGCAAACTAAATGCCAAAACTAAGAAAAAAGTTTTTCTGAAAAATGTTTTGCGCAATATAAATACAGCCTGAAAGTATGATTCACTTTTCTTTCAAAATTTAAAGAAATGGGCGTAAAGATTCGGCTATTTGAAAATTCACGAGAAGCTCTGCAAATCTAACTTACGGGTTAAGTCCTCTAGGACGCAGCGGACGGGGTTCGAACGAGTGACTTCTGGTTTCCGAACCCATCTGATTGTCTGGATCAACCTCATCGATCATCCGTACACTCTACCTCATCGAACAAGTTTGACAGCAACTTCACCGACCGCCAATAAATGTGAAAAATGTGGAAACTGTACGACAGTTTTTTTTCACTTGCACGACAGCGCTCTGGGCCCCCACCGTTTTGGCACATTGTGGGCTGCAGTGGGACCATCCCCAGCCGAATTATTGACCTAACGTGTTTCGCAACAAGAGATAATAGTTTTGGAAAGCGATCCAATGACCTTTCATCGCTCGGCCTCGTTTCACGTTAACCAAGTTTCATACAAATAGTACGTGCAGCAAGTGCATGTACAGTATATTTAAGAGCGTGCTGATACGTTGCTGAACTCGCTCTCATAAGCCAACCACTACTGGTTCTTCATCGTCTTTCTCTCTCTCTGTCTCTCTCTCTCTGCTCGTTCTTCATGGAGCAAGCTTTGCTCGGCTCCAATGGCCGGGCGGCGACGACCCTCTTCAATGTCAAACCCAAGTCGAACCCCCGCCGCCCATCTTGGGTCCTAATGCCCGTCGCGACGGCCGTGGCCAAGCCCTGTACCCGACCGTCCGGTCGATGGGAGGCCATCCACGCCGAGATCGAGGCCCACCTCAAGAAGGCCATCCCCGTGAAGCCCCCGCCCGTGGTGTCCGAGCCGATGCACCACCTGACCTTCGCGGCCCCGCAGAGCACGGCCCCGGCCCTCTGCGTCGCGGCCTGCGAGCTCGTCGGCGGGGGGCGGGACCAGGCGATGCCCGCGGCCGCCGCGCTCCACATCATCCGCGCGGCTGCCGTCGCCCACGAGAACCTCCCCCTGACGGACCGGCCCGAGATCAGGCCCCCCGTGGCCCACGCCTTCGGCCCCAACGTCGAGCTCATGACGGGGGACGGCATGGTCCCCTTCGGTTTCGAGCTGCTCGCGGGGTCCGACGACCCTGCCCGGGGCAACTCGGAGCGGGTCCTCCGGGCCATCGTGGAGATCACGCGAGCGGCGGGGTCGCAAGGGACGGTGTACGGGCAATACCACGAGGTCGAGTACCTGCTGTCGCGGGGCCAGGATCGCCGGGACCCGAAGTGGGCCGACCACGTGTGGGCGAAGAAGGAAGGGGAGCTGCACGCGTGCGCGGCGGCGTGCGGGGCGATACTGGGGGGCGGCACGGAGGAGGAGATCGAGGGGCTGAGGAGGTACGGATTCTATGTAGGGATGATAAGGGGGATGGTGGTGCACGGCGGCGGAAGGAGGGAGGACGGAGCGATGAAGACGGTGGAAGATATGAAGAAATTGGCGCTCAAGGCGTTGCAAGGTTTCGACGAAGGGAAGGTCGAGGCAGTCGCTAGCATTCTTGATGCCAACATGTGCTAAATCTTTCCTAAGGTTTATGAAAAAATGAAATGCAACGTTTTACTTTATTTGGTCGGAATAGAATGTAACGGTTTTTTTTTTTGGTAAAAAAAAGGTGCCATTTTCTTTGTAAATTTTTTTCCCTCAAAAAGTGCCGAGGCTACACGTTGGATCGTCATATGTCATTTTTTTTTACTTATTTAAATTGTTTTTGCAATAAAAAAGAATAGCGTCGTGGGTTGATTAAAAAAAGAATGGCCTCGTGAACAATTGGCTTTATGGAGTCAAAACAAGTTTCAACCTTCACAAATTATATTAACGCGAGAGAATGCGAAGATTGAATCAGATGAAAAATAATTGCCCCACATTGTTTACCTTGAGGATTTTCCAAAGCTTGCATCTTCTATAAATGAAAGGTTTATAAGAAAGAAGAGATTGATATTAGGGTTTTATTATTATCATTTCATCATTCAATAGCAAAAAATTCCAAAAAATAAAAAATTGAAACAATAGTTTTTTTTTTCTTAAAGTGTACACGGTGGAATTCGCGAGAGGAAATTGTTCAAAAGTTTCTAAACCTATTGCACTTTCGTCACCTCAATCATAAATCTTCGACAATTTGCCAATTGAGTTCATCTACGGAATTTTGGCTAAAATCGATGATGTGTACACTTATCATTCTACCTGTCGTCTTACGTGACACTACCGACACTAACATGGACAACTTTTATAATTTTTTTGAATCTGTTTTCTTTCTTTTTCTTTTCCTTTTTTACTTTGCCTTTTTTTCTGTGTCAGCAAGGGTGCTGGAGGTGAGTGAGGCGGCCGTTGCCTAGATCTTGCAAGGGCCTTCATGCCTTCACCCGCGGTCAGCGAGGTCATGAAAGCCTCGCCCAAGGCCATTGTGACCGCGCTACTAGGCGGGGCCGCAAAGGCTCTCACTAGATTTAGGTAAGGGCCGCCTTGCCTGCGGCTGGTGGGGCCACGAAGGCCCTCGCCCACAGTCAACAATGTTGCAAAGGCCTCGCCTAGGCCATTGCAGCCGAGTCACTAGTGACCTAGCTGGCACAAAAAAAGGCAAAGAAAGAAGGAAAAGAAAATAAAAAGTTCAAAAAAATTACAAAAATTGTCTCCATCAGTTGGTAGTGCCACGTGGAATGATTAACATCCCCATTAGTAATTTTCAGCCAAAATTGGCTAGATGAACTCAATTGGCAAATTGTCAAAAGATTTAAGACTTAATTGGCAAAATCGAAATGTTTACGACTGAATTGGTTAAAGTGCAATAGGTTTATAACTTTTCGGATATTTTTTCCAATTCGTAGGACGGGCCTAATTCCGACCTTACCCCGCCTAATACATTACAGGCCATTTGTTACGAGAAAAATTTGCCTCGTGCGTGGCACTATACAAGCGTGTGTGCGCGTCTATATATATATAATCGGCCTTTCAGCATGAATCATGTGAGCACGTACTTTTTTTGTGGGCCCGACTAATAATCCGATTAAAGCAGTTATCGGACAAGAAGCCCATACACTTTACAGAAGGACTGACGCAAGGCCCAAAGATTCGCCACTACAATTTTTTGGGCCCATCCTCCATGATGGACAATATTATAACGTGGACCCAGAAAATAAAACAAAATAAGAAATGTTTCTCCCAGTTTTTTTTTTTGTTTTTTAAATGTTTCTCCCAGTTAAAACAAAACTACGATGTAATCAGGCGAATGAAATGCTCCGTACGTTTTTTTTTAATTAGAAAAAAACGGTGAGAAATACAACTCTGTGTGTTCCATCATCAAAATATTCTATGCTCTAAAAAATCAGAATTAGAATAATGATCAATCACTGGCCACTTTGGCCATCATCAGTGGAATGAAACTTTTTGCCTTTTTATCTCGATAAAAAGCCCGGGTAAACTCATCGTCCCAGCTGCCCGAGGAATTGACATGTTTGACTCTCAACATCGATCGATCGTGGGGGGCCTTCTGATTTGCCTCTCTTCTTGTCATCTTGTTCCACATAAAAAAAAAAAAGGTAAAGAAATCATGTCGGAGAACATTGCAATTTAGTGGGCGGCTCGGTCTATACCAGTCAACCTTCGACTGCTTGTCCCTAACTTTAATTAAGTTTGTTTCGCCCCCAGATTGGATCGGCCTCTTAGACGACATGATTTACGGCCTGTGGATTACAACAACCGTGCTAGATACATAGCATATGGCGAGTTGCATTGAAAAATTACGATACATGTCGTGAACCCAACTCAAGAATTTTCTTTGGAGTATTGGCGATTATGTTGAGAAGGCATTTTGGCAAGGAATTACCAAAAAAGTTATAAGCTTTTTGCACTTGTACCAATTGAGTTATAAAACCTTTTAATTTGATCAATTTAGTCATAAATATTTCGATGATTTCCCTCCACCGGCCTTGGATTAAAACTGAATCGACACAAATATAATAAGTTTAGAACGGTATTTGTATAGCGAGTGTAAGAGCAAGTCAATCAAATGTAAGAGTTTTCAATATTCATAAGCAAAATTAGTTGGGATGCATACCATGTCAGTCATATTACCAATGCAACGCATAACAAACTTTCTCCTATCTACACACACAAAAAAAAAAGATAGATTGCATTTTTTATATCGATTTTGGCCATATTGTGGTCATATTATTCTTCAGTATAATTACTTGACTCAACTATATTACTACAGACGACAATAATATTGGCGCGTGGTGAAGTTAAAAACGAATAATATCAGAAATATTTAGAAAACCACCTTCATATTAGGGACTCACCATCAAACCTGTGGTTCGGCTTAAAAGCTATCTCGCTTTGTCGGCTGCGTTCGTCAACTTTTGTTGCTTCATTCGATGTTGATTGATGCGAGGAGCATCAAAACACTTTTGCACTATTTAACTTGCACGTTTTAGAGTGTAATCTCGATGCTTTTCTGGGTCAAAGTAAAGGAACAGTTGCAAATTCGACAGTGTAACAAAGTGAAAAGTGTAACTTCGATGCGACTTTTGCTCTTTGATTGATAAGCTTTTCGATTTCTTTTGCTCTTTCTACTTGGAAATATTTCCTTTTCACACATCGGCTGTCATCAAATTTGTTGTCCAACCACACTTTAAACCATGGCCGTCCAAACCGTGATTAAATATAAGCGATGAAGCATGTGAATTCATTGTTTAAGGCAGAAAGAGTGTGGAGATGTTGAAAAGTAAAAATGACCCCCAGACATCGCAATGTCGTTAGTGACCTAGTGCGGTGTAATCGACATTGAGTAATGCCAATGCATCGCTTAAAATAACCGTCTCTCACTTCGTCTGTAATTTTGAGCACGAACGCCACAACTTTCATGGATGATATGTTTTTTTATTGATTGTGGCGCAAAGCATGTGACGATTTTGTTGTCATTTTATGTCTAGCTTTTGTTCTGGTGCTAAACTCAAGCATATGAGGAGGAGAAAAGCATTGATGGTTCGTGAATTTGACTTGCTTGGCACTTAGTTGGACAAGCTCACGTGACACTTGGGTACCCGTGAAAAAAAAATTGAGCATTTAAGTAATGAACGTATGCTTAGGGGTGAACGGTTTCAGAGTCGTTCCAGATTTTCAGAAACTTATCTTATCATGACCAAGTCCCAATTTTTGAAATTGAAACCTACCAGTATATTTTGAAACTGAATATGCGGTTCTTGAATTTACCCGGGAATCAGACAAAAGACAAACCCGCATGGACTTGATTTGTGCATTTCATCGAACATGTGGTGAGCAATTTCCTGAAGGTGTTGACAAAGAGCCAATTAAACGAAAGTCATAGCTTTCCTTGCTCGCATTCAAATTCTAAATTGCAAACAAAAGACACTAAGTGAATTGCTATACTCACAGGAGTCGCGACAATATTGTTTGCCTTCTTTGTCGCACGTGCGGATGGCTCTTCTTCACCTCCATGGCCCGAGGATTCCAATTCCGTGATCAAACTTATATCATCATATGCCTGCACTTCCACTGCCATGAATAATAGTAAGGTAGCAAACAAAAAGCAAAGGTGGCTCCAATGTCACTCCAACCAATCAACTCAGTATACATATTTCCACTTGCATGGAGGTTTAATGAAGTCAACATTGTTTATGTCGCTCTCAACACTCTCCACACGCAGCCCACACGCAGCGGCACGCTCCCACACCCATGGAACACCTCTGGAGAGCACGCAAGATACACGTGGACTTGGTTAATTTGTGCATTTCGTCGAACTTGTGGTGAGAAATTTCATGAAGGTGTTTATATTCAAAGCAAGTAATAGATTAACAAGCAGATCTTCAAACCTTTGTTCTCAATCAAAGTGAACCAAGAGATGATGAATTTCAGAATCGATCAATGGTTGAGAAACTTCTAGGATTCACGGATTGAGAGAGATTTTCCTTTTTCTCTAAGATGTGGGTGTTTTTGGTTGTGAAGTATCAATGCCCCTCTTAATCCTAGTGAGCTCAAACTTGTAGAGAGAAAAGTTAGATATAGAGAGAGGAGGCAGCAAGACTAAAAAGAGAGAATTTAGGGCTGCTGGTTCTCGGATTCTCCAGTTCCTGGTCTAATTCTTCGGTCCTTGGTCCGGTTCTTCGGTTCGATTCTTACCTGGGAACCAAAACCGGACGTAATCGTCAAGGAATTAGAAACCGAACTAATTTTTAGGGTCAGTTAATTCAGTTTTTAATTTTGCCTGGGATTCATGCTCATTTCTACGTCTCATGAACCACAATTTGTAAATCATGAAAGTTTCATGTGGAGCTCATCGATATTAAGAGTCGCAATGTGCCGAGTTCAGAAAATTAAATAAAAGCCAAACTCAAAATATCGCGGTGTAAAAGGCAAAAGCCAATAATCAAGTGGACGTACAATTATGGTTTCTTTTTGCCTAACTGATAAAAAGCCAATAATCAAGTGGACGTACAATTATCGTTTCTTTTTGCCTAACTGATAAGAAACTCACGACCCATTCTCTTAATGAAAGGAATAAAACAGTATATGCAGATCACACTAAAGTCCCCAGGCAGATTCCTGGAAGCCCTCTCGTGGTTCGGCCGTCCAGCCGACGACATGGGGCCAACCTGTACCATGACAAGTATTATAGGACAAAATACTGTCGTGAAGGCGACCCTTTGTATGGTATACTCCATCGACACTTGACAGGGAGTACAGCAGAAAGTCCAAAACAGCTTTTTATTGCCATGATCTATGATACGATACTGCATCTTTGAAAAATCTGCATGGAATTGAACCCATGAAGCTCCCCCAAAAGCCGGGATTTCAACAGGAGCGAGACCCAGAAACTTCATGGATCCTTCTACATGTGGAAAGCAAAGCTACTTAGGTAGGCCTTTGCATTTTTATTTCTTTTTTCGAGCTGTGGGGGATCTGCGGAGGGGGAGTGGTTACTGACGACTTGACATCCTAAAAGCTGCATATCTCACCTCAAAAGCAGAAGGATAAGACGACAAAATGAGCAACTTGAGGGGAGGAAAGACCAATTAGAAGCTTGATGGCGGCTGGTGTGAGGTCTAGAAAGGAAATTGGAAGGACACAGTAAAGCCTTCCTGAGACGGAGAAAGCTCGAGGAAACCTGCTTGCTAATGCGGGTTTTGTGTGAGATTACATCGATTGAATTGCTGATTAATAAAGTAGCATCGCCAAACGATAGATATGCGCAAGGGGGGAATTGCCAAAAAAAAGAGATTAAAAAATATTGCTCTTACACTAATTCAGTATTAAATGTTTCAATTTGGTCAATTTAATTATAAGGCAATTTACCAATTCAATCATTTTAGCTTATTTTGATTAGAAATTGTCGACGTTGATATAGACCGTGCCATATAGGACGGTCGACGCTGACGTGAAATTTTTTTACGCATTTTTGTAAAAAAAAATGATTTTTTTAATAATTATTTTCTCTTTTTCTTTTCTTTTTTCGTTTTCTTTCTTTCTTTTCCTTTTTTTTATAAGCTTGGTGAGGGTTGTCGGGCGACCCTTGCCAACCACTGGATGAGAGCCATGAAGCCCTTGCCCAGTGGCCGTATGGGCAAGGGTCGGGACCCTCGCTCGCTACTAGCGAGGGCTTGCGACCGGCGAGGGCTTTGAAGTCCTCGCCCCTTGCCGGCCCTTGCCTAGGGTAGGCTAGGGTTGGCCAACAACCCTTGCCGGACTTCATAGAAAAAAAAAAGAGGAAAAGAAAGAAAGAAAACAAAAAAAGTAAAGTAAAAATCATTAAAAAAATAGTAAAATTTTAAAAAATTATAAAAATTATTTATGTCAGTGTCGGTCGCCCTACGTAGCATTGTTGGTGTTCACGTCGGCGATTTCTGATCAAAATTGGCCGAAATAACTAAATTGACAGTCAAAAGATTTATAATTATATTGGTCAAATTAAAAAGTTTAATACTAAACTACACAAATGCTTACTTTTTTGGCAATTTTTCCCTATGTGCAAGTGTACTGAGTAAGCAGCGTTCATGTGCTTTTGAGACTTAATCAACCATTTAAAGGATCCATAAACGCGATAAAAATTGAATTAGGGTAAACACGCGCATTGCGATGACTCATTCTACATACGATGGGATTATAAACCAACGCAATTACTATCAACAATTTCCATGATTATACATAACATGGCGTATATCGTCTAGATGAACAGATTGAAGGAGCATAAAATAGACGAAAAGTCAATGTGGTTTGGAAAAAGCAGTGTTGCAACTGGGAAGAACAAAGAAAGAGAATCCAGCCTTCAAATGCACATGCCCTATAAAGATCAGTGCCCCCTCGTGAGTGCCGCAATTAGCTGTCCTTTTGACCGAAGATTGACGAACGTGCGCGCGCACGTAAGTGATGTCATTAAATTAGGTTGGCGAGAGCCACAGGAGTAGTTGTTCTGCCACGGAAAACATGGGGGGGATGGAGAGGAATATCATCCCAGCGACGACACGCTCAGCTCCCGAATAGCCAAACGAGGCACGGCATTGTCCTAGGCGGCCAGCCACGTGACGGATGTTGTCTCTTACCAAATTGTACACTAAAGCTGTTTTGTATGTATGTTAGGCAACGTGCGATTTGTTTTGAACACAACTAGAACCATGAGTGCATTTGTTTTGAGCACAACTAGAACCATGAGTGCATGAACCGTGCTCGGATCGGCTGCACGATCAACAAGCACTCGGTGCCGTGCATCATTTGAGCACCGGCTTGTGGCCAAGGACAGGACGCAACATTGCACACTTGCAAACAATGAATCAAACTATGTCTCACATAACAACTGCTCAAAAAAATTAATGACCTGTGAGGTACATGCTCTTGATTTTCTTTGTAAGTTCAAAACTCTTGAAACGAAAAAAAAGGGTGCATTTGATTTGCATTTACCAGTTGGTTGTGCTAATGGGTATCGTCAACTTTTACCGGACAACGCAAAAAGACAGTAAAGCGACATTGGTTCCTTTTGGGATCTCAAATGGCAGTGAAAGTCGAACAGAAGTACGAATTTTGCACCGAGACAACTGTGAGCTGAAAGGGGCTTTACCAAAACCCAGCACAGACCATTAAAAAAGAGAGTATTCACATCTTTTTTCTTTCCCATCAAAGCCAAGTTGACATCTCTCTCATGACAAAGATGAGGGTACAGACCCAATCACAAACCCTGTACAGAAGACTACGACATCGTGCCTATACACATTCGACACGCACGCCCACCATCAATGTCTCGAGCCCGCGATTCATCATGGCGACTCGAGAAAGCCGGTTCTCGTCAAAACAGCGTTCCTCACCTTGCTGAGATCCCTCCCTTTGAGGGTCCTCCCCGCCCCTTCGAACACCGAGAAGGACGAAATGTGACTCCTGGCCAGCCTCACTGCAATGAGCTCGTGCGGGGGCATCTTGCAATAGCTCTCGTCCTCGTCTTCCTCCTCGCTCTCGCCGCCTCTCTCGCTGTCGACCGCGCCACCGTCGCTCGAGTCGCCTCCGTCTTCCTCGTCCCAATCCCTCGCGCTCTTTGAATTCGAAGAAGTTTTCTTCGACTTTTGCCTCTGCAAGTTTGACCAGTATGGAATGTTGACCGGTGCTGACTGCTGCACAGGTCTGGCTGCTGCCTCGGGGGTTGAGCTGCTGCTGCTGCCGCCGCCGCCACTTGGCCTCGAGATCGTTTTCGGGGCAGTGGGTGGGTGTTTCCTTGGGAACGAGCTTCTGGGTCGTTCACCTGAAGCCCAAATATTGGAATTATTAGAGTCTTGCTTGCCGTTGAGGACCTCCCAAACCTCTGCTTCTTCGAAGTCGCCGTCCCGCAGTGACCTCCACAGTGCACTGCCTTGGTAGTAGTAGCCATACCTGTCCTCCATCTATAGATCGAAGCAGAGCCTTTGAGCGACACTGACATATGGCTTTGAGGGGTCGACACTTTTGACAATCTATTCAAAGAAGGAGATGCAGATTTTCGTATTGCTCATGTAAAATTGGAATTGATTTTGACCAGAGATGAAAAGCAAGAATCCACCTTCTTTTCTACAGATTGAGAAGCTCCAAGAAACCCCAACCCCTCTCTCTAGTTCTCTCGGCTAGGAGGTATCTGCAAGACTGCAACCCAAGAGAGAAGATTGAATAAGAAAACCGAGAGTCAAAGCTCAAAGGCATCTCTCTTTATTCATTTGTTCTTTGTCAAGAATCTAAAGAGAAGAAGAATCTGAGCCTTTCTTCAATTGAAATCACCTGAGAAATCCTTGAATTGGAGTATCAGAGGATGGTAGGCTGTTCTCTGTGGAAGACCCCAGAGACATTTAAATGGCAGAAAATGGGAAAGATTTAACGAAAGACTCCTTTGAGTCTCGTCCTCATATATCTGCTGAACATGGAGGATCTTCGATGTGGGTGTATATATATATATATATAGTATATAGCTATTGCCCCATGACAACCGGACTTTTTGAGCCTGGGAAGCTGGGAGGAAATGCGGGCGCCGTCTTAGGATAAAGATGTGCCTTATCTTCTCTTCTAACGAATAGGGTTTAGCAAAGCAAGAAGATAAAACAAAACATGAATAAAAAGATGAAGAAGCTTGTCATCAGGACGTGTTTATCCGCTTTCTTTTACTGTTCTTGTTTGGGAGTAAGACGAAATCTTCTCTTAAGATCATAACAGATTTTTAAACAAGTATCGAATGGGATCATCTTATGATCCATCCTTTTCTGTTGGGATTCATTACAGTACTTCAATCTCATAGAAATTTTTGTTGGGGGGCAATGTTATTGATCTAATCGCTAGCAAATTGTTACAAAATCTGATACAAAAGTTTAAATTTTTGGATTTAGAGAGACACACAACAACAATGGGGAGCGACAAAAGCTAAATATACGGTGTAGAACTTGATTTCAATACTACGCTTGAAAGTCTAATACAAAAAATGAAGGCAAACCGTGAATATAAACAGCATATGAACTCCGTAGGAAGTATAATTTACCGCAAATTATCAATATTTTAGAATACAAGTAGGATGAGATTTCTTTCTTCCTTTTTTTCAAGTAGAATCTGGTAAAAGCCTTATCATTTGAGTCGATATTTTTCTCAATACGAAAGAGGAATTTGTCAAAGTCGATAAAGAAAAGGAAAAATTACATGTTCATCCGAAGTCGTGATGGAAGGTGAACGCATCATCATATCATTTTTCTTTTCGTGTCGGGTTAAATTAATGCAGCTTTTGCATTTGAATGGGGGCTGCCAAGTTCCAGCCGCCAGAACCCAAGAAACCAATTCCATGGTCAAGCGCATCTTATTCCAATGTAACATGTCTCACATACATTCAAACGACAGCATCTTTGATTTCCAGAGACCGAAACTCTATCCAAAAACCCGTGTAGACGGACCGTATATCTCGCGAATATTCACGGGAATTTATTAAAATTGGTTCAGATATTCCGCATTATGGTCGAAAAAAATAATGGAAATGGAGTTGAGCATTAGGTGGCCAGTTCATAATCTTTAATAATGGAGAGCACCAGTCATTATGAGCGTGATTACCTCATAAAGTAGGTGTCACAGTGCTTAGGTTTCTTAAAATATTGTATAAAGCACTTGCGGCATATCGTCTTAGCTATACATGATGTGGAATTGGAAAATTATCTTTACTTATTAGGCGCTGGAAAGTGCGAGGAAGCTAAATACGGACCCCGTCAGTCCACAGACTTTCATTTCTTAGTTTGACTAAAAGCTCGGGGTTTAGCCTAATCTGTTAGGAGCAATGGGACGAAACTATGAGAGGCCGTTTGCGTGATTAGATTTTCTGTTCTGAGGAGCAAAAGACAGTTTTTACATGAAAACGCCGTTCGGATGATTGCAATAAAATCGATTATTTCAAAAACAAAAACAAACGTAACCTTTTTTTTTTTTAAAGTAAAGTAATATTTTTCCTTTTTATAACGAGAAGGGAGAATTCAAACATCTCGAGTGACAATTTTGATCGGGATTTTTTTTTGTCCAAATAAAAAGCACAAACTTTTACTCGAGTCCCTACTCTAGCTCTCGTGATGTGAAATTTTCAAATTATTCGAGCAAGATTTAGGATTTAAGTGAAAATTTGTGATTTTTTATAAAACTAAAAGAAGAACGGATTAAAATTATCACTTAAGGTAAAGTTAGTGCTTTTTGTTTTTGGAATTAGGCCTAAGATTCTATCTATCTCTAATAATATTTACCATCTTCATAGCATGTATTTTCTTCTTTTCTTGTATGAATAGTGATCTCTTTCATACCATGTGAAAAGAGCTATTAGCGCGTTTAGAATTTTTGTTCATTGCTTAATATCAAAATAATATTAGAGTAATTAAATATTAAACTATGTTTCCATCTAACAGTTTAAGCTTTTAGAATAGTTGGCAGTGGTCCCACCAAAATCTCACATGATATCAGAGTAGAAGGTCTTGAGTTCAAGTCTTTCAGGCCCCATTTGCCTTCCCAATTAAATATGTTCACGGTTAGCATTAAGTAAAAAGACCAGACTAAGCATGAGGGGGAGTATTAGATTAATTAAATATTAAACCACGCATTTATCTAATAACTTAAGCTCTATTTTGGATAAAAATAATAGAGTAGTTTCAAATGTTATCAAGCAATAACTATGCTACTTTTGTTAATTATTAAATAGTTGAGATCTACTGTTGACTATATAATTCATCAGCAAAACATATCATGCAGTATAAAATCGGCAAAACTTAAAACTATCATGTAGACATAACCATCATAGCAAAAAGATTCGCATTTTTTTTTCTCTGGTGAGCAAGAGGTGCACATTCACTCGCGTTGAATGATCGATATAGACACTTTCGAACTCTGCCATTTATTAAAAAAAACAAGCGACGGGTTTTCTTGAAGCAAATTAAGAGAAAGCACTAATGGTAGTGCTTTGAATTAACTCTGCATACTTTCGAGGTTCATAATAAGAGTAATTCCTCTCGAGCGTGTTAGAATGAAATGGAAAAAGAAAAGAGATTATTAGCTAGTCTCTCTTAATTAAACACAAAAAAGAGAAGGAAATTTTGCATTTAATATATCGTTCTCTTATATTTTGTCTGATACATATTTCCAAATCCGAATTCTTTTTTTATTAAGTATAGTCAAACATGGTTAACAAGTGTTTAGGTAGCATTTGTTAACAGAACGAACGAAGAACTCGGCTGAAGATATCATTGAATAGGAGCCTGAGGACAAAAGGAAACATAAACTACTTCCGAAGCGTGACGCACGTGCGAATATTTGGAAGAGCCGACATTCAACGCACTTAGCTTTACTTGAATTTCCGAAGGGTACAGCACAAGGGGACAACCATCGTTCCGAGGCCAACGAGGTTTCGTGGCGGATCCAACCAAATTCCATTTATTGCTCCAAAAGAAAGCTGAAATCTGGGACGAATCAGGAGACAAAATCTGGCATCCAGCGCAAGAGCATCACAAGAAATTCTTTCGTTTGATTGACGAGACAAGGTGGATTCATTTCACATGGACGGATCCTTCAACTTGCGGAGGCATCCTGTGGCGGCCGCGCATTAGGCACGTGCGTATCTTTGGCCCTCTTCGGCCGACGCTCCCGCGACTGCACGACCATAGATAACAATGTTTCATCTCGCATTGCTCACTTGTCCGCTTATAATATGCACATCTCTTATCGTAATTCAAAAGCTCAACACATTCGTTTTCGTTTTTCTGGGGTGAAGAATTAGGAGATGAAATTTGAGATTAATGGCGGTTAGTAGAAGCGCGAGATTAGATCCGACCGTAGTCCAAACAGACCCCCTCTCAATCCGCGTACGACTGAGAAGTGACGTGCGAACTTGTATAAAGAGGTCGAGCCCATCCCGACCTAAATTTGTACCCAAGTAATTCGTATTCCCTCCAACACAATTCCGTTAGAAGTCGCCGTTAAAAATCTGACCTGACACTAGTAATGCTTTCTAAATATAAGTGGTGCTACCGTGGCATAGAAAAAGATTTTAAAAAGGAAGGAAAGAGAGATTGCAAATGGGGGCGCCACTGCTATTTTGGCTTCGCCGGCGAGGGCCATCGACCCCTACAGGCCATCAACGAGATCGAGACCTTAGATATGACGAATCACGATTGACCTCCACATGACCTCAGATGTGGGGTTTGCTCCTTAGATTGTGAAGTTATTGTTCATCGTCTTCAAAGTTTATGTTCATCATTTACAAGCTCATGATCACTAGGCCAAAGCTCCTTTGATACTTGTCCATCACTGCCCACTGCTGCCTGGACCTCTAACGGAGTTTATCAACCCTTGCTTGACTGCCCGCGAGGTGGCCATCGCTTACTCTCAAATTTAAGATTTCAATTTTGCGCGAGTGAATTAGGAGGGGTGAGTGTCTTGGAGACGATAATCTCGCTGCGACGAGTTTCAAAGCCAAGTTTCGCCATGGTGCTAGCTTCGGGGTCGATCTGGCTTCAAAGCTCGCGGCCACCATAGCCGCTAGATCTCAAAGGGTCTGCAACATGGGGGGAGGCTTGAGAGTTGAGGAGAGTCTAGAGCAATTGGAGGTGGTGGGGTTGAAAGAATTGGTGTTGAAGATAATCTCTAAGCTAAGCCCATGCTTGGATTATTGCTTGAGCAAATGACGAAGAAGGAACGTTTCTGTTGTTGTTGATGCTGCTACTTTGGACCACATCCGGGCAAGCTAGGCCGTGCCACTCGAGCTCGACGCCATCTGGGCCGAGCTCCGCTCGCTAGCGAGGGTCGATGGTCCTCATCGCCGAAGTCGGAAGAACGGCAACGGCCCCGACCATCAGCAATCTCTCTTTAGTTTGCTTTTTTTTTGGGCCATTTTTAGTTTTTATCTTTTATAATCTTTATTAGATGCGGCGCCTACGTGAGACCACGTCAACGCCACTTGTACTTGAAAAATATTAATAATGCCGCGTCAGATTTTTAACGAAAGTTCTTAATGGAACTGTGATTGAGAGTAAATGCGTCACTCGGATACAAGTTCGAGATTTATAACATCACGAAAAAAAAGTTTGGGATAAATATGTCAAATAAATTATATAATTTGAGATTTTTTGTGTTATTTTTCCTAAATAACCCTATCAAGACAGAAGTTAGTCATGTGTCTTTGAGTCTTATCATGCTTAAGTCATGCTACGGTAAAATTCGTAGATGAGAGCTAAAGAGCAAGTCATCATGGGCTAAATTCTTGAACAGGTCAACCAAATTCATGTGAAGGAAGAAATCGTGAAGTGGGCTGGATAATTCGAGCCCATTGACATTTTTAGGCCTGCCTAGCTTATCCATGGCCAGACGCATATTATTGCTGGAGGGCCGAGCTAGTCTTCTTGACTCTTCGTCTAACTTAGGACCAGGACTAGCAATCCAATCTGTCCTAAATTCCGTTTTAAAATTTTTAATTTTACCGATACAATCCTAAATATTTGCTTGAAATTCTAATATAATCCTCCGGTCAATTGCCGCCGAAAATTGTTGCATGGCGTCTGCTTATTGCTTATGCGGCACACTAACATGCCGTGGACTAGTTTACTCGTGCCGTTCAACAATTTTTTTATGGTAATTAGCCAAAAGAACTACATTAAAATTTCGCACAAATATTTAAAATTGTATTAACAAAATTGAAAAGTATCAAACTGAGAGGGCATTTCGCTTTCACATAAGATGTCTGGAGAAGCTACATTGTGGTGCCTTGAAAGTAAAATCGCCATTCCAATTCGAATCCGAGCACTTTTATTTTTTCTTGGAAACTTAGTAGAACGATCACAACCGCAACTAAACAGTCGCATTCTATCTTGTAAACTGAACCTCCAACTGCTGGTCGTCCTCCTCATCTCCTCTTCCACAAACACTTAATCCACAGAGCCGCGATACTACCCAACATACCCTAGACCCCATCGGCACTCCGCCATAGAAATTAAGAAGGGCCAAGCCGAAGCTCCATCGGCTAAAACGATGAAGGAACACCAGAGATGCGTTAGCTTCATTCGTGATTGTACATGTGTTCTGGTCTCTTTTAACTCTCTACCGCAAACCTAAAACTAACCGTCGCGTCGCGGCTCGAACCTACCGAGCATACTTATGTAGAACATAAGAACTGTATACGTAGAGAAACGGTTTGCCCAGAACTTGTCCATGATGGATCGAATTAATCATAAACGCTGATCTTTGGAGTCCCGCATTGGCCTCGCGACGTTCGAATCATCAGATCTAGGCGAGCATTTCGCAACATTTACGCCTCGGTGGTAGATGAACACGGGGTCTCCGCAATTCAACTGTTGACGATGTCGATCCGGGCATTATATGGACTGCAGAGTTTTTATTATGATTTGATACACGTTATCGGGGCATCGAACCTAACCAAATCGACCAAAGCAAATCCAGACAAAAAAAAAAGGGACTCGTTCACTGAGCTAGTCAATGAGCGACGAGAGCATCGTTGCCCGACGCATTCAAGAAGGGATCGCCGCCGCCGCGGCCAACGCTGGAGTCCAGGCTCTGTAAAAGCACGGATCTATGGGCGACGAGCCGTTTCCTCGCGAGGCAACGAGGGCCGCCGCCGCCGCCGCCGCCGCCGAGGAGGAGCTGAGGCGCCGGATCGGGCGCGGGGACCTGGAGCTGGGCGGCTTGGCTTCGTGCCCGGGAAGGGTCGAACCGAGAGAGAGGGTCCGGCTTGCGGGATCGGGAGCTGATCCTGGAGTCCCGGAGCCGAGCCAGCGCCCCGGGCTTCAAGTACCGGTGGAACGGCGGCGGAGTTCCGGAGACCGAGGCTTTCATGCTCCTCCGTCCGCCGTCTCTGCGAGCGCGCGTTCCAGAGAGAGAAAGGAGAAGAGCTAGAGAGAGAGAGAGAGAGAGAGAGAGAGAGAGGGAGGGAGAGGGAGATGGGGGGTGGATGCGGAGTGATTTGTAGAGAGAGAAAGGGAGGGAAGAAGGAGAGAGGAGGTTTCGGGAGGCGGGAAAGCGAGGGAAAAGGAAAAGGAAAAACGAGGGAGAGCGGGACGCTGGGAGGGAGACCCGAGAGGGGGGCTGCTAGGGTTTCGCGAAACGAGCCGAGCGAACGAGCGGGAAATTTGCATGGAATCTGACCACGTCAGTCCACGTCAGACGCCCGGCCTGCTGCTGACGCGGTCCCTGTCCCGGATTCCGGCACGTGGGCGGACGGGGCCCCCGTCACGTGACAGTGAACGGTGAATCTGGCACGTTTTGAGCGAGTACACAAAAAAAAGCTGTTATCTCTCCGGGCGGGAAGGGAAGGAAACCCGTTTATTTGTGCTTTCGATTATGTCATCGACTCAGCATAGGGAGTGCTCCTCCTACGTTTATTAGTCTTACAAACAAGTGTTCCGAGGGAGTACTGCGTTTTCCTATGCGTTAATTACGTATACAGTGAAGGCAGTCGATGCGTTGAAAGTTATAATATTACTCCGTCAGTTATTTAACAAGTGTCCGATACAGTTTTCAGCAAAATATTTATTAACCAAAAAGTGTTTTTTTTTCGATATAAGGGGCTTAAGCCTAAGACTCGAAAACAAATAGAAAAATGGTTTTTACGTGATTTTTTCGTATTTATATAGGGATTTTATATGAATTTCCTTGAATTTTGTTCTCAAATATTATGTAACCCGATAAAAGAGAAAGAATTTTACACGCACAAATACATACATACATAATATATATAAATATATGCTTCTATATCGCTCTAAAAATGAGTTTTGAAGTTTGGTCTTTTTCTTTATTTTTATAAAAATAACGCAAAATCGAAGGGTCAATATGTAAACCATGAATCTACTGCCGCAATGGCGGCGGAAGTGGATCACTTTCGAAACTCCCCACCGCGGCAGTTGCTGCCACTAACTTTTAGCTTTTCCTCTGCAGACCTCTTCTATGATTCGCCACAAAAATTATTTTCCGACTGCTTAGGCGAACCTACAACCCTTTTGAAAAAATTTAAATACAAAGAAACTAATGAAAATGCCGTCGAGTTATTAAATTTGACCGTGGCATGACTTAACACGACCATTGACAATGATACTTTCAAGTTGCTGCATTTGGTTAGAGTGATATCGATGCTCAGTGCGCACTTTTTTAGAGAACGTTTTGTGTTGGAAACTTTCTGGTTAGTCTCTCATTTAGTAGTGGGATCATTCGACATACTTCTTCTCACTGTAGAAGCAAAGGAAGCAGAGTACGGATAATCGGATCAGACTTGATCAATGGATGCGAACTTAGCGTAACTCGACCCAAATGAACAATGGAGACCTTGTCCGCAACCACCTGGGCTTCCTTTGCTGCAGGAAAACATTAGGCCTGCGCATAAAACATGAATTGCCCTTTTATCTGACGCTAATCGCCGTGTGGTCCAATCCAAGATTTTCCAGTTCTGCGATCCGGGTCTCCACCTTCCTGAGAACTGCATCGTTTAATCGGCCACAAAGGCCATGATCACCGGTCACGACGATGAGGGCGACTTTCCTTACGGGCCTGGCATTTGTCAAACGAACATCTACATCCTCCACTTGAAGCTGTTCATTCATGGGGCACAGGAATTCCACTGGAGTTTCAGCAAAAGGTCTTGCGTTGATCGCAGCATCTTGAGCACGCCGAACTTTTGGCGCAGCCACCAACTTCATCGCTTCAGTGATCTTCTGCGTGCTCTTCACAGACTCAATTAGTTCTATGAGTTCTCGAAGACCGCAACGAACTGGTGAATAAAGCGAAGATTGACAAATTTGAGAATGAGCACTTGATGGCGAGATTGGAAGAGAAACGCGCAGAGGGTTTTGGCGAAATTGAGAGACACAGTGAAGATGTGTCCGAAAATGGTGGTCTTGACTTGAGGTGACCCATGAGTTAAGATTGGAGAAATACATGGTTATATATATGGGTTTTCAATCTTTTCCTTTTAAGCAACTAATCTCCAAGGACTGGAGAACCAGGAGACCTCTTTTATCACTCGGCAACCACTTTGGTGGTGTGAACGAAATTATGTTTAGCCGTATATATCACGACATCCTAGTACAGGAAAAGACAATATCTTGACTTAATTGAACAGTTGACCAAGGTCTTTTTAGAGAGTCCTTGACGAAGCCGCGTTATGTTCCAATCGCAACTTGACTTCCTCTCAATTCTTGAACATGTTTTCCTTGAAAATCGCCTTAACTTGCGGGTTAAATCGCATTAGCGTTAACCCAGCAGGTTCTCACTCGAAGATAAGAACCCATCTGTCACCTCAGACGTGAAAGGCTACTATACTTGCTTACTCGACGGTTACTAGCCGGAGCGGAGTTGACATGGCGTCTATCTTCGCTACCCAGATGCTCCCCTCGTTCCAGTTGGATATTTATCTTTCCCACCTGGAGGGAATATCCCTTTGAGGTTTTACATTCTCAAAAGTTTAAGGGAGAGACCTCGGAGCCTTTAAGGACCTCTTCAGGTCCAAGCAACTACTTTGGTATGTTTAGTCGCATATATCACGACATCCTAGTACAAGAAAAGACAATCTCTTGACTTAATTGAACAGTTGACCAAGGTCTTTTTAAAGAGTCCTTGATGAAGCCGTGTTCTGTTCCAATCACAATTTGACTTTCTCTCAATTCTCGAACACCGTTTCCTTGAAAATCTCCCAAATCACAATCCAAGGCTACCTTGTTTTGGCGCAACCTACGCTTATTCTCTCCCATTCTCAGTTCATCTCTCGAATCATCAGTCCTTCCCTCTCCGTTTCCCTCGAAATTCAGTGCATTCTGCACAATTCTTGATTCCGGAATCCTATCTTTCCTCCGTATCTGATCATTGTTTGTTCTCTCCGAAGAGAAATAAAGACATGGGTTGTTGTCTCACTAAGGACAAAGCTCCAGAGCCACAGCAAAATGGGTACAGATTTGGGGGTGCGAATGACCAGAGACCCCATGAACAACAGCACCCCAAACCAGTCCAGAAGTTGGACCCAATCCTGGGCCAGCCCTATGAAGATGTCGAGTCTTACTATACACTTGGGAAAGAACTAGGTAGAGGTCAGTTTGATGTCACTTATCTCTGTACTGAGATTTCCACTGGTAGGCAATACGCTTGTCAGTCCATTTCAAAGAGGCAGCTTGTGTGCAAGAATGATAAGGAGGGCGTGAGAAGGGAGATTCAGATCATGCAGCATTTGAGTGGCCAGCCCAATATAGTGGAGTACAAGGGTGCTTATGAGGACCGGAAATCGGTCCACCTTGTAGTGGAGCTCTGTGCCGGTGGCAACCTTTTCGAAAGGATCATCGCCAAGGGTCACTACAGCGAGAGAGCAGCGGCTACAGTCTGTAGGGAGATTGTCAATGTTGTTCATGCCTGCCATTTCATGGGTGTTATGCATAGGAATCTCAAGCCCGAGAGCTTCTTGTTGGTTAGCAAGGATGAGAATGCCCACTTGAAGGCTACAGATTTCGGATTGTCCATGTTCATCGAAGAAGGTGAATATTCTATTTTTCGCTTACAAATTCTTCCTGTTTGGTCGGTTCATCACTACCGACTGGTTTTATGGAATGAAATGGACCAGCTTTCACTTTCGGATGTGAAGTGGTAAATAGTTTGCAATTTTAGGATGTATTGAACCTTCAGCTTGGTGATAAAATGTTAGAATGGTGCCAGTCAGTTCTTCAGGAAGTCTAGACTGCATGTAAGATTATTACATGCGAAGGGTATAGCAATGAGCTGATAATTTATTCGTAAGTATACGTCTTCCTTGACTCTAGTTTTGGCAAATCAATGAACTGGGAGTGA
This sequence comes from Syzygium aqueum, assembly GCA_031216185.1. Lineage (NCBI taxonomy): Eukaryota > Viridiplantae > Streptophyta > Magnoliopsida > Myrtales > Myrtaceae > Syzygium > Syzygium aqueum. Next base: position 3,727,792 of record CM062236.1, on the reverse strand, counting down.
ATTTACTCTTATCACAAGGATGTGAATTTCGACACATTGTATACCACCATCTTTTAGGAGGTTAGATGCTGAGTTGCTGCATGATTTTCTACAGAAGAGTAGTATTTGGCACAAACTTGTGTTGTTTATTCCTGTCAAAGATTGTAGCAGGTCCCTGATGTCTCTTGTACAACGCTAGATGCTTGAAAGGCAGTTGTTGCTTGCAAGTGAAAATTGATGTGGTGTACAACTGAGATTTGCTGTTGCTGGTTGCTGACGAAAGTATCTTTGCAGTTAGGCTCAGCTTTGTGTTCTGTTATAGCCCTCAAACTTTAGAAGAAATTGAGTGGATATTACTTAGCATAATTATGCATATGGCTTTTTTGACTGTATCCATTGCTTACCTCTTATTTTCCAGGCAAGGTGTACGGAGATATTGTCGGGAGTGCTTACTATGTTGCTCCTGAGGTTTTGCGGCGTAATTACGGGAAGGAAATAGACATTTGGAGTGCAGGAGTCATACTTTATATCCTCCTCAGTGGCGTGCCTCCATTCTGGGCTGGTAAAGACTATATCCTTCTCTTTGTCCTTTGTTTCCTTACATAATTCTTCATGCTTTAAGGAGTACGTAGTTCAATCATCTCTTCAGAACCATGCCAAATGGTAAAGTAGTGCATGATTTTGGCATCGGTAGTATCTAATAAGTGCGCATTGCAGAAACAGAGAAGGGGATCTTTGATGCGATACTGCAAGGAGATATCGATTTTGAAAGTCAACCATGGCCAACTATATCCACTAGTGCTAAGGACCTGGTCAAGAAAATGTTAACGAAGGACCCGAAGAAAAGGATTACTTCTGCACAGGTTTTAGGTGATTTTACTTCTGCCTTACAAGACACATGCTCTTAGAAATGTTTGATGTGAGTCAATTTTGTAGATTTCCTTTTGACTTGGAAGCCTCCATGCTACTCTATCAGAGAATATGATTGTTTCGCAATAAATGAAGTATGAGAAATGCTAGCTCTATTATCTAAGCTTGGGTTTATGACTAATGAGATTCTTTCTACTAAGCAATGAAAGTAGGTGTCATCTTCTGGCATGTTACTTCTCTAGATATGGTCCAAATGTCAAACTTGCCGTTACATTAGAAGCTTATATTGTCTTCTGATCAACCACGTGCTATTTCTGTCTCATGCAGAGCATCATTGGATTAAGGAAGGTGGAAATGCATCAGACAAGCCAATAGACAGTGCGGTCCTTTCAAGAATGAAGCAATTCAGAGCTATGAACAAGTTGAAGAAACTTGCATTGAAGGTTAGTCCCTGCATTATTGGAGTGCATCTTGTTTCTTTATGTCCCTATTTGTATTTGCTGAAAGAGTATACAAGTGTAACTAAAGGGATTGTTTCTGGATGGGAGTGTTTCCCATGTTTCCAAATTCAAATTATTTGTGTTTGCTAGTTGTTTGACAGTGTGTTTAGTTCAAATTGCTATTTCCAAGTCTTAATTTAGTACAGAGATTGACTAGGCAATCATTTCAAGCTAATGATTTTGCTATTGTAAAATGAAAATAGGTTATCGCTGAAAATCTATCTGAAGAAGATATTCAAGGGTTGAAAGCAATGTTCGCGAATATGGATACTGACAAGAGTGGAACGATCACCTATGAGGAGCTGACGACGGGATTAGGTCAGCTTGGATTGAAGCTCACAGAGGCGGAAGTGAAGCAGCTGATGGAAGCAGTAAGATATGTGTTATGGAGTGTCCAACTTATTCATCCTGATTTTTTTCTCTTTTTTTGGTGTGAGGAGTTTGAATTGGTGCGGCTGATATCCTTGTTCTGTACTTCAGGCTGATGTGGATGGAAATGGAAGTATTGACTACATTGAGTTCATAACAGCTACAGTGGATAGACAGAAGCTAGAGAATGATGAACATCTTTACAAAGCCTTCCAGCATTTCGATAAGGATAATAGTGGGTTAGTGCTCCCTTCCCACGTCATAAACTGTTCAAGAATCAGGACTTGTGTCTCTGTGAATTTCATGGTCCATCTCTCCAGACATTGAATATGGATTTACTTGGTTATATCCACAATCTATCGAAGGCATTTCATGCATCAAATTCTATCCTAAGTTTGGAGTTCTTCCTTCTCTGTGTCAAGGGTAAAAATACCTACTGACGCAAGTGATCATTATTTTCTTGATTTTCGCAGGTTCATCACAATGGATGAAATTGAGAGCGCCATGAGAGGATATGGAATGGGAGATGAAGACAGCATTAAAGATATCATAGCCGAAGTTGACACAGACAATGTGAGTTTGATTTCCTTTGGATTTAAGGTTGCTTTTGTTTTGAAATGGTATTACCGTTTTCGAACTTTCTAGAAAGCTAATCCTGTTGAACAATTCTATTTTCTTCACTGACAATGAAATTGGAAACTACGGAAGTCCCACAAAAGCAACCGCATACTCCTTTTAGCATCAAGAGCTTATACGTTTTCTTCTGTGTTGGCAGGACGGCAGAATCAACTACCAGGAGTTTTGCGCAATGATGAGTAGTGGCAACCAACACCAGGGGAGACTCTTATAGGCACCAATCAACAAGTACGGGTGCTCTTTTACGTCTACAGATGAACTATTGTAAATTGAAGTTATGCAATCTAAAATTTGGAAGGTGTTTCTTGACCTGGAAAGTTGATTCTGCTTCGAGATTTATTTTTGTTCGCCTGAGATGCCAAATAGAGGCACGCAACTCATGGCATTTCTTTTGGGCCTTTCGTACGGTTCACTTTTGTACTGTTAATTCCTTGAAGATCACCGTGAGAGAACATGTCATTTGAAAACATAGCCTGGCTGAAGAAGCTGCTTCTCAACTGTTGTAAATAATGGTAAAATCCTCTCTTTTGAACCTTCACGGTTCCGAAACCTGAGAGTGGCAAACCTGAGTACGGAGGAACATTGACTTTGCTTGCAGTTTTTTTTTTTTTCTGATTGATAGTTCGAATTGTTGTCATCTTGCTCAAGGTTTGCCATAATTGAAGTAATCGATGGAAGTTACCACATTTTTTTTAAATAGAGACATTCTGTCTGTTCTTAAGACAGGATGAGAATCTTCTCTCTAGACATCTCATAGCCTTGGGAGAACAGATATGCACTCTTATGTGGATGAAATGGAGAAATCACAAAACATGCTGCACCGGCAGTTACTTTTCATGGTTCTTTCGTTGCCTACGCACGCAATTTCTATGTATCCATATTAGACTCTCATGTTCTTTCTAATCGCGAATATATGGCAATTAAAGTTGGTAGGATGAAGCCTATAAACATTAATTTGGTCAAGCCACCATAGATCTACCCCGCCTCTTTTATCATGGGAGGAATTCTCTTAACCCTTAAATCACAACACCATGTTTTGGAAATTGAATGAATATATCAGCATGAGAAGTTATCACATCAACATCTGAACTTCCAAATCCTATTCTCCACAAAGGATGATAACATCCCATTTGAGTTTACAAATCTAGATAGCAGCAGGGAGAAACCAAAAGAAGGGAAAACACAACCTACAACCTAACAACTTCCCCAGCAGTCAAAGCCACCAGATTATTCAGGATTCTACAGAACCCACATAAAAGCAAGCATCTCCAGAAATTATAGTAGTAACCACACCTGGCTTAAAGTGTTTCCGGAAAAGCTGCACTAGATATGTCTTACAGTGGCTAATCCATCATCGCATGTACGCAAGTTGTGCTCTTAGCAACATAATCCATTGACAAGCATTGCTTACAGTTTCTATCAATGTGGCCTTTCAGTTGGTTGCAAATTCAGCTGCCATGAAAAGGTAATGGTTAAGCACGATATCAGTTAGGTAATAGAAACCAAAAGCACTCGCTGGCACAAACCATGAAGAGGTAAGGCCATAGCAAATTAAGGTCTGTTTTTCTGCTAATACGTCTCTCTCCCACGACAAAATATATCGAGCACTCTCCATCGTTTTTAGTCTCTACTTCCCATCTCTTCAGTTACTCTCAATTCTTTTATCAGTCATATAATTGCAGACAAACTTATCAGAATTCAGGAGAGCAAGTAGAGAAGGCAGGGTAAGGAATCGACTAGAGAAGCTCCCACCTTAAGTTCATCCAGAACTCCGGGCAGTGCAAGTCAGGCTGCTGGAGGACGATTGTCAACTCTTATGATTACAATTGTCAATAGATTTGCCAGGCAGAAGGAAGTAAAGAGAAAGTTGAAGATGAAATCAGCACCTTTGAGTATTTCCCTCCCAATACTTAAAATGGAGAGAACATGTCCATCCATGAGATGTATGATCCTCATTACTAACTAAATACCAGTAAAAGAGCAAACAAGGTGGAGTGTTTACCACCATGGCCAATTTTCTCTTCCCTAAAAACTACTATCAGAAATATGCCACCTATAGCACCGATCCTGCCAGCCACACATTATACACTTCTCATTTTGTTGATGCCCATTTGACCAAACAGCCACTGAACTACATAATATCTGATCCCACTCCAGCAATGGTAGTAACTCGCGTTTCTTCAGTGAGCAGATAAATGTTGAACGATCACACTACTAAATGAGAGATTAACCAGAAAGATTCCAACACAAAACATTCCCTGAAAATGCACTCCGGGCAATCATATTACTCTAACTAACTGCAGCAATTAGAAAGCATAATATTCGGGTCTTCAATGTAATGACTTTAGGCTAGCATATAGCAGAGAAGAAAGAATGAGATAATACAATAATGATGATTGACAAAGGCATACAGCTAATTCTTTTTGTGAAGTTGCGACAAACCAAAACATGGCAAAGAGTTTTTCTTCCCAGCCAGAGCACAAAGAATGAAACAAAAAGAGGCTACCTTCTCCACTCAGATATTATTGTCAATTCAACAATCAGCCAATTAACCCTCCAAGTCTCGGCGAAAGTATGTGCAGATAGCAGAGGGAATCTAGCCATGAAAGGAAGAAACATTCCTAATAAATGAAAATTGTACGTGCCTCAAGCCTCCAAATTAATCAAAATCTGTTAGTGCCTCAGCTCCAGCCACAATTTCCAATAATTCCCCTGTAATCTTTGCCTGCCGTTCCCTGTTATAAGCCATTGAGAGATTCTTTTTCAATTCAACGGCATTGTCAGTCGCATTACTCATGGCATTCATCCTAGCAGCTAGCTCACTTGCAATTGATTCCTGCAATGCCCTCAAAATCTGACTATTCAAATACAGAGGCATCATAGCATCGAGAATCTGGACAGGATCTTGCTCAAACTGCAACAGAGGCGAAATCTCACTGTTCCTCTTCTCAGTTTGCTCCCACTCAACTGACAATTTCCCTTCTTCAGTAGTCAATCTGAATAACTCATCCCCATCGGCATCAACACTATTTCCATTCACATCAAGCACCTCTCCCTTAGGCGATAAAGGAAGCAAAGTATGGATAACCGGATCAGACTTGATCAATGACACAAACTTAGTGTACACTAACTCGACTTTATCGACCTCTTCGCTAACAAACAATGAGAAGACATCGTCCGCAATCACCTGGGCTTCCTTCACCGTAGGAAAACTGCCTCCCTCTATAAACCTATCAACTGGAACATGAGGCCTGCGCTTAAAATATGAATTACCCTTTTTTCCGATGCTAATCAAGGTGTAGTCCAATCCAAGATTTTCCAGTTCCTCAATCCGGGTCTCGGACTTCCTGAGGACCGCATTGTTGAATCCGCCACAAAGGCCCCGATCACCAGTCACAACGACGAGGGCGACTTTCTTTACGGGCCTGATGAGTGTCAAAGGAACATCCACATCCTCCCCTTGAAGCTGTTCATTCATGTGGCACAGGAATTCCACCAGGGTTTCGGCAAACGGTCTTGCATTGATCACGGCTTCTTGGGCACGCCGGACTTTCGCCGCAGCCACCAACTTCATCGCTTCGGTGATCTTCTGCGTGCTCTTCACGGACTCAATTCGTTCTCTGAGTTCTCGGAGACCGCAACGAATTGGTGCATAGAGCGAAGATTGATGAGTTGGAGATTGAGCACTCGATGGCGAGATTCGAAGAGAAACGCGAAGAGGGTTTTGGCGAAGTTGAGAGACGAGCGAAGACGTGTCCGAAAATGGCGGTCTTGAGGTGATCCACGGGTTAAGATTGGAGCAATGCATGGTTTCGTGGGTTTTCGATCTGCTCCTCTGCACTTTGCAGCAACTTTTCTCCAGGGGCTCGAGGGGATAGAGAGGGTTTATGGCGAGAGCAGTTTTGACAGTTCAAAATGAAGTCGTTCCTGAACATACCGGAAAGAGAAACTGGGAATGATGCCGGCGATGCTTCTGCGTTTTCCGGCGACGCCTCCAACGGTGCCTCCGCCGCGCCAGCCGGCGGAGACGTGCTCCCGTCTCGGCTTCCGTATCGGGCCGACCGAAGACTGAGGAGTGGGGCTAATGTTTTGCTTTCTTCGTTTTTTGGTTCCGTTTTAGTTTCTGTATTCTGTATTGTCGATTGCTCTAGTCTGACTAGTCAGCGTGAAAATAATTCGTCAAATTTCAGTAAACTTTGGTCCATTATACTTTATAATCTGCATCTCTCGTCCGTTTAATTTCCTTTTTTCGTCTTTTGCCTAGGCAAATATGAAAGGATAATAATTCCGAATTTTAGCCTAAAGTGTAACATCGTTCTCGAACTATTAATTTATTCAATGTGATTTTTAAATTTTTAATACATATTGTTTACACCAAAAAATGGCCAACTTGTCGACGTGGTGCGTTTGTGCCAAAGATCATCAAGGGATACGTGGCGGAGACTTGAGATAACGTGGAAGCAAATATCATCAAGTTGCCAACATAAGGGACACATGTCAGAGACATGTGTCATGTGTATATGTTTACACCAAAAAAATGACCAATTTTTTGGGTATTATTGACAAGACTGGTCACGACTTCATAAAGGAAATTTTAGTTCTGCGCTAGTTCGGGAAAATGGTCATAACTTCTTCGAGACAGATCGGATTGACCTGATTCTAAAGCCAAAAGAACGAAAACTCCTGGATCTATAACTTTTATGTTTTGAGCTTTCTCATAAAATCACTGTAGAAGCTATTGATGTTAAAGGAAGTTGACGGTCGTGACTTCGTCTCGTCGAGGGCGTCGATGAAATTTCAGTTCTACGCTAGTTCGGTAAAATGGTCGTAACTTCTTCGAGACAGATCGGATTGACCTGATTCCAAAGCCAAACGAATGAAGACCCTTGGATCTACAACTTTTATTTTTTGAATCTTCTTAGAAAATCACTGTAGAGCTGTCGAAATTAAAAGTAAGTTGACAGTCGTGACTGGTCAAAATGCAGAAATTAATACACTTTAGTGAAGAAGTGCCAACTTGAAGGAATCAACAAAAAGTGGAGTCGATAACCTCGGATACAACTATCGAAGAAGTAACCGTCAACATAGTGGGTCGAAGCAACCGCCAACGTAGTAGAGTCGAATAAACCGTCAAGGTAGTCGACTCAACGTAACTGTTGGAAACCACTAAGGAGCATACATGTATATTTTGAGGAAACAATTACTTGGAAGCATGATCATGAGGCAGTTATCACTTGTAGACAAGATCGTGGGACGGCTATCTTGAAAGCAAGATCATGGCATCACATGAACATGAAGGCAAGGCAAGGTTTTCGGAATGGAAGAACATGGCCACAACCTTTGAAAATCGCTAAAGAGCAGTTACAACACAACCATTATAAATATCATTGGCCATCTATTGGAGAGAGGACCACCAAAATCAAACAACATGTTATCTTTCAATTAATTTTACTTTCATGTACCGCACTTTGTCTTTTCTTAGTTATAGCTTTTCGATTTGCGTCGTCGATTAAATTCTGACGTGTATCTTTATCCTGGGTATTGCGTCATCGATTAAATTCCGGCATTACGTCTTTATGTACGTGTGTGGCTATATTTTCAAGCTTTATCATTGATTAAATTCTGGCACGGTTTGTACGTACAGTCCGATTCGAAGTTCGAAGTAAAAGTTCATAATTTTTCCTTGTCTTCTTGGATATTTTCTCTTCGGAGTCGCCACGAAACCCGGTCTCCTTTCATTAAAAATAGAAAAACGACGTTCGGTGAATTATATTTCGTTGTAGGAGCATTTCCGGCAAAACACATATTCAATATAATCTTGTGCGTGTACCACAGATTAAAGATAATATCGTATATTAAATCAAAGTTCAGATATTATATTGAATAAATTAAAAATTTATGAATTAAATTACACAAATTTAAAAATTATATGCGTAATTATCCCGTTCGTTTACGAGAGTTCTCTGGCTAACCTCTTCCTCTGAAGCCCCTCGCTCTTCCACTTCCAACCGCCATGCACGCCCTCCCCTCCCCGTCCCCTCCTCCCTCCCTCCTCGCCATCTCCGGAGCTCGCTCCGCCTCCGCTCCTCTCCGCCTTCCGTCCCGAAGCAGTGCGCCAATCGGAGCTTCCGCTGCCCGAGCTTTTCCGCCGCCCTGAGGCTCCGCCGCGGCTGTGCGCTGGCGGTCTCCTCCGCGCTCAGATTAGAAGCGGTGTGCTCCGGTCGTCGAGAGGTTCCGGCGAAGGATCGCTACTACGAGTACGGGATTCCCGTCGACTCTCTGCTTCCAGCATGATCGCCGTTGAAGATATCAGTTATGTTAAAAACTAAGTGCAAGCTAGATAAACTCCAAAAGTAACTTCACTATAAGAACAAAGAGAACGTCATCGTCCTGGTGTTGGATTATAGATGAACATTTTCACGTACTGTCATCTCTCGTGTGCGCATTTCTAATGGAGGTAGCGTTGAGTGGAGGAGTGATATCTGTCTGCCGTCAAGTGTAACTCAGTGTAGAGTGGACGATCACATGGAAGCCTTTTGCGCCCGGTGCTTTCTGTGGCGTGCTTCTTGGATAAACTGTCGCATGTGGAGTGCATATAAGGAATTGTTTTCGTTGCGCGCGTTTACTTGCATATGTAGTTTGTGATGTATGAGTTGCCTTTTCGATTAGTAGCTTCTGGATTACTGATGAATTAGTTCGCATAACCTCTGCCATGAGTCTCATGTTGGTAATTCGTATTGTTTTCTGTATGATTGATCTTAGCTATAAATCTGATTGGATTCAATTATATATTGCATGAAAGTGTGGTGCATGCATAACTTAATTTTGATAGGTGAATAGATGGTCAAGGATCATAGTAATTCCGCTCATGGGCTAGTCTTGTACCGCAATCATAATAGAATGAAATCAGAATCGGAGATCACGGATTATCTGGTTGATGAGATATGATTGTGCAAGTGCTAAATACCAAGCTACTTATTTCAATTTTCCTCCTTCGAATTCCAGCTCCAGAACATGCTTTCAAGAGAATATTGACAAGCCTTCCCAAGCCTGGAGGTGGCGAGTTTGGAAAGTTTCATAGCTTACGAGCTTTGAACGATCCCCGAGTAGGTACGTGCATCAGTTTCATTGATGGATGATGCATTTACTCTGTTCTCATCAAATATATTTACAAAACAACAAAAATCAAGTTCTTTTGAACGTGCCACAAACTAAAAGTAGAAGCGTAGAAATCGTTTTCTGAGAAACATTCTCTTTTGCCCGTTTTTGTCCATTTAGTTTGTTCACCAAAGACTACTTTACTAATCAAATCTAATTCTCTGGCAAAAAGGAAAATTATGTATTCCTCAAAATGCATTTTCTTGAATGCAAACTAAGATTATATCGCCCTATTGATTACTGTGTTCATCCAATTCTTGCCTGGGGTCCAATTAAGTTGTTGCCATCGAACCTGAACAATGCAGAGAGGCTGCCCTACTCTATAAGAATATTCTTGGAATCTGCTATTCGTAATTGCGACAATTTCCTAGTCACCAAGGATGATGTTGAAAAGATCATTGACTGGGAGAACACATCACCTAAGCAAGTTGAAATCCCCTTCAAGCCTGCCCGCGTCCTGTTGCAGGTTAAAAATTAATTATATGATGACAGTAGCTTGCTTTTTGGGTTGTGCTTTACACATTTTAAGGCTTCTGAGTTGTTGAACAGGATTTTACAGGAGTACCGGCGGTGGTTGACCTTGCTTGCATGCGGGATGCCATGAAGGATCTTGGCAGTGATCCTGAAAAGATCAATCCGTTGGTTGGTGACTTTTGAACAAGTTGATTTGTTAATTTTTTGTTATTTCCAAATTCCAATTACTATTTCCTCTACAAGGTGATCCCTATATGTATGATTTGTCATGTCTACCAAAACCTGAGAAAATAAGAGTTCAAGTTATTTGCACAAGAACGCTCACTTTTGCTGAGTCATGGCCTTAATTATTTTTTGTTGGTACTCTGAAGTCAAGGATTAGTTTTTACGCTGAACAAAAGCTTATAGAATTTTGCAGTTGCACTGTTTCTCATGAGAGCGATCAACTACATGGCAATTCAAATGGAGTCGAGATCTCTAGAAAACTAATGGCATCCCAACATGAGTAGTCACATTTGAATGTTTGTTTTAAAATCTTGGGATTCAATAATTGGGGCTATTGACTTACAATATCTCACACCTGCAGGTTCCAGTGGACCTGGTTGTCAATCATTCTGTTCAGGTTGATGTAGCCAGAAATGAGAATGCTTTGCAGGCTAATATGGAATTGGAGTTTCACAGAAACAAAGAGAGATTTGCTTTCCTCAAGTGGGGATCCACTGCTTTCCATAACATGCTTGTTGTGCCACCTGGTTCTGGGATAGTCCACCAGGTGAGGATGTTTCAGCGGCCCACGGATAAAACTTAATTTGACCCCCCCCCCCCCCCCCTCTCTCTCTGTGGATAAAAATCTGGGCAACGCATTAATCAATTTGGTTTGTGGAAATAGTATAACCTTGATAAATTTTTCAGGTTAATCTGGAATATTTTGGACGGGTTGTTTTTAACACTGATGGCATTCTGTACCCTGATAGTGTGGTCGGTACTGATTCCCATACAACTATGATTGATGGGTTAGGAGTAGCTGGTTCGGGAGTGGGAGGAATTGAAGCAGAAGCAGCGATGCTTGGGCAGGTAGACTTCAACATATCTGCTTCCTTTCTCTGCCACACCCCTTTGTGCCCACCATTGTTTAATCTTGACTGATGTATGTTAGCAGATTTGATTGAACCAGAGTATTAATATGTTCTTTTGAAGTCTCGATAAGATAATGAGCTCTATGGCATGCTCTTAGATGTTGAGTGCCAAATGCAGTGATAAATGTAGTGATCTTTGAGGAGGATGGCCAGACACCTTAAGTTACTAACTTTATTTGTGTGCAGTTAATCCAGTTTGAAGAAATTGTAATTTCTTCTCTATTTCTGTTAAGATCCTATTATAGAAGCCTCAAGAAAGAGGACCTATCTCTCTTAGAGTTCATCAATGTCCTAAATGCCTTCATTAGCATGTAATACTCCTGTAGGGACAGAGAGAAAGCATAATCTGCTATGTGAATAGAGATAACTTTTGCTTCCTCTGATCCAATATTCTTTGTATTGGACAGCCCATGAGCATGGTATTGCCTGGCGTTGTTGGGTTCAAGTTGACAGGACAGTTGTGTGATGGTGTCACTGCCACTGACTTAGTTTTAACTGTAACTCAGATGCTCAGAAAGCATGGTGTTGTTGGGAAGTTTGTTGAGTTTTATGGTGGGTTATTGAGAAGGAAACTCTGGAAATCAAATTTTCACACCATATTTTTTATTTCTTTCACACCAACTGCACGCCTCATATTTAAAATTTAGGTGATGGAATGGCTGGGTTATCAGTAGCTGACAGGGCCACAATTGCTAACATGTCTCCCGAGTATGGGGCAACAATGGGCTTCTTCCCTGTGGATCATCTTACGTTGCAGTACCTGAGGTTAACAGGACGGAGTGATGAAACGGTGAGCTGATTTGATATAGATTTATTTTACAAATTTAGTGCCCGTTCTCTGTGAAAGATTAACCTGTCTTGCCATGTAATTTATTTGTCTTAGATGTCCATGATAGAGGCATATTTGCGTGCAAACATGATGTTTGTTGACTATAATGAGGTAACTTTTGTCCTTTCTTTTTGTTGAAAAAGTGATCTAAAGGTGCGGATGTACCACATCTGCTTGCTATTTTTTATTTTCCAGCCTCAACAAGAAAGAGCATACACATCCTATCTTCAATTGGACCTGGCAGATGTTGAACCTTCAGTCGCAGGACCAAAAAGGTAGTGAATATTATTGATTCTAGTGCACGTTAATCATTTGCTGTTCCCAATGATGATTTTCTTTATTTCTTCACGAAGGCCTCATGACCGAGTTCCTTTGAAAGATATGAAGGCTGATTGGCATCCTTGTCTTGATAACAAAGTTGGCTTCAAGGTAATTGCTCTGTGAAATTTGCCTGGGTATTCTAGGACGATTCTAGTTTTCTACCATTTGTAAGTTTTCTCTAGCATAATAGCTTACTATGATGAGACTCTCCTTGTGTGGAGGTTTTTCTTATGTGTATTACATTTAGTCTGTTCAGCTTTATAGATTTTTTGAAATCTGGAAGCTAGTTGATTGCCTCCAAATGCAAATTCTATATGGGTGATTATTCGTCTGATATTTGTATGCGTGTGTGTATGTAGCGACGTTGTCATCTGAAATTTAATTTTAACCATCCTAATCACAATGTTGATTCATGTGACATTTGCATATTTGTTTCCCACTGTAAATTATTTCAGGGATTTGCTGTACCAAAGGAGGCACAAGATAGAGTGGTACCATTTTCATTCCATGGAATAACTGCAGAGCTTAAGAATGGTAGTGTCGTTATTGCAGCAATTACAAGTTGCACAAACACGTCAAACCCTAGTGTCATGCTTGGTGCTGGACTTGTTGCAAAGAAAGCCTGTGAACTTGGTTTGGAGGTTGGTTTTCGATTCTCAAATTTTTTTGACCTCTATGGACTTTTCTGGTGGCCTAACTCTAAGCATCTAAAATTGTGATTTGGCACATAAACTTAGTTACAGAAGAGATTAACAAGAACAAGCGTGTCTCAGGTTAAACCATGGATTGAAACAAGTCTTGTGCCAGGATCGGGAGTTGTCACAAAATACCTGCTCAAGAGGTATGCGGGATGTATCTTCTTATAATTCGATAGCTATTTTAACGTACTACAAATTGTTTCAACATTTGCTTCGGCAGCGGCTTGAACAGGGCTTTCATTTAGTTGGTTATGGTTGCACTACATGCATGGGAAATTCAGGGGAACTAGACAAAACAGTTGCCTCTGCAATTGCAGACAATGGTGCATATGACTTGTTTCTTTTTATTTAATACTTAGGAGGCCAATGTGTGAAAAAATGTGCATTAGAACCTCACAGAGACCTCTTGCTTTGAAACTGCCTTATCTTTGTCTGAAATATGTATTTATCTAAATCTACGGGCATTAATATGTGACTATAAACGAAATCATTCGGATAGTCTGAGTTAGCCTAATGAGGAGGATAAAAAAAACTCTAGCAGTGCTTCTTGAGTCATTGCAAGTACCCTGAAGATATGGTTCCAGCAGGCAAGAATTGTATCCATGAAGTTGTGCCACCTTGCCACTTGCCCTTTTGGCACCTCGAACTTCAGCTTTATAGCCTATTAAAATCCTTTCTTTGCTGAAATAGATAAGATAAACAAGTAATGTTGCTCCATGGGCGAGAGTTTCATCTGAGAATTCCTGGTTTTGTGGAAAGAGATGCTAATGGAAATGCAAATTGTATCCATCTAGCTTGGTAACAAGTATAGGCAACAAGCACCAAGCAAGACTTGAAAAAGTCCCTAAGGTTCATCTTGCTTTTAATATATTGGTCGAGCTTTGATGACTTCCTTGCTTGGCATTGAGATAAATCATACAGTTCTGCTCGTTTATTCTTCTCAACCAATTTTTTCATTCTCTTTCCAGTGTACTTAGCCCACTAAACTGAGCTTGAGTGTGTATGTGTGTGGTTACTCCGCCGTTCTTTCCATTGTGCCATCTATTGTCAATCTTGATTACTTTGGTCCACCTGCTGATGATTCTGTTTCCTCATTTATCTGAAGCAGATAATTTTCGTGATATTTCGGGTTCAGCCAAAGTTAGTTTTTTTTATTTTATTTGCAGATATTATTGCTGCAGCAGTGCTTTCTGGAAATAGAAATTTTGAAGGCCGTGTTTGAAGGGATGTATCGAGAACCAAAACAGAACGATCACGCAGAAAGTAAAGAAAAAGACGATGCACGAATTTACCCAGGTTCACCCTCGAATAGGGCTACGTCCTGCAAAAAGATTTCACTATGATTTTAGGTTTACAGCCACTCAACACGTTACAATGATCAAAACCGAACAATATATATATGCCCCAAACGGGCCCAAAACCTAAACCTATATGAAATCTCTTAATTTCGCACCATACGGGCCAGCCCAAACCCGTTGAGGTTTCGGGGGCGCTGCCCCCGAGCCCCCGCCCGCTCACCGGCGAGCGGGGCAGCCGTCCGCTGACCGGGCAGCGGAACCCCCGTCGGGGGGCGCTGCCCCCGAACCCCCGCCCGCTGACCGGGCAGTGGGGCACCCGTGTCGGGGGCGCTGCCCCCGAACCCCCGCATTCCGCACGCATGGGTCACATGTCTTTGGACAACACTTCAGTTTCCCTAAGCTCACGTGGGCGTACCCGGTGTGAGAAACAAGGGTTCCCGAAGTATTCGCCAACTCCATCAGTGTTCACCCATTGACAAGATCCAACTATCTTGCTTCACCTCCATTGGTAGTTGCATATGCACTTGCGGGCACGGTATGCATGCATATGTCTCCGGTGGAATTTTATCTGATTTCTTTATATCTTGTTAAATACTTCCCTTGGAGCCTTCATTTTAAACATTGGCATACCAATATGACCACACGAAAGCCTTAATATATGGTTTTTACTGACATTTGACCACATTTTTATTTAGATGCCTATTGAGTTCACAGGGTTGATTCTTTGGTGCATTCCATCTCTTACAGTTGGACCAATGGACATGCATTTTACTCTGGTGTAGGTTGTTCAAGCTAATGTGTTGCCAGACATGTTCAAGAGCACTTATGAGGTTATTACAAGGGGAAATCCTATGTAGAATCAACTCTCTGTACCTTCCTCTACCCTATATTCGTGGGATCCGAGATCGACTTATAGTCACGAACCTCCATATTTTAAGAACATGACCATGGATCCTTCCGGTCCTCATGGAGTGAAGGATTCCTATTGCCTACTGAACTTTGGAAACAGCATAACTACTGATCATATCTCTCCAGCTGCAAGTATCCACAAGGACAGCCCTGCAGCTAAGTATCTCTTGGAACGCGGAGTGGACCCAAAAGATTTTAACTCTTATGGCAGCCGGCGAGGCAGCGATGAAGTGATGGCACGTGGTACTTTTGCCAATATCCGCCTTTTCAACAAGCTCTGGAATGGAGAAGTGGGTCCAAAGACAATTCATATCCCATCAGGAGAGAAACTGTATGTATATGATGCAGCTATGGTGAGTCATAAAATTTGAGATGCATGGTCCCACTTCCGTGTTGTCATTTTTTGCCAGATCTCTTAACAGCCCCATGGCATGTAACACTTAGACATGAACTTCTTAAGTTCGGCATGCTCATCTGTCTTATATTATCATGATGGCAAAGCCCCTAAAACTCGTGAATTGAAATGCTTTTGCATGGAGGGAATACTATAGAGAATGAATCATAAAATGCAAGTATCAGGTCAATATTTCCCTTTCAGTAAGAGGTTATGAAGCTGACATCCAGATCTTGGATCGGCTGAATATTGATTATTGCATCATGAGTCCTGAGAATCATTGCTTAATGTGCTTGCACCTTTCAAATTCTGACTTGCCTGTGTTCTTGCAGAGGTACAAGGTCGCTGGACAAGACAATTATCCTGGCAGGAGCTGGTATGGAAGTGGCAGCTCTCGAGATTGGGCTGCCAAGGGACCAATGCTCCTGGTGAGGTCATAGTAGATTTAACTCAACATATTCAATTTTCTTAGCATTCCCTTTTTGTTCGAGTTCGGTGGTCACTAAGCATGATGAGCTTAATCAGGGGGTGAAAGCAGTGATGGCTAAAAGTTTTGAGAGAACACATCATAGCAATCTGGCTGGTATGGGGGTCATTCCAGTGTTTCAGGCCTGGTGAGGACACGGGCACTTTGGGATTGACGGGGTATGAACGCTACACCATAGACCTTCCCAGTAAAGTCAGTTAGATAAGGCCTGGCCAAGATGTGTGTTACAACCGACACTGGGAAATCGTTCATATGTACCCTACGATTTGATACCGAGGTAAAGTGCTTGCGGCCTTCTCCTAGTTTTTTTCATTGCATTGCCATTCCGTACGTCAATTCCCATAATAATAATTACGGGTATGAATCGCTGAGGACTCCTGGTTTTGTGGTTTGTATCTTGGATTTGATTGCTCACAGGTGGAGCTGGCATATTTTGATCATGGTGGAATTCTACCATTCGTCATACGAAGCCTGTTTCAACGGTAAACTTATGACTTCAATGCAGCATTCCGTTTTTATTTTTTTGGAGGGTCCCGGGAATAATAGAGCTGAGAGATTTCCCTTGGTTTCTTGTACATATTAGTTTGGATTGATGAAGAACTTGGGGAAGAGTGGCAGGGATTGAAGATGTAAAGCATTCGAAGAACGTATTGGAACTGCGACGTAAGTGATTAAAAATCATCAGGCAGAATCAAAAGTCAGAAGTAAAACTTCTTTTTTTGCGGTCGAAAAGTTGAAATATTACTTGGGACAACGACAATTTGGAAGATTAAAGCTCTTGTCGCGGGCCTAATTAGTAGGCTAAATGGTGTTTGGAAGATTAAAGCCCAGTTGCCCTTTAGGCGTAGTTGGGCTCCGAAGTTGGAATGTCATGTGGCCATGGATAGTTGCATCTATTGGGAAAACTTTATTTTGAAATCGTAGCACACCCACAATTTTTTCAATTATCTAATAATCTGTACTCTACTATAAAGGAGGGTGGGTTTTAATGCTCCAATTTGTTGACACTTGTCCCACTTTAAATGTTAGTCTGTTAAGGGAAACTCTTTTTGACATAGTTCCTCTTTTTTATCCTTTTCTAATTTCCTTTAAAATGAAATACAACACATTTTACATATTTCGCACGTGTACAAGCAATTACAGGTTTTTCAAGAGATTTTTGACATTATACTATACATTTTAAAGCTGGACAATTTTTTTTTATTAATTTTCATATTTATGGTTTTACATAGTCATAACTGTATAGATCTCGTACAATAATTTTGTAGAAAAAACGCATATCCATGTAAGAATAGATTTACAGTAATGCGTTGAGAGTGACAAAAAAATATAAGGATGTGATTTTAGGGTGTGCTTGTTTCATTGAAAATTTCATGATAAAGGAAAATATTTTTCATGAAAATCATCTTCAAGGAAAATGATTAGTTTTTATTTATTTTGTGGTTTATGGAAAACGATTTCCTTCTTCTTACTAGAAAGGGAAGTTATTTTCGCTTTTCTAAACTTGTTTTTAGTGGATAGAAAAGGTGTTGCATAGATTGATTAGTTTTCCATTATCCTTTTTTTCCGTTATCTAAATACTGAAAAATTGGAAAATAACTTCCTGAAAAAAGCTTTCCTTCTAATACTCAGACCCTTAGTTGGGTTAATTTAGTTTTCGGATTCCCTAGCTTATCAGATGCAAATTCTACTTTTTAGCTTAGAGGTTTGGGAAGATAATGAGATAGGATGAAGAACTAGAAGTGCTTGCCCAAGGTTGGCACGCAATTAGAAGCTTCATGACCTTTCATATAATTTTTGAAAGGTTCGTGGACATATGATTTGTTCCACCACGTGGACATGATCAATCAGGGCTATGGTCGGATCTAATCTCACACTTTCATCAATCACCTTGTATTTCATATAGGGATTGTTTGTTTGAGTAAAAGAGATTTTTACAAATTAGTTTTTTTTATATTTTTATGCATTTGGTTTACTGAAAATGATTAGTTAATAGAAAATTATTTACAGTTAAAGAAAATATATATACTTAGATTTAGGAAAATGAATGTCCTAACCTGAAAATGAACAAACATTTTTCTTGATAATGATTTCTCAAAAAGAATTTTCTTTATATCAAATTAAGAATTTTTTGGTTGCTCTAGAAGTCAGATTGTCTTCTGATTCCCCAGATAAAATTTTGGCGGATCCAACAAAATTCTTTTTATTGCTTCGAAGAAAGCTAAAAATATTTCAAATATTTGCACGTGCGTCACCCTTTGCCGCTATTGCCGTACCGCTACACCCTCTCCGAAGTAATTTATTGTTCCCTTGGTCCTCGTTTGTGGTCACGCTCCTATTCAATGATACACTTGTTAATCATACTCAATTATACTTAATAAAAAAATTTGGGTTTTCAAAATATCTATTGGACAAAATATAAAAGTACGATATATTAAATGCAAAACTTCCTTTCTTTATTGTTTAATTTAGAGAGACTCACTAATAAATCTTTTTTTTTCCATTTCATTCCAATACTCTCGAGGAATTACTATTATTATGACCTCGACAAATATGCAGAGTTGATTAGAACACTGACATCATTGCTCTCTCTCTGTCTTAAAAATTTGTTGACACTCGTCCCACTCTAAATATTAGTTTGTTAAGGGACCACATCGAGCAAATTAAAAGTTTATGCACCACAATGAAAGGGATCACTATTCATAGTAACACAACAACAAGAGAAGAAGAAAATACTTGCTATGAATTAGATAGTAAAAATCTGCACTTGTCTTTGTGCTAAAATTTTCAATCCAAAAATTTAAATTAGAGATGGATAGAATCTCACTTCTTGTTACGGAAAGGAAAAAAAAATTTACTTTAAAAAAAAACGGTTATGTTGATTGTTGCTTTTGAATTTATTGTAATCATCCAAAGGGTGCTTTCATGTAAATATTTTTTTTTCTTGCAAAACAGAAAATCTATTGACGTAAATGGCCTCTCATACGTTCGTCAGATTGCTTCTCAGTTCTAACAGACTTTAATCAAATTAAGAAAGGAAACTCTGGGTCCTGAGGGGGACGTAGTTAGCTTACTCACACTTTCCATTGCCTTAATGAAGATAATTTTCCACATCGTACTAAGACAAGTGCTGCAAGTGCTTTTTACAATATATTAAGAAACCTAAATACTGTGATAGCTACTTTGTGAGGTAATCACGCTCGTAATGACTGGTGCTCTCCATTATTGAGGGATTGTGAGCAGGCCACCCAATGCTCAACTCCTTTTCCATTTTCTATCTTTTTGTCGATAATACGGGATATCCGAATCATTCTTGACAAAATCCTATGAATATTCGTAAATTAAACGCTCCGTCTACACGGGTTTGGATAGAGTTTCGGTCTCCAAAAAAATCAAAGATGCTGTGGTTTGAATATGTATGAGATATGTCACATTAGAATAAGATGCTTGACCGTGAAATTAGTTTCTTGGATTATGGTGGCTGGAACTTGGCAGCCCCGTTCACATGAAAAAGCTGCATTAATTAAACCCGACATGAAAAGAAAAAGGGAAAAGTGTCAAATAAGTCCTAAACTTTTTGGGGTAGTGCCAATTTAGTCTTAAACCTTTTTTTGGTGCCAATTGAGTCCTAAACCTTTTGATATGGTGTCAATTCAGTCATTTTGGCCGGATTTTGCTGACGTGGATGCCGGCCGGCCGACGAACGATCACCGGCGCTGACATGGATAAAATTTAATAATATTTTTTTGAATTTTTTTTTCTTTTTTCCCTTCCTTCAGCCGGTCGCCGGAGCAACGACCGGCCGTAGGCCAGCAAGGTCGACCTCAGGCGAGCCTCGTCGGCCACTGGCGAGGCTCGCCATGGTTGGGCGAGGCTGGACCTCGCTAGATCTGGCGAGGTCGGGCCTCGCCCAGCCGCCGGCGAGGCCCGCTCGGGCCTCTCCAGACCTCGCAACCTCTGGCAACGGCCGGGCGAGCCTCGCCATGGCTGGGCGAGGCTCGACCTCGCCTAATCTAGCAAGGTCAAGCCTCGCCGACAGCTAGGTGAGGCCCAACCTCGCCAGATCCGGCGAGGCTCGACCTCGCTCGATCTGGCGAGGTCGAGCCGCCGAGGAGGCTCGCCTAAGGCCGACAAGGTCAACCTCGCTGGCCTTTAGCCTCCGGCCGGTCGACGCTCCAGTGATCGGCTGAAGGAAGACGAAAAAGAAAAAAAAATGCAAAAAAATATTAACATATTATTAAATTTTGTCCATGTCAGCGCCGGTGACCGGTCGCCGGCCGGCGTCCACGTCAACAAAATCCGGCCAAAAAGACTGAATTGACACCATATCAAAAGGTTTAGGACTCAATTGGCACCAAAAAAAGGTTTAAGACTAAATTGGCACTACCCCAAAAGGTTTAGGACTTATTTGACACTTTTCCCAAAAGAAAAACAATATGAGGATGCACGCACCTTCCACCATGAATTCGGATGAACTTGTAATTCTACCTTTTCTTTATCTACTTTTGACAAATTCCTCTGTCGGATGAAAAAAATATCAACTTAAATGATAAGCTCTCAGATCCTACTGAAATAGGACAAAAAAAAGAAATCTTATGCTCCCTGTCTAGTCATGGCCATGGTTTGGAACCGGCCTGTTCCAGTTCGTGGCCAAGTATGAACCGGAACCAACCGGCTCGGAATCGGTTCCGGTTCCAGGCCGTTTCATAATTTAAAATTTTAAAAAATAAATTATGAAATAAAAAAAATAATGAATTATGAAATTATGAAATAATGAATTATTCAATATAAATTGTAATCACATTTGGGGACAAAAAGACAAGAGAGAGAGAGGGTTTGAACTTAATAAATTATCATTAAGCACATTACAATTCGTTACAATAATCTATACAAAAAAGGAGCACAATATATATGCCATAAAATGACCCCTAAAACTTAAGCATTTCATGCGCATGGGTCACATGCCGTTGGATTATATTTTGATTTTCCTAAGCTCACGCGGGTGTGCCTGGTATGAGAAACAAGAGTCCCCGAAATATTTGCCAACTCCAATAGTTCTTTTACCATCAGTCGTCACTACCCGTTCCGGTACCAGTACCGGTACCGGTAGCGTCGTTAAAGAATTCGGATTCATTATTCCGATCTATCTCTTGTTGTCGGTATTGAGCTTTCGTCCAATCATCGACACAAGTTGAACCTCCATTGATTCTGGAGCTAATCTTGAACGATGTTCGTCCAAAATATTACCTCCGACACTGAATGCTTGTTCGACCGCAACTGTGGAACAAGGGGTTGAAACAATTTGTTTTGCAATAAGAGAAAGGATTGAGTATTGGCTTGCGTGCCTCTTTCGCCAATCCAAAATTAAAAAACCTGTACTACCTTCGAATTCAGTAAACTCAAAGGAAACGGTTAGATAAATCTCTAATTCAGAAATATTTCCTATTACTCCCTTTTGTTTTTTCTGTCTATATAATAAAAGTTGGTACCTCCTATTAATTTTACCTGTACTCTCATTTTGTATCTCGGTAGATTGAGAAGATCCAATATCACCTAAATTATATTTAGTATAAAATTCATTATATAATTATATTACTACGTTTTTAACCTCACTTAGTATGGTTCTAACATTTACCGTATCATAATGTAAACATTGATAATACATATGCAAATAATCACTTAAACCATCTAATTTGCAACGCGGATAAAAAACACAAGCAACTAAATAAATAATGATAATTTCACTATAATAATTTAGCCACTTCATTTTCATTGTTACTATAGTATGTTTTAATTCAACATCATTTTCATATTCATCAAAAACTCCGACAATACTAATACACTCTACTAAAAATAAATACGTAGTAGGATAATAAACATCGGACAAAGTATAAGTCGCATCATTAAAAACCTTTAAAATATCTAAAATTTTTTTGCAAATATCCCACTCTTGTGGGTATAAATTAATCTGAGGTATATTATTAGAAATGAATGCACATAATAAATCTTCATATGCTAAAGATTCACTAAGCAAGTGGAAAGTAGAATTCCAACGAGTTGGAACATCTCTTGAAAATCTTTTTGGCTTTTTGATATTTTCTCTACAAAATCTACCCCATTCTTTCATTTTTTGGGGATGTTTCCATAAAAATTGAATCGCCGTTTTTATTGGTTCAAGAAAAATATCAAGAGTTTTCAAACCATCTTGTATACATAAATTTAAAACATGACAAGCACATCTAACGTGAAAAAATTTTCCGCCAAAAGCGGGTTTACAAATATTTTCTAAATTGGCAATTGAAGAGGTATTTGCCGCGACATTATCAAAACCAATTGAAAAATTTTATTAAGCAAATAATATTCTTCTAAAATTTGCCTAATTATTCTATAAATATTATTTACCTTATGCTTACCATCGAAAACTCTAAATGCAATAACTCTTTTTTGAATACTCCAATCGTCATCTATCCAATGACATGTTATGCCCATATAAAAATGAATTTGCCAATGATTACTCCAAATATCACTACCTATATGCACGCATCCATTAAATTGCATAAAAAAGTTTTGTAAATCTGTTTTTTCATTTTTATAAAGATCTTTAATTACTCGTTTAAGTGAATTTCTAGGAACACATTTTGCTTGTGTAGCACATGCTTTTTGTACAAATTGATTAAAACCAAATCTTTCTCCAAAATTAAATTATAAATGCTCAACGGGAACAAATTTACATAATTCTTCCTTATAAGTTTTTTCATTAAAACGAAATAAAGGGGAAGTATTAGGATTGACGTACCTGAAAATTTGTTGTTGCCCGATATCGATTCCCGTTTGGGTTGAATGTTTGCTCCTAAGATGTTGTTTGAATGTTCCATATCATTATCCACCTGTATATTTATATATTTTCCCACAATATTTACAAATTATATCATACCTTTTTTTTATCAACATCAAACATTTCCATTTTCGTGAAGTGATTCTAAATATCATATGTAAATTCCCGATCTACCTCCTTTGTTGTAGATATTTCGGTAGGAGGATGAAAGCTTTCTTGCATCGGGACGCGCTCCACATTGGGAAAAATGTTGATTTCATTATCTTGAAAATCTGCATAATCACGAGGATCAAAAGAATGATGGGATTCCGTCATGATATTCTTACCTTTGCCAGTTGGTACTCGACTTTCACTTGCCATTTTTCGAGTGAATTGAGAGAATTAAGCTGATTGATTGGGAGAATTAAGAGAGAATTGCGCGGATTAAGAAAATTGATAGAATTTAAGAGAATTTGGTTGCGTTTGGGAACGCTTTGGGGGAAAGTCTTTGAGGAAATGTAAAAGACTTTAAGTTGAAGGGGTTTTTCAAAATGTAAATTGTGTTTGGTAAATTGTGACTTAAAAGTCCCTTGCAAAGTAACTTTATGTAAAATAGTGTTTGGAAAAATTATACTTGTAAAGCTCTTTTTTATTTTTTATTAAAGAAAAGTTAAAACCCTTCGCAGGAGCCGGCGAAGGGCAGGCGGCCGCCGGCGACCCAGATCCAGTGCCGGGCGGCTGTCATCTGAGGTCGAGCGAGCTCGAGCAGCTCCGACGACCGCCGGCGAGGGTTGCCTGGGCTCGAGCGAGCCCCGACAAGGGTCGCAAACCCAGGCGAGGGCCGCCAGCAACCCAGATCTGATTGGGTCCGGCGCCGAGTGGCCGTGGTCTGAGGCCGAGCATCTGGGTCGCCGGTGGCCCTCGCCTGGGTTTCACGACCCTCGTCGGGGCTCACTCGAGTCCAGGAGGCCCTCGCTAGCGGTTGCTGGGGCTGCCCGAGCTCGTTCGGCCTCAGACCACGGCCGCCTGACGCCGGATCTGGGTCGCCGATGGCCCTTGAAGGTCATTTAGGTCGCGCGACCTCAGTCGCCCTCGCCTGGGTCGCCGGATCTGGGTCGCACAGCCCCTCGCGGCGGTCGTGCAACCCCTCGCAGCGGTCGTGCGAGCCCAGGCGACGGTCGCTGGGTTGCGCGACCACACCGGCCCCCCTCCGGCGGTCGTTGTCCCCTCACAGCCGCGCCGTCCGAGGTGCAAGCGAAAAAGATGATGAACAGTAGCAGACAAGGCTAAATCCGGAAAATCAAAAATTAAATGAGGGTAGTTTAGGAAGAAAATTTTTGTCACTTACTGGCACTGTAGCATGCCGAAAATGCTGAAATGCCCAAAACACCTCCTAGAGTGCCTTGGGCTTTTGGCCTTTTGAAGGCCAGCTTTGGCTCAATGGGTCTTCAAAAAATAATTACCAAACACCAAAATTTAGCCCAAGGGACTTTGGATGCCCAAAGTCCCTTGGCAAAGTGGTTCCCAAACGGAGCCTTTGAGAGAATTTAGAGCATTGAAAAAATTTGAGAGAATTTAGAGTATTGAGAAAATTTAAAAGAAGAGAATTGAGAGTATTGAGAGAATTTGAGAGAATTTATAAGAAAAAAATGAGAAGAAAATTTAAGATTAAAAAAAATCTAGAAAATTGCAACGATTATTTAAAAAAAAAATTGCTTGTTGCTAGGGCAGCCTAAAAAGGGTCGCATCGCAGCAGGGCCTGCAAACATGCAGGCCCTGCTACAGGTTTTTTTTTTTTTGGAATTGGGCCCGGAACTGCCGGTTTCAGGTCGGTTCCAAAATTTCTAGAACCGGAACCGAACCCATAGGGCACGGGTCGGTTTCAGTTCCGAACCGAGGGCCCGGGTTTGACCAAGCCGAAACCGACCCGTGGCCATGACTAGTTACCAAGCTTCAAAACTCCACAAACACCCCTAACTTCAAAGATATTTTACTGGGAAAATGATACAAATAGTCCTTAAACTTTGACCCAATGAGTAATTTGATCCATGAACTTTTAATTTGTTCAATATAATCCTTGAATTTTAACTTAATGTTCAATTTGGTCCCTGAACTTTTGATTTGTTCAATGTGGTCCCTAAACTTTTAATATGTGTTCAATTTAGTCCTTGAACTATTTGAAAATGTTCAATATAATCCTTCCATTAATTCAAGTGCAGGGGCTATATTGAACATTTTCACATAATTTAGGGATTATATTGAACACATATTAAAAGTTCAAGGACCACATTGAATAAATTAAAAGTTTATGGATCAAATTGAACATTATGTTAAATTTCAGGGACTACAATGAACAAATTAAAAGTTCAGGGATCAAATTGCACATTAAGTTAAAGTTCAGGGACTATTTGTATCATTTTCCCTATTTTGTTATGACCCCAAGAGCGCGATCACTAGCTCTGTCAAGGGGAGGAAGATGAAGTTGGGGGTATTTATGGAAAGGAGCGTGTGATTGAGAAAGGGAGTTCTGAAGAGTCTAAGGCGTGGGCCTCTTGGACACGTGGTGCCAAACTATTGGAAGGGACTATAACTGACTTGATGGTCCGGGACCATCCAATATTTTCCCGGCGTGACAAAAAAATGTTAAGATAAATGTGTTATAATTTAAGGTTTTTAGTTAATGTTTTTTGGAAAAATCAAAGTCGAAATTCTACTTGGGACCACGACGAGGTTTAAAGTTTTTAATTAATGAATCATCGTCTTATTTAGAGAGCAAAAATCGAACAAGACTGCTTTAACGAAAAAATAAAACGAATGGGTCTAGTTTGGCCCATCTTGGCTGGCCCACTGAGCACATTACGTGAAGCCCAGAAATTATGGGCCCACAAAACCTAGTAAAAGTGGGCTCATCACAATCTGTTGTATTGGTCCAACATGTCCTGCATCGGCCCATTATCCTGTCCAATGTCCGGCCCATTAAGTCGGCCATTGCCCAAAAGTATGGGGCCCAGTAGGCCCATCATGTTGGTCCACAAAGGCCCAAGATGGGCCAATATTTAGGCCCAAAGGAAGCTCTGCTAACTCAGCCCAATGTTGGCCATTATTTAGGCCCATGACTTGGCCCATTATCTATGCCCAATAGACCCAATGTCCAGCCCAACCTTTGCCCACTATCTAAGCCCCCGGCACAAACTAGGCCCATTATCAAGGCCCGATGTCTGGCCCAAAATTGGCCCATATCTCTAGACTCAACAGGCCTAAAGTTTGGCCCTAACTTACCCATTTGGGACCGATAAAGGCTTGTTTGGTTCAACATTTGCAAGGGGTTTTAGGGCTCCCTTTGCCGAATGCAAATGGTGTTTGGTTCGTTATTTGGAGAACTTTAGGGAAATGCAATTGCATTTTTAAAAGCTTGTAAAGTATCATCCTCAAAATGCAAATAAACTTTTTTTCTTCCAATTTGCCCTTGCTCAACTTTCATAATTCCGAAAATATTCTCAACAATCCTAACTTGTTGACAAAGGCCTCAGCTATCAACAAGCAACCTGCAAGCCACTGCAACTCTCACGACCTCAGGTAGCAGTCACCTGGGGTCTAGTGACGTCAAGCAAAGTTGGATGGCGATTAATTTGGCTTGCTGGCAAAGTCTCACAAGCAAATATTTTTAAATTTTTTAAAATATAAATTTAGCAAAAGTCCTTTACAAAGCGTAATTTTTACAAAACGACAATTAGGTTAAAATTACTTCTCAATGTGTTTTTAAAATACACTTTACCAAATACTATTTTCATTTCAAAAAATCACTTTAGCTTAAAGATCCTTACATTTCCTCAAAACATTCCCCCAAAGCTCAACCAAACAGAGCCTAAACATGTCAAGCTAGACTTCGAGCCTATCCACTTCAATTGAATATTTGAAGCTTATAGGTCTCGACGTAATGTTATTTTACGTTTTGCACGACCCAGGTTCATTAATCGGGAAGCAAACTCTCCGTCCAATCCAACTTGATAACCCACTTACCCCTTATTATTATTAACATTTCGTTTTTATTTCAGCCAATTCGCTATTGGGACTGGTATTACGGGCTTGAGGAGTGTACTACTACAGGATTTAGATGCAGAAAGAACAATTTACAGACCTAAAATGGGCCTGCCCCCGCTCAAGCCCGGCCCTGTGCCCCCAATCGGGCACTTCTAACGCTATTCCGAACGCTATCAAAAGTCTCTCGGTTCCTCTGATCACCACGTCATACACAGATTATATGATCCAGATCTAATAATTACAAACTTATGACAGCCCAAAAGCTAAGTTCACAAGAATGCTAACGCCCGCCAGCTGAACCTCGTCAAAACAAAGCTATGTGCCGCAGACATTATAAAACACGCACCGAAAAACAGTACGGTCAGACAACAAAAGCTCTCTCCGCGGTGTGGCCCCTGATTATCCGGGGACACTAGTACCTATTATGCAGCGATTTGCTCAATTTTGAGGCCAGATCAAGGGCCTTTGCCCTTGAATCCATTGCCCTAAACTCTTTTTCCGCACGCCGTTGATGTTGCCTCACATTCTTCGCACGTTTCGGGGCTAACCGATTGTCTCTTTCAAGAAATGCAAGCCTAAACTTTTCAGCCATCGACAATTCGGATGTTGGGCTAGAGAGAGGTGCGGAAATCTTCCTGGGTCCAAATCCAGACACAGCCCATGTCCTGGGATCAATATCCTTAACAAAGGGTTCATCCAATACGACATCTGGCCATGCTTGTCTCGGAACTTGGGCCCCTCTTAGAGCGAAAGGTGACGGCTTGGGATTTACTGTGATGCGCGGGCATTCAGCAGAGAAATTCTCCAGAGTATTTTTATCGATCCTTGGCTGCAGAAATGAAAATCAGAAGGCAGAAGCTAAGTTGTTTGTCTAGGAAGATTCATAAAGTAAGACCGAAAATAGGAGAAGGGACTTTGTATTCTTATCATGATTTTGAAATGGTCAAGAACAAAATGGCTAAACATATCAACAATGCAAAGATCCAAAACTTCGGTCCCAAGTTAACCTTCCTGCCTTTGCGAAGCAGATGAAAACGGCCAAGATGAAAAAACTCAATAATTAAATACAAAGAGTAAATTCTTACCCACACAAGCCAACGCAATGAATGTGCACCATCTATGATTTCTGAGGCGTCAAGTTCCTCCCATGAATCGCCATCCACATCACGCAGCTTTGGTTTCAATATGCCCAAACAACAACGTGCCGTGTAGTCACTTCTTGGGCACCCTCTGCAAATCAACTTCAGTTCACATCCTGTTAGGAGTTTTATACCCCTTGTCAAACCCAAGAAACTGGGCTCTAAAAGTCACACTATTTATGTGGCAACCATCAAGGCAGAAGTTGAAAATAAGTAAGCACCATCTTAAAGCAGTAAAAGCCGTATACCATGTCATGGCTGGTCAAAACCTCTGCTAATAAAATCAAGGACAACCAACTTCTACAACATTCTAATCATAAAAATTGAGGTGCCAAATGAAGGGTAAGACTGAAAATGTCGCTCAAGAAAGTTCTTTAGTAGAAAACTCTCAACTAATTGTTTGTACAAACTCTCTTCCTCTCTCCCCTCAATCCATGTATTTAACAAACAAATCAGATCTGTCCTCTTGCGTATGCCAGTTGACATGCAAGTAGGAAGCAACTGATCTCAATCTCCAATTATAGTTCCATATATGGAGAAGAGCAACAAGTGCACTTATCATTCAAAACTTCGACCAATAAATGCGCTCAATGTTTTTCACCCCTGCCCTGAATACAGTATGCTGATTAGCTGTAGACCAAGATACAAACTTAAGGTTCTTCCATAATATACAAGGGTCATTCTAATGCAACATGAACAGAAGCGATGAGGATTTAGCTTAAGGTGATAATTTAGATGTATCAGAAGTAAATGATCTTCTAAATTTTTTTTAAAAAAAGGCTTCACACATGCTTGGATATTTGGAGTATCAAGAGGCTTTGCACAATATGAAGTTAACTATACTGTGTAATGACATATGCTAATCATTATAAGAGTGTAAAGGAAATAGAAGAAGGACAACAATGGCATATAAAATCATTGACAGTGAAAATCATCAATGTTGACATAGACAGAGTCCATACCCACATCTCAAAGTTTCTAGCAAATGACAACGCTGCAAAAGTCCAGAAACACCAGCCACAGTGATATTTTCACACCGACTGCACAAAAATAAATCATCTCATTATGATAGTAAATCATTTAAAGCCTTGTCAGCATGAGATAATACCTAGTCTAACAAGCAAGTTCTTCCAAAGAAAATAAAAAACCAAAAAAACCCATAAATTTCAGAGGTAAAATAACCTAGAGAAGACTAATTATATCCCCACAACCAAGCCTACCTAGAGCACAATGGAGGCACAACATTGTTCTTAAAATTTCACACGCAACAAAATAAAAAAAAGAAAGAAAGAAAGCCTAACTGATCGTCAGCATATAACTTGGTAGATTTGCTTAAACGGAAAGAAGAACCACAGCTATGAAATCATTACGCTGACAGAATACGGAAGTCCTCCATTTCATGCATCTATTTGACTTATCATATGAAAGCATATGCAAAAAGAAATTCCCTCTTGACTCCTAGAAAAGTGGGCTTACACACATTATCTCACATACGCTGTCCCCCCTCAGCTCACCCTGTCCCCGGCCCTAAATGGAGGAAGAGAGCTTAAGAACCGTTGTCCTGTATTTACTCTTTTTAATTTTCCATGCAAAAGATCGACATCATACATACTTGAACTCTTGTCAGTTCACAGTCATCTCTCGAAGAACTTCCTTCTTAAAAGGTCATCCCTTTAATCCTTTAGAAAGAAAAGATTAAGGTTGGCAGGGCTCAGGTGGAAAGACAAGGCAAAGTGGCATTCCTTTCATTTGCCAAACACATGGCATTCACGGGTTCATGATTTGTTGCATAATGCTTTAAGGAACCAACTACAAATCCTTGGCATACCCAAGGTATTACATGACAAACAAGTTCAGCGAAAAAAGAAAAAAGAAGTCAGGAACATGGAGTGGAGCACTTGACCCAGCCTGGATAGGACCCATGTGTAACATTGAGACAATAATTTCCATCCCCTTTCTTGGAAGTGTTGAGGCACACATAAGGAAATAATACGACTTAAGGTGAGGCCTCTGAGACCCACTAATGTAACTAATGTAACTTAAGTACCTTATATCCACAGCTCGAAGAGACCTGCATATTCCAGCTAATTTAATCAATCCCACATCAGAAACATTTGAACCAGAGATGTCAAGGATCTCCCATGAACCATCAGCCAAGGAAACAATTATATTGTCATCAAGTAACCGTCTCCTCCGAGCAATTGCTGTCACTGCAGTCTGCCAATAGCAAAACCATAAGAACAAAGGGAAGCCGTGTCACCTACAACAAAATCATCTCAATATAAAGTAGAAAAGACCAATGACACTAAAACATATTACGACCGACTCAAACCTGTAAATTCTTGTTGAGTTTATTTCCATAAAAAGAAAAATGCAGTCTGCTACTACATGTCTATCTTTTAGGCCTTTCCACTATAAGCTACACCTGAACGAGGCACTGATGGTGTTGAGTCTCAACCATTAACATGTTACCTGTGTAACAAGTAATATGCATGATGCACTCTAGCACCCAGTATGCTATGCATGCTCAAAACATTAATTTCTCAAATGTTCAACCCATCGTGCCAGCAGAAGATTACATTCACATCTTAACTCCATGATTCTTCCTTTAATACGCATGAAATAAATGCAAACCAGAGCTGCAACACATACCCAATTTAGTTACGGTCTTAGCCTAATCGGTTTCCCATCACAGCGAGGGCCTTTATACTTTATTGACTAGCTTATTAGTTCGCGATATAGTAGTACTAATCAAGTTATATTTTTACCAACATGCTTGAAAAAAACTGGCAACACGCCTTGGTATAATCTATAGACATCGAAAAAAAAAAAAAACCTGGCAACAAGCTTGTTCTTTTCCTTTATTTGGGTTGCGCTCGGGGGAGGGGAGAAGGGGTGGGGGTGATCGGTGGTGGGTTTGGAATTCAATTAGTCAACTTCTGAAGGTTTCAGACCCCCGACACAAATCCATAGAACAAATACTTCTACATAAATTACATAGATTTATTTCTGATTTGAGCAGAACTGAAGAATAGCACTTGCAATTTTCATGTTATTTGGTTGTCTAATGGGACTCTGAGAAGGCAGAGTAGAAATTCCTATGCAGGAGTACATAAGTCATTCCAAAAAAACAATGAGCAGACTTATCTGGTATCCAACATCTCGGGGAAGCAACTTACAACTAAGATGAGGTGGATTATATGCACAAGCATCAACTAGACAAGCAAATGTATGAAGGGCATGTCTTGCACTAAAGATATCTTTAATATCATAGCATGGCAGTTTAATCCACAATTACTCATATAATACCATGCTGTGTATAAACTACTTGAGTAAACATAACAAGTACCATATACCATTCGGCACTTCAGAACTTAAATCCCAAAAAGCCATGGAAAAACACGATTGAGTTGCTCTCTCGTCATGTTAATTAATGCGTAAACCAACACTGCGCAGACTAGATAGATGATCGAACTGATTCTAGACAAGCGATTTTCTCATATAGACATTCTATATTAAAATATGGTTCTTCCACATTCTTCCACGGAGAGGATAAAGACGAATGCCACATCAATGTTCAACATGTAGAAAACACCCCCATCCTAAAATTTTTCCATAAAATTATAAACATCCACAATGCCAACAATTGTCATCTTTTCCCCGTTCTTGACATTCATTCTTTGCATGACTTATGCATGAAATAACATACACTGATCGAGTGAAACATTCACGTTAAGATGTAAACCCTTGATAACACATAGCTGCTTAGGTGAAGGCAACTCCAAAAATGACGCGACAACTGATGCCGTAGATAAAACAGCTTCTCATCACAACATCGAAGAACGAGGAAGAGTTCTCTACTCTCTGGTGGAATTTGACGAGAACAGTAGAACTGAACACAAGTAATGAATTGGCACAAACAATAGAATAGGACTGTAAAGGACAACTTGACGACATGAGCGTGCTCGCATCGCTCTTCATGCACAGATGGCCCAAAAATTATCTCCAGTTGCAAGGGTCAAGTTTTTTTTTTTTTTTTTTTGGTAAGGATTGCAAGGGTTAAGTTCGCACAACTATACATCAGAAAAATTCAAATGAAGACCTTAATATCCAAAGGGAAGGTAATGGCAATCTCTTCCAAATCTGCAATTATATCCTCCAAGTGCTTGCCGATAACCCCCACACACAGACTGACAAGACTTGGCGGCTTTGACCACTTGATTGGCGGCCCTATATGGACAACCACGATGCAGTGAGTAAACAGAGCAGATTCATATCCCATACTAGCCCATACTCACATCAGCTACGGTACAGTATCCATTTACAGCAATAGCCGGACAGGCACAACCATTTCAGATCATTCATCGCCAAAGTAAATCGAAAAAAAGAAAAAAAAAACACTGCGTCCGAGCTTCTGGACAGAAATAGTCCTCGATTCAGACGTTAATGCTTCGTCCACATAACAGCACATCACAAGCGACGAGGCAAAAGAGACCATAACGACCAAACCGGTTTACAAAGAGGAAAAATCGTTCTTACGGCGGCCAAATTTACAGCAAACCGCATCGTGAACTCAAATCTAGGTCAAAGACAACCGAAATCCTCACGAACGATCGCTCGATACAAGTAGGAACTCGCAATCACAAACAAGTAACGACACGATCGATCGCTCGATCGCTCGATACACGTAGGAACTCACAATCACAAACAGGTAACAACACCATCGATCACATCAGCAAGCGCACATGTACGAACAGACGAGAATGAGAGAGAGAGAGGGAAAGAGACCTGACGATCGGAGCGAGGAGGCGGCGGATTTACGATCCGAACCGGTGGAGTTGGAGACGGAATCGAGCTTGGGAGCGGGACCGGTGACTGCCGCCAACTTAGCTTTGCCCTTTTCCATGAAAATTGGGGGCGACGAAGACGAGAGAGAAAGAGAGAAAATACCAGTGATGAGGGTATAACGTGCGTACCGTGGAAGAACCAGAGGATGCCGGCGCCACCGACTTTGGCAAGACCGTCACCGCTCTTTTCAGTTTCGAGTTTGCAGTTTTAGACGGAGCATGATCAATCGATTAAAGCTTACGTGTAATTTTAGTCCTTAAATTGAACTTTGGACTTGATTTTTTCTTTTTGTATTAGACATAAGTAATAGTTATCCTTTGCCTTTTCCTCCCCATGTAAAATGTTATCCGATTTTCCAAAAAAAATTACAAAAAGAATGATATTTAAATTTATGTGCTGACTATTCTATGTTATGAATGTTTAGGTGTTTCGTTCGAAAAAACAAGGCATGCTCCACGCGAGATTCAAATTAGACCAAAACAAAAGTCAATCCAAGCAAGGTTGATATTAATAGCCACCGCTGAGAATTTTTGTTTCCAATGTCATTGTATTTAAAGCAAGTGGATAGTCGTCGTGAATGAAGTTTGCTTACATAATTTGTAGATTAGGAATATAAATCGTGCTCCGTGGTTCAAAGGAAGAAACCACGCATGCCTTGTGCCAATCGAGAACTTGCCCCTTCAGCTCCTAGCTATGAACAATGAACTGATTCTAACCGGGCCGAGCTGTCCTGGCTGGAGCTCTGCTTCCGGTCCAGGCGAAGGCACGTTATGCTTGGGCTTGATATTTTTTATTTCTTATTTATAGTGTTAAAGATTAAGGAAAAAAAATCAAGTAATACAAACAATTGCTTGATATTAAAACCAAAAAAAGTAAAATGTTTCTGCAAATACTTCAAGAGGAACAAAGCTCTGGCATCCCCGCGCCCGGGCCTAGCACGTGGACTTGCGCGGCACTAACTAACGCCCGGGCCTTGCCAGCCCAGGGGACGACACGCCTGAACTTTCCTTTCCAGTGTAATTTCTGGGCTCCTCAATTTCTTCTTCACCCCCTTCTTCGTCAGTCTCTGGGTACCATATTGACCCCAAAAAACGAAAAAAGTCTCTAGGAATCGAATTTTGATATTTTCGACCAGCTCAGCCCAAAAAAAGAAAAGGAGATTTTTATAGATTTTTGCTGTATCCAAATCAGCGGGATATGCCACTTGAACGGGCCACGTGCTTATCGTTTCCCTTTTCTCGATTCTTCTCTCGATTGACGCCAAAGAAATCAGAACAAAACCGCCTTTAGCGGGACCCACCCCAGCGCGACAGAATCCCGGGACGGGATCGCCGACCCCCCCACACCACCCACCGCCGCTCGCTCGCGCGCGCGTGCGGGGGGGTTGCGTCGTCCCTACGCGTTTACGCGCGATTCGTCGCGGCTGCTGAGCTGTCCCAACGTCCGCCGCGCGATCACTCGACCATCGGTCTACTTAACACGCCCGGGAATCATCTGGACCGTCCAAAGCTCTTCCGTTGAACACACGGCATTCGGCACGCGCGGGGACGGGGGCCCCACCACCAACCGGGTCCAATTCGGGTGGCTGGCATCAAACCGACTCCAACGGCCCTATATATTGCCCCTCGTCTGGCTGCAGAGTCTCTCATCGGTTTCCATAGTCGCGCTCTTGATCTCGCGATCAGCTCCTTCCGCCGATATTTTCTTCTGGTAAAGCCCTCGAAATTTGTTTGCCTCGAGAAACCTTTCTTTTTCTCCTCTGTAGAGATAGGGGTTCTTTTGGGTTCTCTGTTCTTGTCGTGAAGTTGGAATCTTTCTATGGGGTTCGCTTTTTCTGCTAGCGATGATCATGGTCGATAGGTTAGGGAACGACCGTGGATGTTCTTGTCGTGGAGAAGCTCGGTTCACGTGAAGTAATTGTCGGTTGGCCGTTCTCTGGTTGCTGCCGTTTATGTTCGATCCCTGTCTTTCACGCGATCTTTGTGCTTGTGCGTGCTTGTTTCTTGTTCCTGGGATGTTATACGCGGCACCCGGGCGGTGTTTGCATCCGTAATTATGCTTCCCGTTGGTGGTCGCGGACTTTGTTTTGGTGAGGTGCTCTTGGTTGTGCTGGCTGTGAAAGAACCCGGTATCTTGGTTTGAGATATAGAAGCTGGAGATTGGGATTTCTCTGGGGTTCAGAATAGTCTCCCTGTCTCTTGGTTTAAGAAGTAGGTGCTGGAGGTTGGGATTCCTCTGGGGTTCGGAATAGTTTTGATCACGTTATATGTTGATGGTCTGTTAAGATTATTTTATATGTTCGTGTTCTTTCGCCACAAACACTCGCCTTTTCTCATTGAATTGGTCCTCTCTTGATTGCCAAGGGTACGACTTCTGTTTCTTCGCCATGGTTGGATGTGGTTGTGCACAACTTTGCCATGTCTAGTTCTGTATTATTGAATTGTGAGTATCCGTTTGGTTCATTATGTCTGAGCCAATTGTGTATGATTTTCGCTGTTTGATTACTGCAGCATCCTCTTTCTTCGGTTCTAGAAGTCCAAACCCAGCAAATTACATGGTTGAAGGAGACTTCGAGCTTCCAACTGCTTTCGACCCATTCGCTGAGGGCAAGGACTCGGGTGCCCCTGGGGCAAAAGAGTATGTTCACATCCGCATCCAGCAAAGGAATGGAAAGAAAAGCCTGACCACTGTGCAGGGGCTGAAGAAAGAATTCAGCTACGAGAAGATCCTCAAGGATCTGAAGAAGGAGTTCTGCTGTAATGGGAATGTTGTCCAGGACAAGGAGCTCGGAAAAATCATTCAACTGCAAGGCGACCAGCGGAAGAACGTCTCCCACTTTCTGGTCCAGGCCGGCCTCATGAAGAAAGACCAGATCAAGATTCATGGTTTCTAAGAAAGACCAGGGTTCATGATCGGTCACTGTGTCGTGTGTCTACTACTATAATTACTGGAGGTGCTTGTTTTTATGTGGGTTCTGTAGAATCCTGAATAATCCGGTGGCTTTGACTGCTGGAGAAGTTGTTAGGTTGTGTTCTTCCTCCTTTTTTTTTTTCTCTTTGATGCCGTCTAGACTTGTAAACCTCAATGGGATGTTATGATCCTTTGTGGAGAATGGGATTTGGAAGTTCAGATGTCGATATGATAACTCCTCGTGTTGATTTGTTTGTTCAATTTCCAAAACATGGTGTTGTGATTTAAGGATCAGGAGAAAACCTCCCAAGAAAAAAAAAAAAAAAAAACGGCGGGGTAGATCTATGGTGGCTTTGACCAAATGAATGTTAATGTTCTTCATCCTACCAACTTTAATTGCCATACAATCGGGATTAGAAAGAACATGACAGTCTAATCTGGGTACATGGAAACTGCGTATAGGCAATTAAAGAACCACGAAATGTGGCTGCCGGTGCAGCATGTCGTATCATTTCTACATTTAATCCATACAAGAGTGCATATGTGATTTCCTACGGCTTTGAGATGTCTATAGAAGATTCTCATCCTTTCTTAAGAACAGACAGAATGTCTCCATTAAAAAAAATGCCGCAACCTCCATCAATTACTTCATTTATGGCAAACCTTAAGCAAGATGACAACAATTCGAACTATCAATCAGAAAAAAAACTGCAAACAAAGTCAATATTCCTCCGTACTCGGGTTTTACCCCTCTCAGGTTTCGGAACCATGAAGGTTCAAAAGCGAGGATTTTACAATTATTTACAACAGTAAAGAGGCAGCTTCTTCAGCCAGGCTGTGTTTTCAAATGACATCTTCTCTCACAGTGATCTTCAAGAAATTGACAGTACAAAATGAACCATAGGAAAGGCCCAAAAAAATACCATGAGCTGCGTCCTCTATTTGGCATCTCAGGCAAACAAAAATATATCTCGAAGTAGAATCGACTTTCCAGGTCAAGAAGCAGCTTCCATATTTTAGAGTGCTTAACTTCAATTTACAATAGTTCGTCTGTAGACGTGAAAGAGCCCCCCGCTAGTTGTTGATCGGTGCCTAGAAGAGTCTCCCCTGGTTTTGGTTTCCACTTCTCATCATTGCACAGAACTCCTGAAAGTTGATTCTGCCGTCCTGCCAACACAGAAGAAAACGTATAAGCTCGTCATGCTAAAAAGAGTGTGCGGGTGCTTTTGTGGGACTTCCGAACTATTGTCAGTGAAGAAAATAGACGTGTTCAATGGGATTAGCTTTCTAGAAAGTTGGAAAACGGCGATACCATTTTCAAACGGCAATACCATCTGGAAAAGAGGAAACCTAGAATTCATGAAAGAGTTCTTTGGCTTTACCGAGCATAATCCCTAATAGGGAATAAAGCAATGAAGGAGCACAAAATGTGCCGAGTGAAGATTCCACGGAAAAGCAAGGATAAAATTAAACGATATGAATTCTCATAAGACTTGTAGAGGAAAACATTAACCAGAAATTTTTTTCAAAACAAAAAGCAACCTTAAATCCAAAGGAAATCAAACTCACATGGTCTGTATCAACTTCGGCTATAATATCTTTAATGGTGTCTTCATCTCCCATTCCATATCCTCTCATGGCTGTCTCAATTTCATCCATTGTGATGAACCTGCAAAAATCAAGAAAAAAAATAATCACTTGCGTTAGTAGTCGTTTTTACACTTAACGCAGAGAAGGAAGAACTTCAAACATCAAATAGAATTTGAGGCATGAACTGCCTTCGATAAATTGTGGATATAACCAAGTAGATCCATATTCAATGTCTGGAGAGATGGACCATGAAATTCACCGTGACACAAGTCCCGATTCTTTAACAGTTTATGACATGTGGGAAGGGCACACTTACCCACTATTATCCTTATCAAAATGCTGGAAGGCTTTGTAAAGTTGTTCATCTAACTCTAGCTTGTGTCTATGCATTGTAGCTGTTACGAACTCAATGTAGTCAATACTTCCATTTCCATCCACATCAGCCTGAAGTACAGAACAAGGATATCAGTCGCACCAATTCAATTTGCTCACACAAAAAAAAAAAATTTAGGTTGAATAAGTTGGGCACTCCATAACATATATCTTACTGCGTCCATCAGCTGCTTCACTTCTGCCTCCGTGAGCTTCGATCCAAGCCGAGCCAATCCAGTCTTCAGCTCCTCATAGGTGATCGTTCCATTCTTGTCCGTATCCATATTCGCGAACATTGCTTTCAACCCTTGAATATCTTCTTCAGATAGATTTTCAGCAATTACCTATTTTCATTTTACAATAGCAAAGTCATTAGCATGAAATGATTGCCTAGTCAATCTCTGTACTAAATTAAGACTTGGAAATAGCAATTTGAACTAAACATACCGTCAAACAATTAGCAAACACAAATAATTTGAATTTGGAAACATGGGAAACACTCCCATCCAGAAACAATCCCTTCAGTTTCACTTGTATACTCTTTCAGCAAATACAAATAGGGACATAAAGAAACAAGATGCACTCCAATAATGCAGGGAGTAACCTTCAATGCAAGTTTCTTCAACTTGTTCATTGCTCTGAATTGCTTCATTCTTGAAAGGACAGCACTGTCTATTGGCTTGTCTGATGCATTTCCACCTTCCTTAATCCAATGATGCTCTGTATGAGACAGAAATAGCACGTGGTTGATCAGAAGATAATATAAGCTTCTAATGTACCGGCAAGTTTGACATTTGGACCATATCTAGAGAAGTAACATGCCAGAAGATGATTCCTTGTTTTATTGCTTAGTAGAAATAATCTCATTAGTCATAAACCCAAGCTTAGATAATAGAGCTAGCATTTCTCATACTTCATATATTGCGAAGCAATCATATCCTCTGATAGAGTAGTATGGAGGCTTCCAAGTCAAAAGGAAATCTAAAAAATTGACTCGCATCAAACATTTCTAAGAGCATGTGTCTTGTAAGGCAGAAGTAAAATCACCTAAAACCTGTGCAGAAGTAATCCTTTTCTTCGGGTCCTTCGTTAACATTTTCTTGACCAGGTCCTTAGCGCTAGTGGATATAGTTGGCCATGGTTGACTTTCAAAATCGATATCTCCTTGCAGTATCGCATCAAATATCCCCTTCTCTGTTTCTGCAATGCGCACTTATTAGATACTACCGATGCCAAAATCATGCACCACTTTACCGTTTGGCATGGTTCTGAAGAGATGATTGAACTACGTACTCCTTAGAGCATGAAGAATTATGTAAGGAAACAAAGGACAAAGAGAAGGATACAGTCTTTACCAGCCCAGAATGGAGGCACGCCACTGAGTAGGATATAAAGTATGACTCCTGCACTCCAAATGTCTATTTCCTTCCCGTAATTGCGCCGCAAAACCTCAGGAGCAACATAGTAAGCACTCCCGACAATATCCCGGTACACCTTGCCTGGAAAATAAGAGGTAAGCAATGGATACAGTCAAAAAAGCCATATGCATAATTATGCTAAGTAATATCCACTCAATTTCTTCTAAAGTTTGAGAGCTATAACAGAGCATAGAGCTGAGCCTCACTGCAAAGATACTTTCGTCAGCAATCAGCAACAGCAAATCTCAGTTGTACACCACATCAATTTTCACTTGCAAGCAACAACTGCCTTTCAAGCATCTAGCGTTGTACAAGAGACATCAGGGACCTGCTACAATCTTTGACAGGAATAAACGACACAAGTTTGTGCCATATACTACTCTTCTGTAGAAAATCATGCAGCAACTCAGCATCTAACCTCCTAAAAGAGGGTAGCATACAATGTGTCGAAATTCACATCCTTGTGATAAGAGTAAATTCGCTCCCAGTTCATTAATTTGCCAAAACTTAACTAGAGTCAAGGAATACATATACTTACGAATAAATTATCAGCTCATTGCTATACCCTTCGCATGTAATGATCTTACATGCACTCTAGACTCCCTGAAGAACTGACTGGCACCATTCTAACATTTCCTCACCGTAGCTGAAGGTTCAATATATCCTAAAATTGCAAACTATTTACCATTTCACTTCCAAAAGTGAAAGCTGTTCCATTTCATTCCATAATTCCAGTCATGAACCAACCAAACAGGAAGAATTTTTAAGTGAAAAATAGAATATTCACCTTCTTCGATGAACACGGACAATCCGAAATCTGTAGCCTTCAAGGGGGCATTCTCATTCCTGCTAGCCAACAAGAAGTTCTCAGGCTTGAGATCCCTATGCATAACACCCATGAAATGGCACGCATGAACAACATTTACAATCGCCCTGCAGACTGTAGCCGCGGCTCTCTCGCTGTAGTGCCCCTTGGCGATGATCCTATCGAAAAGCTCGCCACCGGCACAGAGCTCCATCACGAGGTGGACCGATTGCCGGTCCTCATAAGCACCCTTGAACTCCACTATATTGGGTTGGCCACTCAAATGCTGCATGATCTGAATCTCCCTCCTCATGTCCTCCTTATCATTCTTGGACACAAGCTTCCTCTTTGAAATGGACTTACAAGCATATTGCCGACCAGTGGCAATCTCTGTACAGAGATAAGTGACACCAAACTGACCTCTACCCAGTTCTTTCCCGAGTGCGTAGTGGGACTTGACATCTTCATAGGGCTTGCCCAGGATTGTGTCCACCTTCTGGCCTGGCTTGGGGCTCGGGACCGGGGCTGAGTTCTTGAACGCAACTTGCTGGGGCTGATAATGATTCGAAGGAGGCTTGCGCTGTTGAACCACGACAGGTTGTGGTTGTTGCTGCTGCAGTTCATAGGGTCTCTGGTAATTCGCACCCACAGATCTGTACCCATTTTGCTGCGGCTCTGGAGCCTTGTCCTTAGTGAGGCAACAACCCATGTCTTTATTTCTCTTCGGAGAGAACAAACAACGATCAGAACCGGAGGAAAGATCGGATTCCGGAATCAAGAATTGTGTGCAGAATGCGCCGAGAGTCGAGGGAAACAGGGAGGAAAAAGTTTGACTCTCTTGCCCGGGAGCTGACGGATGAATCACGGGTCAGTGATTACACCACGGAAGGGCAGACGATCCGTGAGATGAAACTGAGATTGGGGGGGAGACAATCAGCGGAGGTTGCCGACAAAACAAGGCAGCTCTGGATCGAGATTTGGGAGTTTTTCAAGGAAAACGTGTTCGAGAATCGGGAGGAAGAAGGCAGGCAAACTGTGATTGGAACGAAACACGGGCTTCAAACACCACTCTGTAACAAAGGACTTGGGTCAACTGTTCAATTAAGTCGAGATGTTGACTTTTTCTGTACTAGCATAACGTGATATATGCAGCTTGAACATAATTTCTCTCGCACCACCAAAGTGGCTGCCAAGTGATAAAAAAAAAGAGGTTAATACTAAAAAAAAATCCGAAATCGATACGTTAATAACAATTTTATTCTTTTGTTAATTTTCGTTAAATTTTATGGTTAAATTTTTGAGTTTGACGACACGTGACAGTTGATAGGTATACAAGTTTGGGGTTTTACCTTCCGTTTGTCACAGATATACCAGTTTGTGATTTTTCGTAATATTCATTCAATTTAACGGAGGGTAAATTTATAACAAATGTACTAATTTAAAGTTTTTTGATGATCAAAAAAATTAATTTTTGGTAAATTTAACGAATGTATACTAGGTTAGGGTTTTTCGCTATCAAAATATTAATTTAAAGTAAATTTATCATGAGTGTACATGTCTGGAGTTTTTCGTAATACATACATCGTCGAAGTGAATTTCTGACTGCTAACATTTTAATTGGGTATGGCGTTGAACTCGGGAATCTCGAACCGTTTCATCATAAGTGGGGTGAAATTATTACAACTTAATCCAATATGATAACATGATAATTTCGAAAATTGCCCTCCGGTGAGTGAGTGTGAAGGCCTACTTGCTAGTGCACGTGAATAAAGATGACTTGGCGCCAATTGAAGATTCATCGAGCGAGAAAACACCCAAATCGCTTTTGAAAAGTTGGAGAGTTCAGCATATCGGATGATCTTTCCAGCAAAAAGTTAAAAAAAAAAAAAAACAATTTTGTATTCTTAAACCAAGAATATGCGACCCGTGGGTGTTGGGATGCACGAACCAATGCCACATCGCCCCCTTCAAGTAAATTTTTTAATCATTTGTTTTCATGGTGCTTTTGTAGGATAAGGTTTGGTGGGGG
The DNA here is from genome assembly GCA_031216185.1 of Syzygium aqueum. Classification (NCBI taxonomy): domain Eukaryota; kingdom Viridiplantae; phylum Streptophyta; class Magnoliopsida; order Myrtales; family Myrtaceae; genus Syzygium; species Syzygium aqueum. Next base: position 3,685,768 of record CM062236.1, on the reverse strand, counting down.
AGGAAAGGACATGGACTCCTTCTCGTGGTAATAATGACTTGCGAAGTTTCGTAAGTTGCATCGCTAGGAAAATTCACCAGCAAAGTAGCTCCTCCCCAATTTCCATTCTCGTGCGTAATTATTCTGAGTCATTGTTCTCCCACTTTTCAATTGTTTGATGTTGAGATCTGTTTCCTCCTTTTCACCCCTTTTTGGCCGGCGGTTTTTGTGAACCATGTGATCATCATTCCACGAAATTCACATTCATGGTGTACTGCAGAACTAAACTATGACGACCGTTCCGCGAAATTCACATCCTTGGTGTATCGCCGGTTCCGCGATACGACTCTTGTTGTTCATTCTCGAGACCCGTTTTCCATTTACCCCAAAAAGAGTCGAATAAGTAAAATTGAATGAATTCGTCGGGTTTTTCAGACTCAATGCCGACTACGCTAAAGACTAAAATAGAGATTCGTCCAATTGTTTCGACTAAGGATTTTATTTTAGAGTTAATACCACGAAAACTCCCAGACCGATACACATGTGACAAATTTACCTTCCGTTAGTTTCCGTTAAATTTTACCTTCAAATTGCTAAGTTGGATGACACATGGGAGTGAACGGGTATACCAATTTAGAGTTTTATCCTTCCGTTTGTGAAATGTGTATTGATTTGTGATTTTTCTTGGTATTAATCCAATTTAATGAATGGTAAATTTGACATAAATGTATCGGGTTAAAGTTTTTTGTGGTGAAAAAATTAATTTTAAGTAAATTTATCATAAATATATTAATTTGAGGTTTTTCGTTGTGTTAACCCTCTATATTGAGTCATGATTGTGTCAGAATAACCATGTAGTATAGAGATGGCTTTCGGAATCTAAGTAACAGCCACTCATTACCGACCAATTTCAATGATGGTGGCATTCGATTGAGACAACGCGCATTACAATAACAACAAGGTTTTGCAATTTTCAAGAACAAACCCCCCCACGAAAAGGGTCCCCTAATCTTTTTCTCTCTTTCTTCGCCAAAAGACGAAGGATTATCTCCTCAACATGCTGTGGGCCTATCGGATTAACATAAAGGTAACAGATTGGAGCGGGGTCCCACAACGTGCGCGACTGTCCGCATTATACATAAACTTAGGTCTATTTTTTTTTTTATAACCCAGGGAACCCCCGCACGGCCGACAGCCGGGAGGTAAATCCTGAGGGCGACACGTGCTAGCCACCACACACGTGCACCGGTTAAGTCACCCTGCGGCGCCCGGGATTCGAACACTCAACCTTTTGCGAAAAGAAGAGTGCCTTCCCCAGCAGCGCCACCCAGACGGGTGGTAACTTAGGTCTATTTATCGGCGTAAAAAAAAAAAAAGAACTCGTGATTACGTGGCGTCCGAAGATCGGACCGGGGGATTCAGGAAAGGAAAGCGAAAGCAAACGCGTAGATGGCACAAGAAAGATGGGTCAGTGGTGGCTCGAAACTTTGGGTTGATTTGGTCAAAAGGTCTCATTTTGAAAGGAACCCGAGTTGGCGTTTACACGGTTTTTGGGATTGAATTGTCAGCGCGCGTCCGTCTGCTGTCGTGTCGCGGCCCCCCTCTCGTGTGTCCGCTTCTTAATAGTTAAACAATGCAGCCATTGAGAAGAATTCTATTTTAGGGAGAAAAAAAAGCCACACAAAAACTCCAAACTATACTCATTATAATATATTTACTTTAAATTTCTTTGTGACATCAAAAACTCTAAACTGTGCTTATTGTGATACATTTACTTTAAACTTTTTCTTGTGACATAAAAAACTCTAAACTTGTACTTATGTGATATATTTACCTTCCGTTAAGATTCCGTTGGATGATTTTTCAATTAAAACAATGTCGTTTTTAATTCACTTAAGTCATGTGGACGCCATGTCAACTTCGTTTGCTTCCTAGCGTTTATGTAGGCAGATCTTTAACGGTTCTCATTTGACAGAGGGTAAATATGTCACACAAATATAAGTTTAAGATTTTTTATGTCATAGCAAAAAGTTCAAGGCAAATGTATCATACCGGGCATAATTTAGGGCTTTTGTTGACTTTTACCCTTTATTTTATTCTTATCGATATTTCATATAACCAGTTAATGAAATTCGAGGGTAGTACACAATATCTCATGAACTTTTTATATTTTTATAGCTATTAACTTTCAATTATTTTTTCCATGGGCATGTGCGATGCATGGGACTTTTCAACGGTAAAAATATATCTCACCTCATTTTTTTGAAGAAAATGTCTCTTTTCTCTTAATTGCTATAAGAAATAAAAAATATAGAACTAAATTAATTAAAATACTAATAGTTGAAAAAAAGAAGAAGTATCATTAATATTATTAGAAAATAAAAATTTGTTAACTTTTGATGAATATAACCACTTTAATAAAACTAAAGAAGATATCCTATGAAAAAAATTAAATATAAACAACGTTTAGGCAAGAGGAACTCTAATGATTAATGAAATAACAAGTGGGAGAAGCTATCTCTTATCTTATCGTGATCTCATTAATCGAAAGTTGGCTACAAGATCAGAATACAGGCACCCCACTTCATGGGTGTATAATTGTTTAAAAATACTATTGCAATTTATGTGATTCTTTAGTTTATTATGAAAAGCAAACGACCAAATAGAGCTTAATCTACTATCCAAACCCTCCTCCTAATTCTTTCTCTCATTGGCGTTGAGCTGGCTTTTGAATACACTAATCATATTCACAACTGTCCTATAATCTCACCATCTTAAGAGGCCTCGTGTATCGCTTTTCTTTTTGGTCGGAGCCCGCACATCGCTTGAGTAGGAGACGTTTATGCGAATTTTTTGTTTGTGAAATCTCCCTACTGATTAAGATTTTTTTTTATTGACTCGTTTAATACATCCGGTGTATAAAATGGTTTACATCACGGGTTGCTTACGTGAGGTTTTAAATCAAAGACACTATATCTAAGGTGAAGAAATTGAACGCTATCGCAAAGAAAGTGGATAATTGATCGTACTTGTTGACTAAAGGTCATTAAAAAGATTACCTCCACACTAGAGTCCGTACAAATGATTGCACAAGCAAGGATGTTAAACTAAATTCTAGTTAATTGAGAAAAGTTAACAGCCCTGTATATGGTGAAATTGATTTTGGAGCTTGGGTTTCAAAACTAGAAGGAATTTTTTTTTTAAAAAAAGAGCATTTCATCCTAAGAATAATCACGGGTGGAATTTTTACTCGAGCAAAAAAGTAATATTATAAAGATGATTGCTGGTGAATCTAAATACGTATAATATGTCATGTCATTCTCGGAACCAACTTTATAAATTAATCTTAATATCTTTAATATTTTTCCAAACAAAATAGGACTATGTTCAATTCGGTTTTGGTTTACTTTCTTTTAATGGGGAAAAAATAAATTAAAATGCAGTGTACTTAGGGAAACTCATAAAGCTGTTCTCTCGGGCCTAATTAGTAGGGTAAATGGTGTCAAGAAGATTAAAGCCCAGTTGTTCCCTAGCCATAGTTGGGCTACGAAGTTGCATTGTTATGTGGGCACGGAAAGTTTTGTATGCTAGGAAAACTTTGTGTTAAATCGTGGCATACCCACAATTTACACTACCCAGGCTATTTATATGTTATGAGCGGAACAAAATCACTTGATTTAATGAGTACACGGTGTCACATAAACCAGATGCTATAAGAGGATTTCTTTTATTAATGAAGCTATTGGAAAAATGTTTCATAAAAGATATTTTTTACAAATCACTGTGAAATTCCATTATAATAATATTTGTCGTTCAAATATGGGGAAAATACGTTAATTGCACATTGACTAGAATTCGATGATAAAAGAAAAAAAATGCGTCGATTAGACTGTTGGATAGTATAACAATAGACTCAAATTCATGACATCCTAATACTATAAAAAAATATAACTAGGTATGGAAAAGTAATGCAGACAAGAGTTCGCCACCTCATCAATCCAAAGGATCAACAGATCATCGATTCAAGGAGGTTCCTCAGATACATGAGATTGGTAAAAGGATTCGATCTTTACCCTCAAATTTGCTTGTGATATCCGCAATTGTTGGATAGACTCAATTTCCATCTCTGGATTAGTGTGACGAAAATCGATATCCACCATCCAAGTGAATCTCTACATGTTGGTTAGACGATAGATCACATAGAAGGGAAGAGTAGCTTTTAAAATTAATGATATAACAAGCGGGAGAAACTATCTTTTATCTTAGTGTAATCTCATTAATCGAAAATTGGCTACAAGATCGAAGTACATGCACACCAGTTCATGGATGTATAATTGTTTACAAATACTATTCCAGTTTATGTGATTTATCGGAAAAAGCAAACGGCCGAATTGAGCCTAATCCATATCCAAATAGTCCTCCTAATTCTCTATCATTGGCGTTACCTTGCTTTTCAATACACTAATCATATTCACAATTTCCCTATAAGCTCGACCATCTTAAGAGCCCTCACGCGTTGCTTGAGTAGGAGACACTTATACGATTTTTTTGTTTACGAAATCTCCCTACCAATTAATTTTTTTTATCCACCCATTTAACATATCCCGCGTATAAAATGGTTTACATCAGGACTTGCTTTTATGAGGTTTTAAATCAAAGATACTATATCTAAGGTGAAGAAATTGAAAGCAATCGCGAAAAAAAGTTTATAATTGATTATACTTATTGATCCAAGGTCTTTAGAATGAGCACCTCCATAATTGAGTCCAACGTACAAATGGTTGCACAAACAAGGATGTCAAATAAAATACCAAGTAATTGAGAAAAGTTAACAGACTAGCGCGCGTCATAACGAAAATACTAGACGGTGAAGTTAATTTTAGGGCTTGGGATTCAAAGTTGGAAGGAAATTAAAAAAAAAAAACATTCCATCCAAAGAGTAACCGAGGGCGTAATTTTTACTAGAGAAAAAAAAATATCATAAAGATGATTGCTAGTGAATGTAAATGTGTATAATATGTCATGTCATTCTCAGAACCAACTTTATAAATTAATCTTAATATCTTTAATGTTTTTCCAAACAAAATAGGCCGATGTTCAATGCGGTGTTGGTTTACTTTCTTTTAATGAAAAAAATGAAAATGCAGTGTACTTAGCCAAACTCATAATGCTCTTCTCTCGAGCCTAATTAATAGGCTAAATGGTGTTTGGAAGATTAAAGCCCAGTTGTTCCCTAGGCATAGTTGGGCTACGAAGTTGGATTGTCAAGTGGCCACGGATAGTTTTGTATACTAGGAAAACTTTATGTTAAATCGTGGCATACCCGCTATTTATGCTACCCATGCTATTTATATGTTATGAGCGAAACAAAATCACTTGATTTAATGAGTACACAGTGTCAAATAAACTGGAAGCTATAAGAAGATTTCTTTTATAAATGAAGCTATTGGGAAAATGTTTCTTAAGAGGTATTTATGACAAATCACGGTGAAATTCAATTCTAATAATAGTTGTCCTTCAAATATGAGGAAAACATCATAAATCATCTCATTAAGTTTGTGTGACAAAGTTGATATGCCAAGGACAATTAGCGAAGAGAGCACAATGCACAACATTAATTACAAGTGCGAGATTAAAATGCAAAATCTCAAAATACGTTAATTGCACACTAACTAGAATTTGATGATCAAGAAAAAAAAAACATCCATCGGACTATTCACCACCTCATCAATCCAAAGCATTGCCACATCATCGATCCAAGGAGGTTCCTTAGATCCGTGAGATTGGCAAAGGGATTCGATTTTTATCCTCGGAAATGCTTGACAAGGATCGATATCCAGAACCATTGGATAGACTCAATCTCCACCTTTGGATTAATGTGATGATGATCGATATCCATCACCCAAGTGGATCTTTACATATTGGTTAGACCATAGATCACATAGAAGGGAAGATGAACTCTTATAATTAATGAGATAAGAATGGGAGAAACTATTTTTATCTCAGCATAATCTCATTAATCGAAAGTTGGCTACAAGATCGAAGTATAGACACCCCAGTTCATGGTTATATAATTGTTTAAAAATACTATTTCAATCTATGTCATTTATCAGAAAAAGCAAATGGCCGCCGAATGAGCTTATTCCATATCCAAATCATCCTCCTAATTCTCTGTCATTGGTGTTACCTTGCACTTGAATACACTAATCATATTCACAACTGCCCTATAATCTCGACTATCTTAAGAGGCCTTGCGCACCGCTTGATTAGGAGACTTTTATACGATTTTTTTCAACCAATCTCCCATTAAGTTTTTTTTATCAACTCATTTAACATATCCTGTGTATAAAATGGTTTACATCACGATTTGCTTCTACGAGGTTTTAAATCAAAGATACTATATCTAATGAACGCAATTGCGAAAAAAGTGTATAATTGATTATACTTGTTGATCCAAGGTCTTCAAAAAGATCACCTCCATACTAGAGTCCAACGTACAAATGATTGCACAAACAAAGATGTCAAACTAAATTCCAAGTAATTGAGAAAAGTTAATAGACCAGCGCACGTCATAATGAAAATACTAGATGGTAAAGTTGATTTTGGAGCTTGATATTCAAAATTGGAAGGAAATTAAAAAAATGACATTCATAATCGAGGGTGTAATTTTTACTCGAGCAAAAAAATAATATTATAAAGATGACTGCTAGTGAATGTAAGTATAATATTTCATATCATTCTTCTAACAAACTTTCTAAATTAATATTAATATCTTTAATGTTTTTCCAAACAAAATAGGACGATGTTCAATTCGGTTTTGATTTACTTTCTTTTAATGGGAAAAAAATTAAAATGTAGTGTACATAGCCAAACTCGTAAAGCTACTCTCGGGCCTAATTATTAGGCTAAATGGTGTTTGGAAGACTAAAGCCCAGTTGTTCCCTAGGCATGGTTGGGCTACGAAGTCGGATTGTTAAGTGGCCACGGATAGTTTGTATACTGGGAAAACTTTATGTTAAAACGGGGCATACCCACAATTTATACTACCCATGCTATTTATATGTTATGAGCGGAACAAAATCACTTTGATTTAAGGAGTACACACTGTCACATATAAACTAGAAGCTATAAGAGGATTTCTTTTATAAATGAAGCTATTGGGAAAATGTTTCTTAAGAGATATTTATGACAAATGAAGATGAAATTCCATTCTAATGATAGTTGTCATTCAAATATGAGGAAAGCGTGATAAATCATCTTATTAAATTTGCGTGACAAAGTTGATACACCGAAGATGATTAGCTAAGAGAGCACATCGCACAACATTAATTACAGGTGCAAGATTAAAACGCAAAACCTCAAAATACATTAATTTCATATTCACTACAAAAAAAGTTGATTTTAGCCACGAATTTTGCCACGAAAAATTTGGCAAAATCCGTCGCTAAACGAATTTGCCACGAAATTAGCGACGGAAAAAAATTCGTGGCTAATAGGTCGTCGCAAAAATTTGCGACGGAAAATTTCAATTTTCGTGGCTAATTTGCGACGAAAAAAAATTCGTCGCAAAATCCGTCGCTAATTATTCGTCGCAAAATTCGTGGCTAATTTACCACGAAAAATATTCGTGGCAAAATCCGTCGCTAATTTGCCACGAATAAGTTCGTGGCAAAATCCGTCGCTAAATATTCGTGGCAAAATCCGTCGCTAAATTGCCACGAACTTATTCGTGCCTAATCATTCGTGGGGAAAAATCGTGGCTAATTTGCCACGAACAAAATTCGTCGCAAAATTCGTGGCTAATTTTCACTACAAATTCTGCGACAAATTTTGCCACGAAAAATTTGGCAAAATTCATCGCTAATTTGCCACGAACTTTATTCGTGGCAAAATTCGTCGCTATTTTTTTCAAAATTTTTTTTGTTGGTCACGAAATTGCAACGAAATATTTTCGTGGCAAAAATCATTGCTAATTATTCGTGGCAAAATTTATCGCTAATTTGCAACGAACACATTTCGTAGCAAAATTCGTGGCTAATTTGCCACCAAATTTTTTTTTGTCAATTTTTTGCAACGAACTTATTCGTGGCAAAATTCGTGGGTAATTTAAATTACCCACCAAAATGAATGTATTTCATTTTCTTATTCAATTTTAAATGTAATTTAAAGCAAAATTAATTTCTTGAATTTGTATTTAACATTAATTAAGCACTTAATAACATCAAAATATTATAATAAAATGAAAATGAAATACATTCATCTACATTTTCCATGTACTTGAACATATAGCTCAATGTGATCAAACTATTATAATAATATGAAAATGACATACAGTCATTTACATTTTCCATGTACTTGAACATATAGCTCCATGTACTTGAACATAATCCTCTCAAGGGTATTTTGCCATGCTCGGGATCTCTTCAAGGTAATAAGATTGTGAAGTTCTTGCAAAGCATCTTGCTTCTTCTAGGATCCATGCAGAGCATTTTCTGGAATCCAGCAATTGCATCAGTGATAAGAATGCTGGATTGGAAATTTAATATCACTTCATACATTTCATTACATTGGTTCGGGGCACCAAAGGAGACATGATCTCGACCCTCATCTACAATTTTCAGTAGAGGATGGTCCATTACCAAGGATTGGCCACAAAGCACTACAATTATTAATTTGCGGTCAGGTCTTTTATGGCAACAAAGCACTACATTATCAACCCCCAAGTCCATCATTTCCTAAGTCTTGCACAGTAGGCACATTGGCCACAGAGGATAGAAAAGAATTAGAGACAACGAATCATAATATAGCAGATAATTTGCAACTTATGATGGGAGAGTATTGTAACATGGTAGCAGCCAACACCCCTTACCCCCTCCTCCAAACGTCATTAAAAAACCAAAAGCAGAAAGACACATGAGCACCCATGTCTTCTCAACACCCAGAGGGAGAAAAATGAAGACAAACGCAGATACCCAGGGAGGCATAAGAGCATTGCCCATAGCAAGTGGTAGAATTACCTTTCCAACACCTGCGGAAGGTTCTCCATCTGGTCTGGGACGAGGTATGGCCACATTCACCAAATTACCTGCAAAACAAGTATCATTAGAACGAAGAAAAGAGCTTAGATTTTGAAATCTAGGTGAAGATATAAGGGTTTGGAAACTTCTTTCTGAATGTTAGGCCTGATTCTTTAAGCAGAATGTGGAACGAGAAAAGGCTGTAAAACAGAGATACAGCACAAAGAAAGAACAAAAATATTAATATACTTTTGGCGAGTCAAAAACCTCAAAATAAGAGCAGAAATTAACAAGAACTATATAGACAGTTCTTACCAAATTTTCCGCCTTCTTGTCTCATATCCTCCAATATATCTTCATACTCCCCATCATCTTTAAGCTCATCCTCAGTAACTACTTGTGTTAGACATACCACTTTAGTAGCAAGTGCACCAAGTTGATACATAAGCTTCTGCAAAAGTTAAAAAGCCTTGGTAATTTAGACTTGAGGACATAATCGTAACAAGACAAATTAAAAAGAAGAAACCAATGTCACACATTCAATGAACCACATCTCAGTTAAAGTTCCAACTCACAGATGCAAAATAAAATAAAAGCGGAGATGACGCTGAAAAAAACTACTATGAATATACTTGAGAATATGTCAACAATGCTGCTATAATTCATGGAACTGAAATTGCAAGAATTAGCCAAAAAATTGAAATTGTAGAAAAACTTGACCATGCAAAAGCACTCAACGATGAATGTAAAAACCTTTCACTTGCAGAGCTATCTGCTGCTGTGCATGCAACAAAACACTCTCCTGTTCAGGTTTTGGTTGGTTTGCACCCTGGTTAGCATGCCTAACAGTGAGAGTCTTGTCGCCCATTTTAATGCCATTGAGAGCTGCACAAGCTATATCCGTGACTGAGAGATCTTGATAAATGCAAAAAGCATAGCCTTTGGAATTTCCAGTCTCCTTGTCTTTCACTAGATCAAAACCCCTAAGAGGACCAAAAGATTCCAGTAGCTCCCTCACCTGCACTTCTGTAAAGTAACATGGTAATCCACCCACAAAAATGCGGTCAGGACCTTCAAGCCCACCAGCAGAACCCGGGGTTAAACCAACCGCACCAAGATGCTTTAAGTTAGGATTAGGTTGGCTAGGACCAAGAGTTGTTGCAAGGGAGGGGTTGTAATCACTGGACCTCCTGACCTTCACAGGCGCTCCCTACACAAAAATTCAAACTAGTTAACGTTTTGTCAATGTCGTAGATATATGAATGTCCTTGAAAAAAGGGGGCAGATCCACCGCACGAAAAAATGTAGAATTATGTTAAAAATGTAATTGAACTTACCTCAAAGATGATGCCATCTAAGGCCATTGCATTGCTTGCCTCCTCAACAGATCTCATTTCCACAAAAGCAAACTTCTTTTCATGGTTTATGTAAACATTGACAACAGCATCCCCTGTGCACCTAAAAACAAAAGATGAAAATCAATACCGTAATAGAAATGTGAACTAAAATAGTTATTAACTCAAGGGCTTAAAATTAAAGTCCTCCTACCTGGACCTGCAGTATTTCCTCCAATAGCAGCCATAACCTGGCTAGAAAAGGTCGCAAGCATCTATCCAACGAAAGCTTCACAAAAATTAACACATGAAGCACTACCTTCTGCAAGTGAAGTCTGAGTGTTCTTGAGCATCTATCCAACGATTGCTTTGTCCTCTCCATTTTCTTCCTTTTCCCCAGAAAAAAAAAAGAACACCCAAGAAAGAACTCACGCCTATTCGAGCCTCGCCCCGCTATTCACAACAGCATAAAAAAAGGTCCAAAATTGCACGTCTATTCTCAAATTGGAGAACTGGGTCATTCATCAAACACTTGCAAAGCACCCAATCCTGACCCATTTACCCTATAAACTCACAAACATCATCTCCATTTCTCGATCGAGACTATACCCAATTCTAACGAAACAAGAGCAACGACAATCATTACAATAATCCGACGATATATCTATCAGTTGACACACGAACATACTCGAGAACTTCAATAAGAAGGTCACAAAATCAGAGTAGACGGAACGTACAAATCTCGGAATGGGACCGACGGAACGTACTAATCTCGGAATGGGAACGTACTAATCTCGGAATGGCTGGAAACTATTGAGGCCCTCCTCCCACAGGTAGCCGTCCCTCTCGACGGTGGTGATGTTGCCGCCGACGCGGTCCCTGGCCTCGGTGAAGACCACGTCGGGGGCCCTGTCGCGGTGCTTCGTGGTGAGTGTCTAGGCGATGTAGAGCCCGCTGATCCCGCCCCCGACCACCACGCAATCAACCAGTCCCCCGCCGGCGGCCCTCGGCAACAAAGCACCTGATCCCGGCGGGCGCCCGGGAGGGCTTGTGGGAGCGGAACGGGCAGATGGCGACGGAGAAGGAGGCGACGGCGGCAGTGGTGGTAAGGGTGGCCATCATGTCTTGTGGAGGGGAGGAGGGAGCGACGGAGAGGTGTTTGGCGGAAGGGGGGATCCGAGGAATAAGAGAGAGAGAGAGAGAGAAAAATTGGGGTGAGGGCGGGCAAATTTGAGAGAAGGCGGGGAACAAAATTAGGGAATTTTGCCACGGACATAAGAGTTCGTCGCTAAACAAAGCCACGGACATAAATTGTCACGGATTTTAGCCACGAAATTTAAAAAAATACCCATACACATGCCTACATTCATTTTTTATGAAATTCGTGACTAAAATCCGTGGCAATTTGCCATGGATTTTAGCCACGAATTTCATAAAAATGCCCATAATTCATTTTTTTATGAAATCCGTGGCAAATTTGCCACGGATTCATTTTTTTATGAAATTCGTGGCAAATTTGCCACGGATTTTAGCCACGAATTTCATAAAAATTCCCAAAATTCATTTTTTTATGAAATCCGTGGCTAAAATCCGTGGCAAATTTGCCACGGATTTTAGCCACGAATTTTAAAAAAATGCCCATACGCATGCCTATGTCCATTTTTTTATGAAATTCGTGGCTAAAATCCGTGGCAAATTTGTCACGGATTCATTTTTTTATGAAATTCATGGCTAAAATCTGTGGCAAATTTGCCACGGATTTTAACCACGAATTTTAAAAAAATGCCCATACGCATGCCTACGTCCATTTTTTATGAAATTTGTGGCTAAAATCTGTGGCAAATTTGCCACAGATTTTAGCCATGAATTTCATAAAAAAATGAATTTTGGGAATTTTTATGAAATTTGTGGCTAAAATCCGTGGCAAATTTGCCACGGATTTTAGCCACGAATTTTAAAATATGCCCATACACATGCCTATGTCCATTTTTTATGAAATTCGTGGCAAAAATCCGTGGCAAATTTGCCACGAATTTCATAAAAAATAAACGTAAGCATGTGTATGGACATTTTTTTATAATTCGTGGCTAAAATCCGTGGCAAATTTGCCACGGATTTTTGCTACGAATTTCATAAAATGCCAAAAATTCATTTTTTATGAAATTCGTGGCAAAAATCCGTGGCAAATTTGCAACAAATAATTTTTCGTCACAAATTCCGTTGCAAATTAGTGACGGATTTTTTTCGTGGCAAATTTCGTCGCAAATTAGCAACGGAAAAATAATTCGTCGCAAATTTGCCACGAAATTTTTTTCGTGGCAAATTCCATCGCAAATTAGCCACAATTTTTTTTTCGTGGCAAATTCCGTGGCAAATTAGCCACGACAATTTTTTTCGTCGCAAATTAGCAACAGAAAAAAATTCGTCGCTAATTTCGTTGCAAATTAGCCACGAAATTTTTTTCGTGGCAAATTCCGTCGCAAATTTGCCATGGATTTTTTTTCGTGGCTAATTTGCGACGAAATTTGCAACGAATTTTTTTTTCATCGCAAATTAGCGACGAAAAATTTTTTTGTCGCTAATTTGCGACGAAAAAAAAATTCGTGGCAAATTCCGTCACAAATTAGCCACGAAAAATTATTCGTGGCTAAATCCTTGTTTTTTTGTAGTGATTGACTAGAATTCAATGATCAAGAATTAAAAAAATGTTGATCAGACTGTTCAATAGCATAATAACATACTCAAATTCATGACATCCTAATACTAGCAAAAATATTGGTAGGCATGAAAAAATAATGTAGACAAGAGTTCGCCACCTCATCGATTCAAGGAGGTTCCTTAGATCTGTGAGGTTGGCAAATGGATTCGATCTTTACCCTTGGATATGCTTGACAATGATTGATATCCACAACCGTTGGATAGACTCAACCTCCACCTTTGGATTAATGTGACAATGATCAATATCCACCACCTAAATGGATCTTACTAATTGAATAAACAATAGATCACGTAGAAAGGAAGAGGAACTCTTATAATTAATGAGATAAGAAGTGGAAGAAACTCTCTTATCTTTGCTTAATCTCATTAATCGAAAGTTGGTTACAAGATTGGAGTATAGGCACCCAGTTCATAGGTGTATAATTGTTTAAAAATACCATCCCAGTACTTATCACAAAAAAGCAAATGGATGGAGTTGAGGGATTTAGTTAGATCTCTCCCCCCTCGTAGTTGCTTTTCCTTTTATTTCATCTTGTTTCTTTTTTTACTCTCCTGATATAGATTTAGATCTGGGAGCTTCGCTCTCCTGATCTTAGATTTGGGAATTTTTCTCTCCAATTTAATTCTTCATTCAGGAGTGTTATTGAATAAGTACTTCACCTCCGCGTTCACACTGCTTTGGTGTTAGATTTGTGTTTGTTCAACCTGTTTTTGTTAAAAGTTTTGGCATCTTGCATTCGCTAAAGAGCTCGCAGGCGTCAAATCTTAGCTTTTTAAACATGTTTATATTGTCTCCGTACGGTGATGGTGCTAGGGACACGAAACCTATGTGCACACATGCACACCGTCGAAAGACAAAGTCCAGTGTGTGCTCATCACTAATGATGATGTGTGATTCGGTAATTAGTCGCCAATCTTTTTGCTTGGATGCAATCCTAGATCTGTTCTTAGGGACGAGCATGTACTTATCTCTGCCAACCATGCTTTGATGATTTTTTTTGTCAAAATAACATTTCATTAATTTTCACGAAAATACAAAGGAAAAACATTGTATACTAACTACAACCATGTTATGATGATATACCTTGATTTTGATTTTTGGTTTGTTTTGGAGCTTTAGGCTTGCGTTGTTACGGTGATTTTGATATTTCCTATAGATCCTTTCATGTATAATTTTGGTAATGAATGGAAATTTCTCTTAATTAAAAAAAATCCAAATCATGGCTTTTGATATACACTAATTCTGTTCACAACTACCATATAATCTCAACCATCTTAATAGGCCTTGCACATCACTTAAGTAGGAGACATTTATATGATTTTTTTTATCTACGAATCTCCCAACTTGATAAAGTTTTTATTTTTTATTTTTATGTTGACTCATTTAACATGTCCCGTTTAGAAAATGGTTTACATCACGGGTTGTTTCCGTGAGGTTTTAAATCCAAGACACTGTATCTATGGTGAAGAAATTGAACACCGTCACAAAAAAAGTGAAAGATCGATTATACTTATAAATCCACGGTGTTTAGATAGAGTATTATCATATTAGAGTCCATTGGACAAATGATTGCACAAATAATGACGGTAGATGAAATTCCAAGTAATTGAGAAAAAGTAACAGCCATGCGCAAGCCATAACGAAGATATTAGAGATTGAAGTTGATTTAGGGTACATGGGATTCAATTTTGGTAGGAAATTCCAGAAAAGTTCATCCTAAGAATAATTGTGGGTGTACTTTTTATTCAAGCCAAATAATAATAAAAATGATTTGCTAGTGAATGTAACTAGAAATTTAAAGAAGTCATGGTAGTAAGAATACGTCATACTATTCTTACAATCAACTTATCTAGATTAGCATTAATATCGTTTTTATTTTTCCAAACAATTAAAATGCAATATATTTAGCCAAAGTCATAAAACTCTTCTAGCAGGCCTAAGTAGGCTAACGGTGTTTGGAAGATGGAAGCCTAGTTCTCCCTTAGACATAGTCGGGCTCCGAACTGCGAAGTGGGAATCTTATGTGGCCATGGATAGTTGTATATACTAGGAAAACTTTATTTTGTATCGTAGAATATACCCTCAATTTATTTAACTAAGCAATGTTCTGTACTTTACCGCACGAGAGGATTTTAATGCTCCAATTTGTTGACACTTGTCCCACTCTGAGTTTGGTTTGAGTCCGTTAAGGCAACTTCCTTTTTGTATATTTTCTCTTTTCGCATCCTTTTTAATTTCCTTTAATATGAAATACAAGCAAGTAGAGGCTTTTTAAGAGATTTTTTTGACATTATACTTTATATTTTAAAGCTGGACCAGAAAACTTAACTAATACATTTATGGCTTTACAAATTCATACTAGGGGTGAGCATGGTCCGGGTGGACCGTTCCCGTCATGGAATCGGAAAACGCCCATTAAGTACCGATTTCGAAAAATTGAAACTGAGAAATGCCCGTTGGTTCCATAGATCTAATCGTGAACCAGACCGTCAGTCTAGTCCGGGTCCCGATGGGTCCATGGAACCTGTTCCACTAATCTTCATGCAAATAGAGGTGGCCGAGAGTGAGAGAGGGAGGCAATGAATGGCGGGAGGGAATTGAGAGTTGACGCTGTGAGTCGATGGACAATGAGCTTAAGAGTCGAGATCATGAATAAGAGATAAAAAGACAACTCAAACAAAGTGAGAGTGAGACAAGACGAGTACTTAGTTGATAGGCGTTGAACTTTAGATTATGGATTTTACGATTTTCATTTTTCTTAAAATGTTTTCTTTATTTTGTTGGAATTTTTTTTAATTATATATATACTATCGGTCCGGTCTGGGTGGGCGGGCGGGCGGTTCCATGCCTAGAATTGAGAATCGAATCGGTACTCACTGGTTCTAGTAAATTGGAATTGAGAACCCGATCAATTCCCATGGGAACCGCCGGTTCCGATTCCGGTTTGGTCCAGTCAGGAATCGGCGGTCCGGTTTCGAGCGGTCCGAGCGGTTCCCAGTTTCTTTGCACACTCCTAAATCATACCCATTAGACTCGTTAAATGGGTTGGTCAGGTTGAGTCGGAACAATTGACCTATTTCATATAATGCAAATTTAGTGACTCATATCCAATGTGATTTAGACTCTAAATTCTTCACAATTTTCCTCCTTGAGTTGTTGTACTTGAAGAATTGGTGGCTCCATGGATTGGCTCGTCGTGTCGATAAGGGAGGTCAGGTGCTCGGGTCAATCGGAGAGTGGGGTTATGGATGGAGGCGAAAAGATGATAGTGAAGCAAAGGATGGTGGGTCTTGACCGAGCGACGAGCAATGTCCTCGCTCTCGTGAACTGATTCGCTGGGCATTGATAGGTAACGGCAACGCATATCTCTGAGCTGATCTCCTTAGCTCTCCAGAGGAGGATGATGAAGAGGTGGGTGTGTGGAGTGCTAGAACATGTTCAACTCAGGCTCAGAGAACTAGCTGCTGCTTCTTTGTGGGTGGATGACGGAGGTGGTGCCTCTAGAACTCGGTGTTTCCGCAGATTTTGTATAGGGAGCTGTCCTTGCTGTTTTCACCTGCACTTTTGCTTTAGGTGAGTTCTATTTTCTATTTAGCAAAAAAAACAAAAAAAGGTGAGTTCTATTTTCCACTTCCCGACACTTCTGCTGCTTCTTTGTGAGTTTTTGTCCGTCCAAGTGATGCACAATTTAGCTTTCCACAACTTTTAGCTAGCATGGAACTTCCGTTCAGAGCCAGACCCCAGGGCAAACCCAAACTCACTATGAGGCCATCAACCAACCTGCACCATAATGCAAATACTAGAGAAGTGGCTCATTGTGTTTGAGCCTTGAGCCTTGAGCCTTGAGCCTTGAACTTATCCGAACGTTGTCATGCAACTGCTTGCATGTGCAGGGGCAAAAACCAAGACAACAGAGTCGTAATTCCATATTTCCAATTCAATGCAAGTTCCCGGTACAGAGAAGCATCATCACATTATTGCATCCTAATAATTCTGTCTCTTCTTTCCCAACAATATTAGCCAGAGCAGGTGGCACGTTTTACAAATGCTTTGTAGTTTTACCATCACCAGTACTTATTTATTGGTTCACTGGGTGTCATCTGCCCTCCCCAATTAAAACTATTAATTAAATCCACTTACGTGGAATTTACAGTTTACTCTTTCTCGAGCTAGAAGGATGATAGGACAGTGACAGGCTCAAACACTACTCCTAACTTCTAACTAGAAAAGAGTAGATAATTCATATAAATTTAGGCCCCAATTGGTTCAGTATTTGGAATACTCATTTAGGCTCTAAAGTCCCTTGACCAAATGCAAATGGTGTTTATCAATTTTTTTTACTTACTTTGGGGGAGATGCAATTGTATTTAGAATACTTTCTAAGGGACTTTTGGCCAATGCAAGGATGAAGGTGGATTGAGAAGTTGCATTTTCAGAATGTAACTTACATTGTTCATCGCGACTGTTCATCTTCCCCAGAGGCAGGTCCGGCGGTCGGCGACCGCCGCCTGAGGGCTAGCCTGACCCCGGCGACCACCACTACAAAAAAACAAGGGTTTTGCCACGAATTTTCCAATGAAAAATTTGGCAAAATTTGTTGGAAAACGAATTTCCAACGAAATTAGCAATGAACAAAAATTCATTGGTAATTCGTCGTCGCAAATTTTTGCGACAAAAAATTTAAATTTTCGTTGGAAATTTGCAAAGAAATTTTTTCGTCGCAAAATTCGTGGAAAAAGTTCGTTGGAAAATTCGTCGGTAATTTTTCATGGTAAAATTCGTGGTAAAACGAATTTCCGACAAATTAGCGACGAAAAAAAATTCATCACTAATTCGGCGTCGGAAATTTTTTGCGACAAAAATTTTAATTTTTCGTTGGTAATTTGCGACGAAAACAAAGTAGTGGCAAAATTTGTGGGAAATTTCCCACGAATTTTGTGACGAAATTCAAATTTTCGGCATAGACGGCTTTTTCAATTTCATGGCAAAATTCGTGAGAAATTTCCCACGAATTTTGCCACGAAATTGAAAAACCCGGTATTTTGCCACAAACAAAAAAATTCGTCGGAAATTTTTTTATCGTAAATTTTGGCGATGAAAATTTGAATTTTCCTTGGTAAATTTGAATTTTCGTTGATAAATTTGAATTTTCGCCGGAATCGCGGCCGGGAACCCCCCGCCGGAATCGCGGCCGCGACCCCCCCCCCCCGGGCGGAATCGCACCATGGCTGGTCTGGATACGGGCCGACGAGGACAGCATCAGGGGGACAATGAGGGCCTTGATTTGCTCCTTCTCGGCGTCGGGGATCGGGGCCGAGGAGGCGGCCGGGGCGGCGTCGGCGTCGGCGGCGGCGGCGGTGTCGTGGGGGGTAGGCGGGGAGGCCCAGCGGGCGCGGAGGTGGTTCTTGAAGTTGACGGCGGCGGCCTGGCGGATCTGCTCGTCGACGGAGGGCTCGGCGACGAGGCGGAGGACGGCGAGGGGGTAGCTGGGGCGGTCGGCGGCGTCGGCGAGGGAGGACTCGGCCTGGCGGCGAGGGGCGGGGGACGGGGGAGGGGGAGAGGGTGTGGAGGAAGCACTGGGAGAGGAACTGGAGCGTCTCCTGATTCCACTCCATGGGGAAGCTGCAGCTCGGGCGAGGAGGAGCTCCGACGGCCGGGAGGTTCGGGGGTCCAGTCGTCGCCTAGGGTTTTAGGCGAGATTTTTTCGAATGAGGAAGAAGCAATGGAGGAGGGTGCGCAATTGCAGAGCCGTTCCAGTAGCAGTGGCGCTGGGGGAGGGGAGCGGAAGGAGGAAGAGGGGGAAAAGTTGGGCCTCTTGTTCTTTTTTTTTTTTTTTTTGCCTTTATTTATGTTTGGGCGCGATATTTTTAAATAGTACATGGTGAAATAATTGCCCAGAACTTTAAATTTGTGACAAAATTTGTTAGAAATTTCCAACGATTTTTGCCACGAAAATAGAACATAGCGCAATAATATCCCGGAAACTTTAAATTCGTGGTAAAATTTGTTGGAAATTTCCAACGAATTTTACCACGAAACTAAAAAAGACTACCACATACGGCATTTTAAAATTTCGCGGCAAAATTAGTCCAAAATTTCCGACGAATTTTGCCACGAATTTTAAAAAAGGCGCAACACATAACGGGTGTTTTAATTTCGTTGGAAAATTCGTGAGAAATTTCCCACGAATTTTGCCACGAAAATAGTACATAGTGCAATAATTTCCCGGAAACTTTAAATTCGTAGCAAAATTCGTTGGAAATTTCCAACGAATTTTGCCACGAATAAATTTTTGTGTCAAAATTCGTCGGAAATTAGCGACGAAAAATTTTTCGTTGCCAAAATAGTCGGAAATTTGAGACGAAAAATTTTTCGTCGCAAAAATCGTCGGAAATTTGCGACGAAAAATTTTTCGTTGCAAAAGTCGTCGCAAATTTCCGACGAAAATTTTTTTGTTGCAAATTTTCGTCGCAAAATCCCAGTTTTTTGTAGTGCACCGCCTGGGGATCGCGCAACCTCGGCAACCGCCGCTTGAGGTTGCACGACCCCAGGCGGCATTGCCTACATCATGCGACCTTGGTGATGCTACCTAAGGTCGTCGGACCTCGGGCGTCACCTAGGTCGTGTGACCTTAGGCCGCCTCACCTAAGGTCAGGCGGTGGCGGCCGACGACCAGATATGGCCGTCGGCGGTTGGCCGGCGACTAAATCTGACCGGCGGCTGTGGCCAGTGGTTAAGCTCTATCAGAACCTTTTTAAAAAAAAATAGCAAAAGTCCTTTAACCTAAGTTGATTTTAAAAAATACTTATCAAATGCTATTTGCATTTTGGAAAATCCCTTTTTGCCTAAAGGTATTTGCATTCCCCCAAAACCGAACCAAACGGGGCCTTAGTCTACCGTAATTAATGAAACATGTGAAACCACAAATTTCATGCATGATAGTCTCCTTGTGACCGGCCTGCTTTTTCTCTGAGCAATAAAACAATTCTATAAGATAATTCTTCGGCAAGTTAGCACGAAACCTCGGTCACGTGGCCAACTTAGGTCCCGTTTGGTTCAACTTTGGAAAGGGACCTTAGGAGAATGTAAATACCTTTAGATTAAAGCCCATTGAGGAAATGCAAATGGTGTTTGGTAAAAAAATTTTTGTGAAGTTAATTTGTCCAAAGTAGTATTTCGCTTTTTTTTGCAAAGAGCTTTGGGACCATTTTTTATTAAATTCCCAAAGTTACCCTTTGTAGGAGCCGGCGACGAGCTACGGCCACCGGTGAGCCAGATCTGGCGTCGGCGGTCATTGCTTGAGGTCGGGCAATCGCCGGTGAGGGTCGCGCGACCTCAAGTGGCCGTCGCCTGGGTCAGGCGACCTTGTCGGCCCTTCGCCATCTAGATCTTGTGTCGCCGATAGCCATCGCCGGCCACCCTTTTGCGAAGAAGATGGACAATAACAATGGGACAAAACCAGAACATTAAAGTTTGAGTGAGGATAGTTTGAGAAGGGAAAAAATAGTTTCAGCATTTGTAGAATGCCGAAAGTTCAAAGCTGGTCCGAACCAGTTTTGGGCTTTCGACATTCTAAATGCTAGCATTTGGCCAAAGAAGTTCGGAAAGCTGAACAAAATTGGGCCTTCTTGCCTTCACAACTAGGGCTTTGATATAGATATAGTAATGCACTAGGATGATGATATCACAAATTCACGAGGCATGCGCTAATTTTTGTAGGTGGTGCAATTTTGGGGATAATCATAGGAGCACTAAAGTGACTTTTTCTTTTTGGTCACATTCTAAGGTACCAAGTCTAGATGCCACCTTTTCCTTTAGTAACATAAATCATCATTATTTGGCTTGTGTCGATAATCTATTATTTGAGGCTGTTCAAGTGATTCATATGCCAAAAAAGGAAGGCCCTCCTTAGTTTTCTCTCTCGTTGGAGAGCCCCTCTCTGCTCCCTG
Source organism: Syzygium aqueum (assembly GCA_031216185.1). Lineage (NCBI taxonomy): Eukaryota > Viridiplantae > Streptophyta > Magnoliopsida > Myrtales > Myrtaceae > Syzygium > Syzygium aqueum. The sequence goes on along the minus strand of CM062236.1, from coordinate 3,664,770 downwards.
TAGCAGCTTCCTTGACAAAACCCTAAAAATGTCGTCTACTTTCCAACCTTTGCCCCACAAATCTATGCTGTTCCTTTCATGAATAGCACATTCGTAGAGATCTCTATGCCCGATCCCCAGCTCATTTTAGAAATGGAAGCTCCTTCTTAAACCCTAATTCCTCTTTCTCCTCTTCGACTACTACCTCTTTGATTTTGGGGAAAACCATCTCCTTCCCCCTTCCTTGCGACTCTCACAGAACCATTACCTGTTTCCCAACCTACAACCTACCCCCTTCTGTAATTTCAGCTCCCTCTCATCTTTGAGGCAACCGTGCCACCCCGTATGCTGTCTGTGCGCTGGAACGGATGGACAGAAATGGAAATCCAGAAGCTCGCCTTCGGCTGCTGTGTCGAAGGTTGGGAAATCTGTGGTCCGAAGTAGAGGCCCCTGAAAGAGATGTTGTGGTGTCAAAGTAGAAACTGGAGGAAAGTAGCCTTACTGTATTTGGAAAGCTATACTCAGATGTCAACATCAACTATCAAGCGTTCTACAATACCATGGTGAAAGCGTGGAAGCTCGATTCGGTAATCTTTAATCAACCAGAAGCTGGCATCTTATCTTTCACTTTTCGTAATGAGTCCGAAAAAAACAGAGTTCTAGAGAATGACCCTTGGTCTTTTGCTAGTTACCTACTGGTTCTGCAACCCTGGGTACCAAATAAACCGCCGCAATGCTATAAGTTTTCCTCATGCGAATTCTGGGTCCATGTTCATGGCCTTCCGGTGGAATGGTGTACAGAGGAAATGGTTTCCCATGTCTCTCAGATCTTGGGCAGAGTCCAAGAAGTACGGGTTGAAAGAAAAGGAGCAGCTTTTCGTAGAGTGGGCAGAGCTCGGGTTAGTGTGAATTTGGATACCCCTTTATGCCCTGGCACCATGACAACTTTGGAAGGGGAGAAGGTGTGGCTTGATTTCAAATATGAGCGTCTACCTAGATTTTGCTACTCTTGTGGTAAGATTGGCCATTTTACAACAAAGTGTGCTGATATCCCCTATGATGAAGCTAAGTCTGAAGACAAAAGATTCAATAGATTAGGACCATGGCTTAAAGCTGAAGCAAAGGAACCAAGTCCTTATTGGACACTCTGTTATGATGATGCCGATGATGTGGTTGATGATATTGCAGACGAGGAAGTTATCTCTGAAATACCTATACAAAGGTCTCAAATGGTCTGTGTTCAGCAGACAAGGCCTTGTCAAGTCCCTGAACAAGATCCGGCCCCTGATCAGGATTTGTCCCGAGCTGAAAATTGTATGGACACAGCCCTCAATCAAGGGGAGAAGCAGAACAACCGGGAACATTGCGTCAGTAAGAAAGGAGGCCAAATCCAGCGACAGGAATGCTTGGAACTCCAAGTAAGGGGACAACAGGATGAGGGGTTTTCTCAAACTTACAGAGTCATTAAGGGACCAGCAAACAAGAAGTTAAAGAGGTATAAGCCTTATAAACCCATGCCGTTGGAATTTCATGCTCTAGATGAGTCCCAATTGCAAGATACTCCAATCAGGTTCTCTGGCAACTCTGCTGAATGGGCTCTGGTGGCTAGCCCGAATAAGCCGCCGGGTTACAAATGAGAGTTATATGTTGGAACTGTTAGGGGTTGGGCAATCCTTTGACAATTCAAGCTCTACGAGCCATGGTGGTTCAAGATCGGCCCAATATGGTATTTCTAATGGAGACAAAAAATCAAGAAAGTGTGCTCAATCGAGTACAAAAGCAACTCAATTTTCAAAGCAAGTTTGTGGTGAACCCAGTGGGGATAGCGGGGGGATTAGCTGTTTTGTGGAATAACTCTGTTGATATTAATATCGAGGAAGCCTCACAGGAACTCATCAATTTGATGTGCACGGATGTGGACAGTGGGCAGACAATGAGGATTACTTTTGTCCATGCGCCAAATGTGATCCAGGAGAAAGTCAAATTTTGGGACAAGTTGAGACAGGTAAGCTTATTAGACTCTTCCCCATAGGTGTGTCTGGGTGACTTTAATGAGGTTCTATATGACTGGGAAAAAGTGGGCAAACGCTCGATAAGCCAATCTCGCCTAAATGCCTTCCGAGAATGCTTAGATGACTGTGCTTTGATGGAGATGGATTGTAAAGGATGTGCATACACTTGGGCGAACAATAGGGAAGGAGAAAATTTTGTAAAGGAAAAACTGGATAGGGTGTTCTGCAACTTAGACTGGCGGCTTTTATTCCCAGCAGCTGAGGCTTTCGCTCTAGTGGCTATTGGTTCCGATCACAGCCCCCTTTTACTGGATTCCTCAATTGAAGTTGTACAAAGACGAAGAGAATTTCGCTTTGAAGCGTACTGGAATGAGGACGCAGAGTGCAGCAAGATTATATAGGAGGCATGGCACTCCCCCTTTCTGGACAATGCAGGTTTAAAGGAGAAATTACAGGTGGTAACCAAGATTTTGACCATATGGAGTAAAAAGAAATTTTCGAATAGCCATCACAAAATCGAATCCTTAAAGAAGGAGCTGCTAGAAATTACAAATAACATTCATGTTCCTCAGGAAAAGAACAAGGTTCTGAGCATCAAACAGGAGATTGAAACTCTTTGGCGACGCGAGGAGATGTATTGGGGGATGAGATCGCGGATCAATTGGTTGAAATGGGGGGACAAAAATACAAAATATTTTCATGCGACAACTATCTAGAGAAGGAGTAGGAATAGAGTATCCATGCTGCAAACCCCTGAAGGAGAGTGGATAAGGGATAAAAATCAGCTTCAGCAGATGGCTTTGACATATTTTACTGATCTTTATACCACTGTGGGTCCAAGACACATATTACCCATACTGAACCAGATTCCCAGGCAGGTAACAGATGAAGTAAATGCAACTTTGGTGACAGAAGTAACAATGGCGGAAGTTAAAGCAGCAGTATTTCAGCTAGGAGCGTCTAAAGCCCCTGGCCCAGACGGATTAAATGGTATGTTCTTTCAAGGCCATTGGGATATTATTAAGCAGGATGTATACTTGGCAGTTAAAAATTTCTTCATGTCTGGAATCATGGAACCAATACTGAATAGAACTTCTATTTGCTTGGTACCAAAAAAGCCTAATCCAGAAAAGTTAGAGCAATTCCGACCCATCAGCTTGTGCAATTTTGCATACAAGATTATCTCAAAAATCCTAGCTAACAGGCTAAAAACTTTGCTGCCTGATCTGATCTCTGAGGAACAGAGTGCTTTTGTTAAAGGAAGACAAATACAGGACAATATAATGATTGTACAGGAAGTCCTACATCAATTGAGGATCCGCAATCGCAAGAGAAAATTCCAAGCTATCCTCAAACTAGATATGCAAAAGGCGTATGACAGAGTGGAATGGGACTTCTTGGAAGCTAGCCTGTTGAAAATGGGATTTTGCACTAAATGGGTTGGATGGGTGATGCAATGTGTATCTACTGTCACTTTCAGTGTGAGGCTTAATGGACAACCTCTCCCTTTTTTCAAGCCAACTAGAGGTATTCGGCAAGGAGACCCCTTATCACCTTACCTCTTCATACTGGTCACAAATTATTTATCTTTTCTGATGAAAGAAGCGGTGGCAAATGAGAGCGTCAAGGGGATTAAGTTAAACAGGTATTGTCCAACCTTATCCCACTTGTTATTTGCGGATGATTCCATCTTTTTCTTGAATGGAACAGTCTTAGAATGCCAGAATATTTCAGCAGTCCTAAATCAATATTGTTATGCTTCTGGACAAGCGATAAACTTGAACAAGTTTGGGATTTTTTTTCAGTAAAGGATGCTCAATGTCATTGAGAGAAAACATGGTAAGGGAACTGAGGATTCCAGAGATTAGGCATACAGGGAAATATCTTGGAATCCCTTCTGATTGGGGTGCTTCTAAAAAAGATATGTTTGCTTGGATTTTGGGGAGAGTCAATTCTAAACTGGAGGGCTGGAAGGAACAATTGATATCAAAGGCTGGAAAAGAAATTTTGCTGAAAACTGTGGTCCAAGCATTGCCACAATATGCCATGTCCATTTTTAAAATCCCTGTCTCTGTTTGTAAAGCCATAGAGTAGAAAATAGCAAATTTTTGGTGGAAAACCAGCAACTCAAGAGCTGGAATGCACTGGAAAAAGTGGGAAATTCTAAAGACTAGGAAAGATGAGGGAGGGATGGGCTTTAGAGACTTGCTCACGTTCAACAAAGCTATGTTGGGTAAACAAGCTTGGAGGTTAATCACAAACCCAGCTACTTTATGGAGCAGAATACTAAAAGGAATTTATTTTAGCCAAAAGGAATTTTGGCATGCTGAAAAAGGAACAAGACCATCTTGGGGATGGCAAAGTCTGCTGGTGGGGAGGGATGCCATTACAAATACAACAATGTGGTCTATTGGAAATGGGCAGAGAGTAAATATCAGGGAAGATAAATGGTTGAAGCGGGGAGTCATTGGAGGGCCAGCAAATGTAAATGATCCTACGAAGGTAGCAGAATTGATAGATGTTACAGCGGGCCAATGGAATGAGCAAAAGCTTGAAGAACTCTTTGATGAACAAACCAAGCAAGAAATTCTATCCATTCCAATTCAACCACAGGAAACAAATGATGCATTAGTCTGGAAGGGCACAAAATCTGGATGCTACACAGTAAAGAATGGGTATAACATCATCAGGCAAGAATCGAGCAACAAATCGAAAGACCAACCCTCATCCTCTACTCAAACACCTAGAGCACTGTGGAACTCTATCTGGCATCTAAAGGTATGCACGAAAGTGAAAATTTTTCTGTGGAGCACATGTCAGAACGCATTACCAACAAAGGAAAATTTGTGGAAAAGGAAAATAGTACTTGATCCACTGTGCACTCTTTGTCGAACCGAAGTGGAAACAACAGAACACACTTTGTTGCTCTGTCCCTGGATCCAACATGTATGGTCTCACCCAAAACTTAACTTATCTGTTTCAACGCAGGGGATAACTCGAATTGAAGCATGGTTACTAAAGTTTACAAAGAAACAGAATGGATTACCATCTCTGGAAATGGTGGCGACTACTCTGTGGCATATCTGGAAATCCCGGAACAACTCCATCTTTAGAGGCCAAAAACCAAATGCGGACGAAACAGTAGAAGCTGCGCAAGTGATGGAAGAAAATTATGAAAAATGGGGGAATCATATGGCAAACAGAGGGAACGGAAGAGCAGGGGCAGCTTCACCAATCTGGATTGCACCGGAGAGAGGGAGGCTAAAAATCAATGTTGATGGCTCGCTTATGGAGGGTTCAACCGACGGTGCGATAGCGTGCATTTGCCGGGATCACACCGGGGTTCTCGTCGATAGACTCACAAAATCTGTCAAGGCATCCTCGGTGGCTCAAGTTGAGACACTAGCTGTACTGGAAGCAATGAAATTTGCCAAACAACGAAGGTTGCAGGAAGTTATAGTTCAGTCAGATAGACTTGAACTAATTCGTACATTGTCGGGTGCAGATCAACTCAATTGGGAGACTCGGGTGCTCATTAAAGAATGCAGGGACCTTCTTGTGGACCTCCCTTTGTTGCAGTTGGAGTATTGTCCAAGGAGTTCAAACTCGGTTGCCGACTGGGCAGCGAAAAGTCACCGAAACCAACTTCTTCCTCTGAACTGGCTGTCTTCCCCACCCCCTGTCCTCTGGGCCTTGCTTTGTAAAGATGCCCCGCTACTGGGCGCAGCTACTCTTCATACTTTTTGATATAAATAAAGTTCTACTTTGGTTCAAAAAAAAAAAAAAGTGATTCATATGCCCTTTTGTCGCATATGCTTGACATGAGACTTTGTTCCTGACTTCATAAATGTCTTGCTGTATAAGCCTAACTTTACTCTCCCTCCCTGTTATCTGAAGTGATAGGTACAACGCGACATTGACTTGACATTCTTCATTCTGGATATTTTCTTTTTCGAATATAAAGACGTATTTGGTATAAGAGGTAAAGGGAACACTTAGTTGACCCCCATAAAAAAAAATACCAAAAACAAAGTATGAGCAGTATTTCTATGTGGAGATTAAAAGTTTTACGTTCGGTTGGTTCGTACGTGGATTTTAGTTTTAGATTCTGATAACTCTATCATTCTGAAAGTTAAGGAATTCTCCTTTTCTTCTTCTTTTTTCGGGGAAAAAAAAGGGTAAAAAATTGTTGTTTTCTCAAGTTCACTTCTTTTTGCAGGTTGCACTGCTGCGCAGCGTAGTGGATGGAAAGGTATTCACGGAATGGGTACATTGGGTAGGCCCTGCAGTGCTCAAAGCCTATCAATGGCGGTCAAGTAACCCAACCAACCCCAGAAACTGTTTATCCAAACAAGTGACTGATTCATCTAGCAGATAATTATGACTCACATTATATGATCAGATCCTAATGCCCTGTCTTCTTCAGAACAAAAATCCTAATGAATATGTGGAAATGAAGGCGAGTGCTCTGGAAAATACCTTACAGAGAAATTTCAGACATTTATGACACAGCACACGATAAAGGGCTGTCCCAGAATTGCACTTAGAGGCTTCCTGAATACCATTTCCAGTCGAGTAAGCTGAGATGGCTAAAATATCTGATGATAGACTCTCTGCTCAATCTGCCTCTAGGTGAACTTCAGCTTGAAACCCTGAACTACTTAAAGTTTCCCAGGAAATTTATAACCGAAGAAGGATAATCATCAAAGGGAATTACTGTAGAATTTGGCTGTCGTCCAAGTATACAAATTAACAGCCATGGTGGTGATTGGATTGAACGGTAGGTATATTAAAACCGGTCTACAAAATTGACATACTTTGAGTAATGCGATAAGCTCTAGATGGGTACTTAAAAGAGTGGGTCGCAGCCCATGTCCTATGCAGTTTACCACATAATTTGGCATACCAATTTAGTGAATTAGTCGTAATATGCATTAGTTTCTCTTCTTTCTGACACGATGGTCTTGGTGCTTTTGATTACTATAAAAGACCATGTAAGTTTTTCTCGTATGCAGGCTACTTTACTAATGAGTGCAAGGCTTTTCGCTTCTTCAGGACGTCAAGGAAGGATAAACTGGAAGAAGGCTACCCAAGTGCGGGCATAGCACTCCATTGGACGCATGGCTTGTCCGGCGAGGCTCTTGCCCTATGCTTAGATATGGTCATGTGATCGGATAGCGCAGAATGCTTCGTGAATTACTATTGAGTTTGAGTCGGCAGAAGATTTGAGGTTTTCTTTTGAAAAATTGTAATGTATGCGCATATATACCGCAACATCGAGAAGTTGATTTGTGAAATGCTTAGGAGACAACACAGTAAGCACAAGATATAGAGTTAGCTAATAACTTGACAAACGTGTATCTCACCGTCAAACAAATAGAGAAGTTAATTAAATTCCATGGTTACGGAACCCTCTTGAAAACTGGACTTTGCTGAGTTAACTTTAGGTGCTTTGTACCGTGTCGATGAAATTCGCAATTTGCATAGTAGAACGTGAAGATATAGACCGACTTCATAGGTCGTATGTGCTTTAACAATATCGAGTGCTAGAGGGATCTCTTCTTAATCTAACATCAATGACCTGGCATGTACCATAGTGACCAAATTTTAATTGGGATCGACTTCGAGTGTGTGCGGAGTGACTCTAGTTGTAATATGCGAGTTAGCTCATGAAGTTACCATTGACCTCAACACCAAACGGACCGCGTATGAAATCCACTATTTCTAGTACTTGATCACATGGGGAAGAAGAGATTTGCCAAATTTACTACGAGCGTATGATGGAAGCGCTTTTGCATTCGACATTAGCGAGAAGGGCATGGCTTTATGTGTTATGAGAGTAACGCCCTTGCTTACTAAGCACCAAAGATAAATAAATAATGCCATTGACCTTTATCATTCACAAATTGTTGAGGTCACATTTCATATTTTCAGTCCATCTATTTTCTCGTACTTAGGTTAATGAATCCTCTTATAACAGAAGAAAGTATTCAGTGATTAGGTACTGCCACGTCATATGCTGACGTGGCATCTACTTTTGTACTGAAATCCAATAAAAAATAGACATGTGTCCATGACGTGGCAATTAAATAAAAAAAATCAAAACTAAGCTTTTGTTTTTTCTCTCTCATCTTCCTCCTCCGTCTACTGCCATCTCCTTCATTTGGTCACCGACGGAGTCGCCGACACTGCGTCAAAGCCGACCATTACTGCTCGTCCGACAAGCCATCGTCGCTCACGGCCTTGCATCCACAGCGCACCGCCTCGTCCATCGTATGAAACTTCCCTTGTTTTTTCCTTTTTTGTTCGGAATGAAGCTTCAGTGGGTATGAAACTTTTTGGTTTTCTTGACGAGCCATGGCCTCAAATTAGGAGTTCGTCCTGGAGATGGACCATCAGCCTTCCTCTGTTTTCCTTTTTCAGTTCGGAATGAAGCTTCCTCAGCGGGTATGATGAAACTTTTGGGTTTTCTCGGAGATGAACCATTAGCCTTCCTCTGTTTTTCCTTTTTTGTTCGGAATGAAGCTTCCTTGGTGGGTATGATGAAGCTTTTGGGTTTTCTCGAAGAGCCATGGCCTCGGATTTGGAGTTTGTTTTGGAGATGGACCATCAGCGAGTTCCTCCAGATCCGAAGATGGAGCTCTTCGTTCGACTAGTTCCATGAGGCAAGATCTGGATTGACAAGCAAGAAGATGGTGCTAGGACAGGGCGGTGCTCTATCGATGGAAGGCCGTGAGTGACGACGGCTTGTCCGATCGGCTTTGACACAGCTTTGGTGAATCCGCCGGTGACAGTGGAGGAGATGCCCGTAGACAGAGGAGGAAGATGAGAGAGAGAAAACAGAAGCTTAGTTTTGATTTTTTTTATTTACTTTTTACGTCATGGACACGTGTCGATTTTTTTATTGGCTTTCAGTACAAAAGTATATGTCACGTCAGCCTATGACGTGAAAGTACCTAACCACCGAATACTTTCTGTCTTAGAGATAAGAGCTTTACTCTTGACGCGTGAAAGTCGACTCGAGACTTTACCCGATCGTTACACAAAGAAAGAAAGTTTGTCGGATCAAGAAAGTGGACAAAGCATACTGCATCCAAAGGAGAATCTGTATCACTTGTCAACTACACAACAAAATTAAAAAAAAAAAAAAACTCATTCAATAGGGGGAGATGGACAAAATTGAGCGCGTCTAAAAGAGAATCTCCAAGAAGTAGATAAGAACTGGATTCCAGATGTACCAAATCTAGCATCCAAATCGCAGCATCTCCCACTTTAGAGTAATATCGGGGACAGCGCCTCCCATTTAGATAATTGTGCTATTAAAAAGAAAAAAGAAAAAATTACCAGAAGAGAGAAACAATTTGTGTTGAATAAAAAGCTCGCCGAGCATCCTGTTTTGGGCTGGGGTGGGATGACCCATTTTCATCTGCCCCCCCATTTTTCTACTGCCAGACCAGAACCGTGACTCTTCGCTCCACTAACCAAGCACCAAGCTCTGGTTCTGGCGGTCGCAGTGTGGGAGGGACTCAGTGAGAGAGAATGTTGTGGGCTTGCTTTGAGAGCATTCCGTGCGCCGCCGATCGACGTTAGCGCACTGGGCACCCGGTGCCCTGTGGCCATTGGCGTTGGTTGCTCTTCCGTGGTCGGGACGAGCTTGTGGCGATCGGCGTCGTCTTCGAGGTGATCGAACGTGCCGTTTGCTTGCTTGGGCATTTCGACTGATGCTCGTGAGGTCCTCCCTTTTTCTTGTTTCTCTCTGTCCACTCTAACTCACTGCCATCTCTCTTATTTCCGCGGGACATCGCATAGAGAGAAGTAATCTGAGCCGAATTTTTTGACCTTTTGCGTTGAGTCCGTCAGTGATCAATCCAATTGAGCGAAACGTTCTTTCCTTCTACCTTTTCTTGTTTAGAATGCCAGAATTTGGGTGTTGCGTCGTGACTTGCGTTTTGATCGGTACGGAGTCAATTTGATTCTGGATGTCATGTTTACAGCTTCCTCCGAAAGTCCATTACCTTGCCCCTTCTTTTCTTTTTTCTTTTAGCTGTTCGTATTAGTAGTAGCCTAGTAGGCACTGGAGTGGATGAAGTGAATAGCGGAATGCATTCCTGTTGCAGGTGCTTAAGGATAAGGTTTCAGGAAATTCGCAAAATTGGTCTTGTTCCAGTTCGAGTATTCTTTTATGCATCATCAATTGTTTTAGCATGATCATGGCTACATAATGCGACACTAAGCAGAGCTGCCTGCTTAAAAATTGCATGGAAGCACGTTTGTCACTGTGCCGTTGCTATATCCAAGTGTAACGTTTTATCTCGGATATACCGATGCAGACTGGACAATTCATCTCCGACAGCGTGGAAGACTGGACCAGACAGGTAGGATACATGAGCTACATGCATCATAGGGATGGTGTTAATCGTTCCATCTCTGAGAGAAAACACGTTACGGTTCGTCTAACAATTTATCCACCATGTAGAGGATGCTGTTTTTGGATACTTGGTGTGTTGGGAAAGTATATACTCCCATTTGTCATGTTGCGGTTACAATAATGGGGCCTAGGTTCAATCTATCTGCCACTTATGACGTTACGCTATAAAATGACTGGGGATTTGAAGCGTGCATTTGGTAACATTTCTATTTTTATATTTTTCTCTTTTTTTGTTTCATGGGATAGAAAAAAAAAATAAAAATCCGTTTGTGTATGTTAGTTAATTTTTCTATTCCTCGGGATAGAAAAGTGGCTCAGGAATAGATTTGAAATAGAAATAATAAGTAAAAAAAATCTACTTTTTTTTCGTTTCTAGGAACTAAAAAAGAAACAATGTCATTTTAGAGAAATAATTTCAAATGTCATTAAACCCCAAAATCCTAAAACTCGAAATCCAAAACCCCAATCCCGAAACTTTAAACCCAAAACCTAAAAACCCCAAAACCTAAAACCTAAAATCCAAACCCCAAACTTGAAACCATAAAACCCTAAACCTAAACCTAAACCCAAAAACTAAAAAAATAAACCCTCAAACCAAAACCATAAACCCCAAAACCTAAAACTCTAAATCCCTAAACCCAAAACTCCAGTCCCGAAACCCAAAACCTAAAACCCAAGCCCCAAACTAAAAAACCACCAACCCTAACCCTAAACTCGAAACCATAAAACCCTAAGACCCAAACCCTAAAACCTCAAACCCCCAATCCCAAAACCCTAAAACCCTAAACTTTAAACCCAAAACCTAAAACACTAAACCCTCAAACCCTAAAAACCAAAACCATAAACCCCAAAACCTAAAACCCTAAACCTCAAACTCGAAACCCAAAATCACTAAAATCAAAACCCCAAACCCCACAACTCGAAACCATAATACCCAAAACCTTAAAATCTCAAACCCCAATCCTAAAACCATAAACCTTAAACTTGAAACCCTAAATCCCTAAACCCCAGACCCAGACCCAAACCCCAACCCTAAAACCTAAACCCCAAAACCCATACTCGAAACCATAAAACCCCAACCCTAAAATCTCAAACCCCCAATCCCAAAACCCTAAAACCCTAAATTCTAAACCAAAAACCTAAAACACTAAACCCTCAAATCCTAAAAACCAAAACCATAAACCCCAAAACATAAAACCTAAACCTCAAACTCGAAACCTTAAATCCCTAAACCCAAAACCCCAATCCCCAATCCCAAAATCCTAAACCATAAACCCAAATCCCAAACCCCAAACCCTAAAACCCTAAACTCAAAACCATAAAATCCTAAAACCAAAATCCTAAAATCCTCAAACCCCCAATCCTAAAACCCTAAACCCAAAACATAAAACAATAAACCCTCAAACTCTAAAAACCAAAACCATAAACCCAAAATCTAAACCCCAAACTCGAAACCCTAAATCCCTAAACCAAAACCCCAATCCCGAAACCCTAAACGTCAAACCCTAAACCCAAAACCCAAACCCCAAACTAAAAAAATCCCAAATTCGAAACCATGAAACACTAAACCCAAAACCCCAATCCCAAAGCCGTAAACTCTAAACCCAAAACCCAAAACACTAAACCCTCGAACACTAAAAACCAAAACCATAAACCCAAAATCCCTACACCCAACACCCCAATCCCAAAACCCTAAACCCAAACCCCAAACTCTAAACCATAAAACCCTAAACTCCAAACTTGAAACCCTAAAACCTCAAACCTCAAATCCCAATACCTAAAACCTAAAACATTAAACCCTAAAACCTAAAACCCTAAACCCACACCCAAAATAGGAAACCCTAAAACCTTTAAACCCCAAACCCTAAAACATAAACCCCAAACACCCAATCCCAACCCTAAAGCCCAAAACCTAAAACACTAAACCCCAAAAACCAAAACAATAAAACCCAAAACCCAAAACCCAAAACTCGAAACACTAAATCCCTAAACCAAAACCCAAATCCCGAAACCCTAAACCCCAAAACTATAAAGCCAAAAACCTCAAAATCCAAACCCAAAATCCCAAAACCCAAAACCCGAAACCCGAAACCCTAGAAGCTAAACCCCAAAACCCTAAAGCAATAAATCCTAAAACCCCAAAACACAAAGCACCAAACCCTAAACCCCAAACTCGAAACCATAAAACCTCAAATACAAAACCCAAAATACTCAACCATAAACCCTAAAACCTAAACCCCAAACCCTAAACTCAAAAACCTAAAACCCCAAATCCGAAACTATAAAGCAAGAAACCTCTAATGCCAAAAACCTAAACCCTAAACCACTAAACCCCAAACCCAAACCATGAAACTCTAAATCCCAAACCCCCAAAACCCCAAACTCTGAACCTCAAAACCCTAAACCATAACATCCTAAATCCCAAAACCCAGAACCCCTAGCCCTAAATCCTAACTACAATGTTCTTGATCACTACCCGGCATCTGCTTTGTCTATAAGGAATAATTTACTTTATGATTATGTTAAGGTCATCCAATTCTATATCATAGTATATTCCGATTCTATTTCTAGTCTAGTTTTATCCGAACATAAATTGTTAAGTCTGCATCAACATTTTTATAATTAAATGAAAAAATTGGGAATAGAAATTTTTATGATCATACCAAAACGCATTTATGTTCTTTTCTAATCTAAAAATAGAAATTTTGTGCAATTACCAAAAGCGTTTTTCTGCTTAGAAACTTGTCCAGAAATAGAAAAAACTATTTCTGAACAGAAATTTGTTCTCAAGAAAGGAAATGTTACCATACACACCCAAGTTAGTGAATTGGTTGTGCATTTGCTTTGGGAAGGCGAGAGTATTTTATAGGTAATAGACTTTCCCTTTTCTTTAGGTAGTGTTGATTGGTGTTTACAGTAAATCGACATGCTTCGTATATCCAATTGTCATGCTACGCCCCGACCCAAAGCGCTCTTCGAGGTACTTTCGTTCATCACGAATGGTAAGGTATCTCATCACTAAATGAACGACGGTCTCTCCCTGACCATACCTCACGAGAGAACGAGTATTTGTTTTCTAATATAGTCTATTTAGCCTACATTTTATTTCGGAGTCGCCACTAGTCTTTAATGGTAGACTAGAAACCTAATCGAGACAAGGGAGAACCATCTCGATTTCTGCGAATTAGAGATATTATGAGTAGGAGAACTTGGTTACGTTAATGACTTCGATGTCGAAATCCCTATTGCCCTTTCGGTACCTAACTTGATTTGAAATGTCTAACGTAGCATGCAATTTCTCGAAGCTTATCTGCTAATCCTAACCATTCTAAATGAAGAGGAATTAATCAATTATGAAAAGCACAATCAATTCAAATTACAAACAACAATCCTAATATCATCCCTAAAAAGGAAAATCAATCAAAATAATCAAGACCTAGTGAAGCCGTAAAGGCTTGTTTATTTTTAGGCGTTGTGCCTTTTTTAAGGGTTTTAGGGTTTTTTAGGGGTTAGGCCCCTTTTGGGGTTTAAGCCCCCTTTTTGTGTTTTTTAGGGGTTAAGCCCCTTTTTAACCTCTAAACTAGTGAATTTTCAAAAGAACAACTTGTACACCCCAAAAAATTCTAATATTATTCAAAAGGGGTGGCCACAAGTGTTCTAAACCATTTTGCAATTTTTGAATTTTTTGAAAATTCACGGACCCAAAAAGTAGCCGTTGGACACCTAAGACAGTCCGAGGCTAAATGTTTGAAAGTAATTATAAAAATAGAAAATAGAAAATAGAAAATAGAAAATAGAAAATGGAAAAGACGAATTTACTCCCTCATCCTCCACTCTCTATTTGCCTTCGTTTCCGCAGACCAACATCCATCGGAGAATCAACATCGGCTGTCTCCTTCCTCGACCTCCCGTCGGGAAGCAGAGGAGGAAGCGCGGCGGGAGGTCGAGGAAGGAGATGCTTGACTTCTTGGTGCCTCTCGTGACTCTAGATTTGGGCACCACCCGTCGACCCGTCTCCACCTCTTTCGGCGTTGCTCGTGATCTCGGTATCGCGACATTTCGCCAGAGCACGAGCGTTTTTTCCATGGCGGAGGAAGTCGCTAAACGGCTCGTCGTCATTGGTAGGGTCTCTCGCTCTTTGCGTTTTCTGCGTTTTGGTTTTTGTGAAGCAAAATGCATGCGAGACTGAGAGGAGTCGCCGAGCGTGGGTTGCGTGTGTATAAGATGAATCGATGGAATAGGGCACGCGCTGGGCGGTCGCGTGCAGTGCATATGCGTGCCTCTCGGATTTGGGACTTCGCGACAAGGTGAAAAGACCCACTTGTGCGAGGGCCATAATAAATCATTGAATTTCTCTCGAAACACCATATGATGCGACACCGTTCAACCCATCGCCTAAGACGGCTCCGACCCAAATGTTCCAATTTGAAGAAAGGTAAGAGGGGAAACAATCTCAGCTGCACTGGGGCATTCTTGTCGTTGGACAAAGTGGGTCTCGAGCATATTGCTGAATTGCTGGAGACAGATCAAGGAGAGAGGAGGAAGACGAAATCAAAGTGAGAGGGAGGGAGGGAGTAGCAGAGCAGGTGCGGACGTGGGGTCGGCCATGTACACGTGGCAACACGGTTCTCAAGTACCGCATGTTTTATCCCCAGACTCGGTCGTCCGTCCACTGCAGAACAAACCGGCTTGCACCTTTACCACTGTGCTAGACAAGTTCCATAATACAAGGCAAGTGGATGTTTAAAATATATAAATATTGACGCGAGGTTTTATTAGTTTCACGCTTTTACAGGAAAAACAATGAGTAAAGAGGAATAGTTGTCCGACACTGAGCTTATAAATCACTACGTCGTGAACAAGAGTCTGTATCTTGTCGATTTACCGAGCTACAGGTGAGCTTCAAGCACCTGGCTTTTTGCCTTGTTTTGAGTGAGGTCAGTCAATTCGGAGTCCTTAGACTGGGACACCGAAAAAACTTTAGATTACAGAAGAATCAGGGGACAACCAAAATGAACTCCTCGGCTTGACTAATGTATAACAAGAATCCTCCATATTCTAGGACTCGGAACCTATATTTCCCCACTTTTTCTGAAAAAGTAGAGAGAACCTTCTGTTGTTTATTAATTATTTTTACTTTTCTCTGAGAAGGCTCCTTCACAATGTGGCCTCACTTAGTTTGTCCAAAATCGATGAAGAAAATCCCAAGCACACCCACAACAGGCTGACGAAATGTCTGGTAAACTGTCAAGGGAGATGGTTCCCTTGTGTCGCTAATTTAGCCTTCTTCACTTGCATCCATGTACGCTGTCACCTGACACAGAAATGAACGGGTGGTTCTTTTTCAGTCCTTCAATTTCATCACCATATATCCCTCGTGCATAATATGGCTACTTGGACTTGAGCAGGTCCTCAAATGTTCCAACCCTATGGTCTCTCTTTTAAATTTCTAGGGTTGTAAAACCTTCGAGGGGATACTACCTGTTGAGGAGGCGGGAAAAACATATCCCTGACAAACAACGGTACCTAGGTTATCCGGCCGCCGGGCTCGTCCACACAAAATTTTTTTGTATCGTATATTATTCCAATAGGTTCAAATGTGCTACCATTCTAACACCGCGATCGCAAGAACAAAGCCATTATTTCGCCGGTGACCGCTTTAATCCATTTGCTTGCTTTTATCCTGACTGAACCACTATATTTCAGTGGGGACTCAATATGAACTTTACTGTTAACTTTTAGGGTCGTTTTGTTTAGATTTATAAGAAGAAGAAGAGGAAGTGAGTTTGTTTACTTTCTCACTAAAAAATCATATATTCGTCCAAATCCGAAAGGTTGCAAAAAATTATATGTAAATTTGCGGATCATATGTGCACGTTGGCGCGATAAGATTAAGTTTGAATAACGTCAAAGTGCATGGGACACTATGTTAGGACAAAGCAAAAAGTCAAATGTAAAAAATCATTCCGGACACAAGGTAGCTTAGTCCTCTGCTCTGTTCAGCTTGTAAATTTTAAATGGACTTTCATTTGATGTCGGACACTTCAATTTAACGTACAAGAATTCTAAATTATGACTAGAGTGAGATCCGTTTAAAGCATGGGACTTGGTCGCTTGAAAAAATGAACCAAAATACCCCTTAACATACTTATTTCTCGTGGGTTAGCATTATCATGTTACTTGATCTCAATCACTCTAAAAATTAATAAATTTAAAGTCTTCTATTGCGTAAACATCTTTGATATATCATATTAGTATTAATATTGAAGTAGATTTAATAGATAAATGGCACTTGAGGATACAACGGTTGAGTACATAATTTATCTGTTCGGAGACGAGGTTTACCAAACATGCCGGCTTATGACTTGACAACATGAACACCACGATGCATCTTGCCAAACTCAATTGGAATTCGTTGAAGTGGCTCATGCCCCGCTCGCTCTAAATAGGCGGCAAAACGTCTTACCAAATGGCATATTTTAAACTTTCGGCTCAATTTCCTCACAATAGATTAATGTACTGATTAATCAAACGGTAGTTCAATTTGAAATTTCAAGGAATTTTAGGAAAAAGAAATCTCCTGGAAATGACGATAAAGACTCCCGGGTTACAAAGCCAGGCGACTCTATAAATGCTAATCCTAATCTCTGGTGGCTGTCGATCTTGATGGTAGACTTGGGATGACGGAGCCAGGGACCACCGCCCTCGGGACTGCTCGGTTTTTTGTTTGACTTTTACCAAATATATACCCTACGATTTGTGAAATATATCACGCCTTCAGAGATAGATACTGGAGTTTGATTTATGTCGCCTCCCCTAAGCTTTGTTTCTACATCCTCTATTGAATTCTTTATATCATTACAGGTTTGACGTTCCATATTAATTTTCCAAATTCTGTGAATTCATTCTAGAGTCCAAGACAAGAAACGACGACCAAATAATTGTACTGCATATGACATAATTAAAGGTCAAGGCCGAACCAAAATGGCATAAGTCTAACATACGATGCCAAAGTCTTGATTAATCCGAGAAAGCTCGTCCTCTAGAAACTAAGCGACGAGTGATACGTATTGGTAAATAATCGAGAAAAGGAGAATAACACGGTGTATTAGATAATATTGAGGGGCAAAGTACCAAAAAAGTCATAAATCTATTGTATCAGTATCATTATTGGTAAACCTTTCAATTGGACCAATTTAATCTTAAACATTTTCGCATTGGTACCAATTAAGTCCACATGGCCAATTTGGGGCGGCAATTGCTGACGTGAACGCGTATTCTCCTACGCGGCACTGCCTACGTTGATGCGGACAAATTTTTAATATTTTTTCGAATTTTTTTTATTAATTTAATTTTCTTCTTATTTTCTTTTCTTTTCTTTTTCTTTACACTCGCCGGCCGACCATCGCTAGCCATAGGCGAGATAGCCAGTGACCCTCGCCTATTGCCTGGCGAGGGCATCGGGCCCTCACCCACCATGAATGAGGGTGTCGGCTCCTCGGCCAAACCAAGCGAGGGCGTTGCGGCCCTTGCCTATGACCAGCAAGGACGAAAATGCCCTCCCCTAGATCTAGGTGTGGGCACAACGGCTCTCGTCGCCCAAGAGTATAAAGAATAAGAAAAAAATAAAGAAAATAAAAAAAATCGAAAAAACTATTTAAAATTTGTCCGAGTAGGATCGCCGGCGTCCACATCAGCAATTTCTGGCCTAAATTGGCTCGATGGGCCTAACCGGTATCAATGTGAAAAGGTTTGGGACTAAATCGATTCAATTAAAAGATTAAGATTAAATTGGTACCAAAGTAATAGATCTAGAAATTTTTTGTTGTACATTTCCCCGATCTTAAGCTTCACTTTAGATTGTTGACTTGGTAAAACCAGTATTAAGATCTCAAAGCCCGTTGATATCGGACAGACTGTTCTATTGACTACTTGAATAAGTTTCCAACTCACTTTATAAAATGAAGGATTTGAAAATAAAATCCAAAAAATGATCGCCTATATCGTTTAAAATAGTTAGTTATGGAAAAATGCATTCGTTATCGACAATAATTTTTGTTTAAATATTGTCATGGACGATGAAAAGTTTTTGTTTATTCATTTTTCGAAAAATATAAGCGATTATTTTTAAGAAAATATTTATTAATTATTCATTTTTCGCAAAATAAATGCACATTTTGAGATAGCTTAGCCCCTTTATTGACCTTGGCAATAAGTCCCAAGCCAATTGAGTAAAAATGTTTATTTGTTTAATAGCTTCAACTATTAATTGAAAAAATTGATTTGGCGATTCAATCGGCTGAACCGGTATGAACAGGAAGTCGAATTGGTCTGGTTTAAAAATTGCTCGACATTGGTGGTAATTAATTAAAAATTAGGCTTAATATCATGAAAAACCCCAAACTTGTACACCTGTAAAAATTTTATCCTCAATTAGTTTCTATTAAATTTTACCATCAAATTTCTGAGTTGGAAGACATGTGGCAGTTGACGAATACGCTAGTTTGGGGTTTTACCCTCCGTTTGTCATATGTGTACCAGTTTATAGTTTTTTGTAATATCAATCTAATTTAACGGAAGGTAAATTTGTCACAAATGTACTAGTTTAGGATTTTCGATATTCAAAAAATTAGTTTAGTGTAAATTTGTCACATGTGAACTAATTTCCGATTTTTTGGGATAAAAAAGTTAGTTTCGGATAAATTTATCATAAATGTACCTATTCGAGATTTTTCGTGATATTAATCCTAAAAATTAGTTAACACGTTATTCCATATAGGCATTAGAGTCTATGCAACGGGAACCGTGGGAAAGCAATGTTGCAGAGCCGCACGTGACTCCACGAAACGCATACTTGGCCACGTGAGACATGTTGCCATGCGATGATACCGATGCCTAAAGCTAAACCTTATCCATCCGTCCAAAACAAACGGGCTAATCTAAAAAAAAAAGACCCAACTTTAGGTTAGTTTCAATTCCGTCCCAAACTCTTCTTTTGTTGAAAAAATCCAAATTTTCATTCTAATCCCAAATATGTTTCCACTTAAAAAAGCCGCCATTTATTTCTTCAAAACTATCAACATAACAAAGCTATTGTCGTTATATACGAAAGCGAATGTGTTGATGAAAATGCAAGTTCTGATAATAAACTTTTAACTAGCCCCGACATTCATAATATTCAAGAAACCAATGGCAGTTTTGCGACTCTTGAGCAAATTTGGTACTAGAGTGAAAATTGAAGGCTTTCTTTCAGAAAAGAAAAAGGTTCAGGGTAGAATTGAGATTAGACTTAAAATTAGAGGATTTTTTAGGGAATTAGACCCAAAACAAACAAGCCTTTGATTGATGTGATAAAAACATTATCCAATATCGAGTAAGATATACTTCTCCTTCAAAATTCGGGAACACAGACATGGAAATCCGTCTATATGGAAGTTAATGAGACGCTTTGTAAATCTCACGAATCGATTAAGTCCAAAACTTCGATCTATGCAAGCAACTCTCATCTAGAGCGATAGTCAAGCTTTTAATGAAATTCAAACATGTGACTTTCAGTTTTCAAGTAAAACGTATCTTCATTGTCTCGATCAACCTCATCCATCATCCTTGCACTCTCCCGCGTTCACAATTTGACAGCAACTTTAAGGATCGCCAATTAATGTGAAAATGGATAATGACAGAAACGGTCCATGAGCTTTAGCCCAATATACAATTGGATCCCCGAACTTTTAATTTGTTGAATGTAGTTCATAAACTTTAGCTTAATGCTCAATATGGTTCATGAACTTTTAATTTATTCAATGTGGTTCCTGGACTTTTGGTACATGTTCAATTTAACCCCCGAACTACATGAAAAAGTTCAATGCAATTCCTAAACTTAAATTAATGGAAGGACTGCATTGAATATTTTCATTTAGTTCAGGAACTAAATTGAACATGTACCAAAAGTTCAGAGACGACATTGAACAAATTAAAAGTTTAGGGACCATATTAAATATTATAATAAAGTTCAAGGACTACATTGAATAAATTAAAAGTTCAGAGATTAAATTGTATATTTGGTCAAAGTTCGGAGACTGTTTGTATTTTTTTTTTTCGTGTGAAAAATATGAAGACTGAGTGACAATATTTACTTGCACGACAGCACTCTGGGCCCCACGTTTTGGCTCGCTATAGGCCGTGGGACCATTCCGAACCGAAATGTGGACCTTACATTTCGATTTCGTAAAATGAGAAAAGGATGGAAAAGGATGGAATGATCTTTTATCCGTCGACCTCGTTTTAGGTCAACCAAGTTTCACATAAATAAATAGCACGTGAAGCATGTGCATGTACAGTTTACATAAGGGCGTGCTTATATGTTGCTGTTCTCGCCATCATAAGCCATCATAAGCCAAGCATATCCAGCGCACGCACACACTCTCTCTCTCTCTGCTTATGGCCGTGCCCATCTCAAGAAGGCCATCCCCGTGAAGCCCCCACTCCTGGTGTTCACGCCAATGCATCACCGGACCTTCGCGGCCCCGCATAGCACGACCCCGGCCCTCTGCGTTGCGGCGGGTGGGACCAGGCTATGCCTGCGGCCACCGCACTACCCATCATCTGCGCAGCCGCCTTTGCCCACGAGAACCTCCCCTTGACAGACCGGCCCGACCCGTAGCCCAAGCTTACGGCCCAAATGTTGATCCCATGACGGGGGACGGCATGGTCCTCTTTGGGTTTGAGCTACTTGCGGGGTCCGACGACCCAGCCCAGGACAACTTGCAGCGGATCCTCCGCGCGATCTTGGAGTTCGCACACGTGCGGTGGTGTCGCAAGGGATGGTGTACGGGCAATACCACGAGGTTTGTTGCGTGGACGGGATCGTTGGGACCCCGATTAGGCCGACCATGTGTGGGCAAAGAAGGAAGGGGAGCTGCACACGTGAGCGGCAGCGATACTGGAGGGCGGAACGGAGGAGCAAACTAAGGGGTTGAGGACGTACGGATTTTATGTAGGGATGATAAGGGGGATGATGGTACGGGGGCATGGAAGAATAGAGGATGGAGCATTGAATACGGTTGAAGAAATGAAGAAATTGGCTCTCAATGCGTAGGAAGGTTTCGATGAAGGGAAGGTTGAGGCAGTCGCCAACATTCTTGATGCCAACATGTCCTAATCTTTGCCCTAGGGTTATGATAAAATTGAATGTTAACATTAATCAGGTGAAAAAGTGCCATTTTTTTTTGTAGACTTTTTACCCACAAAAAGTGCCGAGGCTACTCTTTGGATTGTCATATGACATTTTCCTTTTATTTTCATTATTTTTTAATAAAAAATTAATAGCCTCGTGGGTTGATTAAAAAACGATTGGCCGCATCAATTGACTTTACAGAGTCAGACAAGCTCTAACATTCAAAAATTAATTAACGTGAGAGAATGTGAAGATTCAATCACATGAAAATAATTGCCCCACTTTGCTTATCCTAAATAAACCCTCAACTTTATCTCCCATCCCAATCCCATCCTAAACTTTTTTTGGTCCCTTGAAAACTCTCACCTTTAAGCCCTATCCCAATTCTACCTTATTTGACAAAAAAAAAAAATCTACCCCAATTTGTCCCATAAAAACCCTAAACTTAGGTTCGCTCCCTATCTTATCCTAAGCATTTTTTGTCTCGTAATAATCACTAACTTTTACTTGAGTTTCAAATCTGCCTAGATTAATCATCCGTTCAAATTTCTCATAGACAACCGAGAGATGAAAAACTCCCATGCGCAAGCTGTTTGCTCGCAAGCCGAGTATCCCGAGTGTGAGCTCTCCAAGCGCAAGCTCTCTGACCATGAGAGGTTGAAGACTCAGTGCAAAATCGAAATCCCCAAGCGAGATGGAGGAAGGCTCTTTTAAGAATAAGAGCAATTGAAAAAAGCCAACTCTAATTACTTTAGTTTTTACTCGGATTATAGATCCAAGAATACGTCGTTTGGGCTGAAGTGGAAATTTATCTCCATAAGATGTCTTTTCGGATAAAAAAAAATTGGAGAAAACTAGGGCAATGACGTGGAAATGCCACAGAGGATCATTGAGGGCGATTTTGGAGGGAAGGTTAATGGGGACAGATATGGGACTCAAGTAAGCGTTGGTGGTTTTTTATGAGACGAAGAAAAATTTAGGGTAAAGTTGGGATTGGAACTAAAGTCGGGAGTTTTTTATAATACAAAAAAATGAAGGATAGAATTGGAACTAGAGCTAGAATATGATTATCATTGGCCACTCATTAGTGGAAACCTTTTCCATTTTATCTTGATAAGCCTGAGTAAACTCATCGTCCCAGCTGCCGAAAAAGTGACATGCTAAACGGGATAATTACAAAAAAAAATTCCTAAATCTATTGCACTTTTGTCAACTTTGTCTTAAATCTTTTAATTGTGCCAATTAAGTCTTAAGCCTTTTCACATTTTGCCAATTAAATACATCCAACTAATTTTGACCAGAAATTTATGACGTTTTGCTAAAGTGGATATTTTTTTAAAAAAATTGAATTTTTTATTTTATTTTTTGCCCTTTTACTTTACTTTCTTTTTTTTTGGTTTTTAGAGTGAGGACCAACAACCCTCGCCAGATTTAGGTGAGGGCTTGCACGCCCTCACTTTAGCTGTTGAGGGCCGCAAATCTGGCAAGGGCCACAATGCCCACGCCAAATTTGGGCAGCAGCCATCCCCAAGCCCTCAATGGCCACAACGAGGATGTCGCGGCCCTCACTCCACAAACATAAAAAAAAAATTAAAGAAAAGGGAAAAAAAGAAAAAAAATGCAATATTTCAAAAAGGTTATTAAATATTTTATTAAAAATGTCCACCAGCCTCTTTGTCAGCAATTTCCTGCTAAAATTGGCCGGTTAGATTCAATTAGCAAAACATAAAAAAGTTTAGGATTGAATTGGAACAATTAAAGATTTACGACTGAATTGACAAAAGCGCAATAGGTTTATGACTTTTTGGTAATTTTCCCGGTTTTATACTTCAACATTGATTGCTAGAGCCATTTGATTTGTCTCTCTTCTTGTGATCTTATTCTGTATAAATGTAAAGAAACCATGTCGGAAAATATTATGATTTAGTTGGCGGCTCGGTCTATTGCAGTCTACCTTCGACTAATTATCTCTAATCTAATTAAGTTTTATTGCCGCTGAAATTGGATTGGCCTCTAGATGACATGGATTAGACCGAAGGATTTCTAATTGCAGTTGCGATATAGCCTGTGGATTGGCCGTGCTAGATACGTTACATGTGTCAAGTTGGATTGAAAAATTACGAGTCATGTCTATTACATGTGAACCCAGCTCAAGAATTTCCTTTGGAGCATTGACGATCGTGTTGAGAACATACTTTGGGAGGAATTACCTAAAAAGTCAAAAACTTATTGCACTCATGCCAATTTAGTCATCAATATTTTAATTTGATTAATTTAGTTTTAAATTTTTTAATGATTTGCCAATGTAGCCCTTTTCGATCAATTTTGGTTAGAAATCACCAATGTATATGCCAGCCATTCTATATGGCAAAGCTGATGCTAAAGTTGACAATTTTTGCAATATTTAATAATTTTTCTGATGTTTTTCTTTTTTCTCCTATCTCCCTCTGCCGGTTTGTAGCCTCAGCAGTGCCCAACAAAGGTTGCCAACCTTAGGCGAGGGCTGCATCTTGGCATGGTCACGATGCCCTCACTCGCCGCAAATGGAGCCCTCGCTCAGTGCTAACAAGGGTCACATAAAATATGAATTAGCCTTTCCTCGTCACTGTGACCGGTGATTAGGGCCTCTGTGACGGTCCTCGGGAAGGCCGAGACCCGGATCGCGGAACTGGAAAATCTTGGATTGGACTACACCTTTATTAGCATCCGAAAAAAGGGTAATTCATATTTTATGCGCAAGCCTAATTTTCCAAGTTGATAGGTTTATTGAGGGAGACAGTTTTCCTGCAGCAAAGGAAGCCCAGGTGATTGCGGACGATGTCTTCTCATTGTTCGTTAGAGCAGAGGTCGATAAAGTCAAGTTAGTGTACATTAAGTTTGTGTCATTGATCAAGTCTGATCCGGTTATCCGTACTTTGCTTCCTTTGTCGCCTAAGGGAGAGGCACTTGCCGACGGGGATGAGTTGTTCAGATTGACTACTAAAGAAGGGAAATTGTCAGTTGAGTGGGAGCAAATTGAGAAGAGGAACAGCGAGATTCCGCCTCTGTTGAAATTTGAGCAAGACCCTCTTCAGATTCTTGATGCTATGATGCCTCTGTATTTGAACAGCCAGATTCTGAGGGCACCGCAGGAATCAATTGCGAATGAGCTAACTGCTACGATGAATGCCATGAGTAATGCGACCGAGAATGCCGGTGAATTGAAGAAGGATCTCTCAATTGCTTATTATTATTGGAAATTGTGGCTGGAGCTGAGGCACTAACAGATTTTGATTAGTTTGGAGGCTTGAGGCACTTACAATTTTCATTTATTAGGAATCTCCAATTCTTTCATGACTTGTTTCCCTCTGCTATCTGCACATACTTTCGCCAAGACTTGGAGGTTTTGTTGGCTGATTGTTTGATTGACAATATCTGAGTGGAGAAGGTAGCCTCTTGTTGTTTCACTCTTTGTGCTCTGGCTAGGAAGAAAAACTCTTCGCCATATTTTGGTTCATCGCAACTTCACAAAAAGAATTAGTTGTTGTATACCTTTGTCAATCATCTTTATCGTATTTTCTCATTATTTCTTCTCTGCTCCATTCTAACCTAAAGTCATTACATTAGGAGACCTGAGAAAAGTAATATGATGTCCAGTGCACCCACGTTTTGTGTTGGAATCTTTCTGGTTAATATCTCATTTGGTAGTGGGATCATTCGACATTTATCTTCTCACTGGAGAAACACTAGTTACTCCCGTTGCTGGAGTGGGATCGGTGATTATGCGGTTCCACGGCTGTTTTGGTCAAATGGACATCAACAAATGAGAAGTTTGTTCTGTGTTGCTGGCAGAATTGGTGCTGTAGGCCGCATATTTCGGATAGCAATTTTTCATGGAAGAGAAAATTGGCCATGGTGGTAAGCACTCCACCTCGTTTGCTCTTTTACTGGTATTTAGCTAGTAATGAGGATCATACAGCTCGTGAATGGACATGTTCCCTCCGTTTTATAAGTGTCTGGAGGGAAATACTTTAAGGTGTTGATTTCATCTTCAACTTTCTCTGTACTGCCTTCTTCCTAGCAAATCTATTGACAATTGTAATTGTAAGAGTTGATATTCCTCCTTCAGCGGCCTGACTTGCACTCGCCCGACTTCTGGATCAACTTAAGGAGGGAGCTTCCATAGTCGATTCCTTACCCTGCCTTCTCTAGCTGTTCTCCTGCATTCTGATCAGTTTGTTTGCAATTATATGACCAACAAAAGAATGAGAGTAATTGAAGAGATGTGAAGTAGAGAATAAAAACGATGGAGGGTTCTCGATATATTTTGCCGTGGGAGAGAGTGTCATTGGCGGAAATACATACCTCAAATGTGCTTTGGCGTTACCTTCTTCATGGTTTGTGCTAGCCAGTGTTTTTGGTCTCTATTACCTAACTGATATTAAGATTTGCACCCAATGGAAAGGCCACATTGATAGAAACTGTAAGCAATCGATGTCGGTGGATTATATTGTGAAGAGCTCAACTTGCGTCCAGAGACCTCTTGGAGGAGTTCCCATACTTGTGATGATGACGGATTAGCGACTTTAATACAAATGGAGCGCAGTTTTTCCAGACCATTTTGCAGTTTAAGCCCAGCGGACTGGTCTGAGTGGACTGTCGGACCCATGTACATGTTGATAATGAATCCAATATGTTATGCTTTTGTAGTGATTCTTGAACAATTTAGGCAGGCAAGGATGCTTGATAAGGGATATTGGATGATGTGAATCCAGCAAAGGGTCGAGCATTATTCATTCGCTTTTGGCATTTTATCCTATCAATTTTTTAGCATGGAGTTTTTCGCATCAACTCTAACTCAGGAAGTCCTTCTCCCTCTATCAAAAACACTTTACTGTGTTCCATGCCGCTGCGAAGCAACATGAGGGTGTTGCAATCTAGCGATGGATTCTGATAATGGTCCGTTTTGTTTGAGTATTTTCATCAAGAGAGTTAGGATCTCTTCACCTTAAGTAACTTTGTGACTGATGATTACTCGATGATCTGGTTTTCCTCCCAAAGAGATTCAACTGATGGTATGTTTAGTATGAGGAAATTAGCTTGGAATGGAGAGCGCATTTCAAGATTAATTTCAGTTTTTCAGTTATGGTGTTAAAGAGCAGGAATGCTCAATGGCTCCTCCCAGTCCAAACGAGAATCATACAGTGGCCTTTTTATTCCACATAATCCCGAGCATATATTAACAAGTTTTGACTTCAAGTTCGTACTCCCATTTTTCTCTAAGATAATCTTACTCAGGCTTCATTTGTTTTGAGAAAAAATGAATAATTTGGATAATATTTATCTAAAAAATGGTTACTTACGTCGCTTACAAAAATGAATAAGCGAAAAAAAAAATTCACCGTCCACAAAAACGTTAGAGCATAATTATTGTCGGTAGTGAAAATATTTTTTATCGACAGATTTTTTTTGGATATACAAGCGATTATTTTTAGAAAAATATTTTCCAAATAATTAATTTTCCGCAAAACGAATGGTAGTATTGATTACTTTCATCATAGACTACCCAGCAGTGCCGTTACCCATACTTTTTATCATTAAAAAGTTAAAATCTATCACAAAACAATTACATTCGTACTCTTATATACTCAATTTGAATGAAAACAGGATAGGTACTAGGGTGCGCGGCAGAATAAAATTCATTTTGCATGCATTATGAACCATGACGGATTGATTTATGGATATATTTTGTATATTTCTCTTCATCGCATAACTACTGTTTTTAGTTCATTTTGCTATGTACATAACAATTTACTAGTACAATAAGATGTTTGTAATTAGATTGAGATTCTGAAATTTTATCTTGAATATTTCACTTCATTTACCAAACTCTTAAACTTTTGTTGGTGGAAGAAGTCCTATTATTAAGGTTAAATGCATTAAATGTGCTAAAATTTCTTTTACTACTTATAAAACATTTAATCTTTTTATCTGGAACAAAGAAAGTCTTCTCTCATTAAATTACATGCACTCAATATCCAAAGTCTATTTTAGTATAATATATTACATCAAATTACCCTAACGAACATAAGAAGGAATACTTTATTTTCTAATCGACTTTTACTCGCTGCCAACTGGAATTCAAATTATTTTCCTCATTTAATTCATTCATATCCATTAATATTGTTTCAACTTCATGTCATTATGCCAAATATAGCACTATCGTACATTTATATTCGTCCTAGAACCAATGCACAATGTGCGTGTCACGTACATTACGTAAATGAATTTGAGTAAGTTTTTTTCTTTTTTAGGTACTTGGTAATTTTCTGGTTTTTGATTGCTTTATGATTCTAGCCTTTGAAAAAAATATTTTTTTTAGAGAAAAAAAGATGAAGACGGAGAATTTAAATGAGACAAATAACTCAGTGACATCATCATTATTTTCTTCACGTTCAAATTTTTTTAAAAGAGCTGGGTCGGAGCCAGACCCGGTTCCCTTTGTTTTTTTCTTTTCTCTGTGGGCTGGGTCAGGAAAACAAAAAGTAGGTTGGGCCGGGCCGGGCCGGGCCGGGTTTTAGTTTTTAGGTTTGCCGGGCTGGGCTCATTCCCACGGTGGGCCAGGGCCGGCGGGCCCGGGTCGGATCTCCAGATCCAACACGGGTACATTATTATTATTATTATATTATATTATGTTCCCATCTGTAATTTTAATGGTGACAATAATGGGGCCTGTCTATCTGCCGCTTATGACTTATTGTTCCCTTAAGCTCCCAGATGACTGGGGATTTGAACCTAAAAAAACAGTAATTCAGTAAATTGGTTCTGCATCTGCTTTGGTAAGATAGAGGTAATATACTTTTCCCTTTTCTTTGGGTGATGTTTATGCGAAACTAATATGCTTCATATACCAAAAAAACTTAATTTGCTTCAAGCTTCTAAGCCCTGCTGAGTAGTATTTATACCATTGCTCATATGCAGTCGATTGTTTTTTGCTAACAGAGGCAGTGTTATGAAACTGGGTAGGTTCTTAGAAAAAAAAAAAAGAAATACTGGCGAAATACTAAAGGCTGGGGGTTCCAGCTATTCTTCCGTGGTCGAGACAACAATTATGTAAGAAATCATAGTTTTTAGCTGGACCGCTGAATTTATGCTTCATAAGTCGTGAATGCAATGAGAAATATATGCATCGTCAAAAGCTGAAAAACATAATAAGAGATTTGTCACAAAGGTGTTTTGACCAGGGGCGATTCTCTGAAAACACACTTGTGGGTTGTCTTCACTTTCTCGGGGAACAGTGATAGCTCGATGCAAAATGGATTCGTATTTTGACAGTTGATACTTGGAATTATAGGATTCATCTATTCTTCAAAACTCAATGTTAGATACCTTTGAGGTGACCAGCTGCCTTCATGTTACAGATTTTCTGGCACCTGCCCCAGCTCGTTCAACATATCGGGTCGCTGATCTGCCGTGGAACGCAAGGATTGAGATCGAGTGTGTTGCAGCACTTCAGTGGGCTTCTCCACAATTGGATGCAAACTTTGTCAATGAATACCATTTATGAGATTAGTGTAACCGGATGAAACTTGTGCAATTGTCGCGACAATCTTGATTTGCGATGCGGCACTCATTTTTGGACTGTCTACTCATATTCTCTCATGTTGTGTGGACCTAATAACATGAGAATGATCCTAGTGGCAGCTCCTTTAGTTTCCTCATTCCCTACCTAGTCAGAGAGGCCGGAAGCAGAACGAAGTGATATCAATCGAGGGACTTATGAGATGCTGTATTGCCGTGTTTAAAGGTTCTTCTGCAGTCACTGAACTTAGATGCATAAGAACTACCTTCGTCCGCAGCGCGTACTAACAACACAACCACTCGTTAATCTAGGAGCAATAACAGCCAACTCGGCTGTGCAAACTATCCAAGAGACGTGGCTTTAATCACCTTCCGCATGTATCGTGTGATGTTCAAAACTACTTTTTACGTTGCTGGAAGATGACATGACACCTCGCTGCCCGATTCTTTACCTTTTCGACAAAAGTACGTTCGGCATGAATCGTGAAATTCAATTTTGTTTTCTTGTCGGTACGAGTCAATTCCAGTAACGTTTCAAGAACACTGTAGTTTTCCGACATAAAAAAGAAAAATAACTCAATGATAGTACTTTATGATGACAAAACATGCAACAGATCTGCAAGCCAAGTCCATGAGGAGCTTCCTCCAACCAAAGCAATACATGTTCATCTGCAACTGGTCATCGGCATTCTTGAAAATTGACATGCCCCAATATTGCTTTCTCGGATCGGATTGGCTCTCCCATGTGATTTAGTGCCAGTCTACGCTTCCTACCCTCAGAAAGCAGTTTAGCAAACCTGTAACCACATGGCGTGTAATTGCAATTAGCGATAAAGCAAAGGATCAAAATATAAACAGAGAATTTACCTTATGAGAGCCTCCGCATTGGTCTCTTTAGAACAGGGCTCTAAAAGGCCAGTTTTTCGACTTCTCTTAGAAAGAGGTTTTCTCAGCAATTGTTCGCCAAATTTAACTAGATTCGCCAAATTCTTCTCGGTGGCTTTGTCCATGGAATATAGATCCCCACACAAAGTATCATCCTGAACACATGATATTAAAATTGGAAAAGTCTATCGCAATTTAAGAACATGACTTTAGTAAGTGCTTCAGCCAAAAAATTTAACCTGAATCCGAAGGTAGTAATCTTCGGCGTTAAGAGTGCCGATAAGCATGTCAACGTTCGCGTCGACCATGTCCATTCTTACTCCACCCAAGAAGTCCAAGTTTGCGCATTCGCGCGCATTGAAATCATGTTCCTTCTTGGTCCCCGTTCCAAGAGATAATAAGAGAAATTGACCGTGCTCCGCCGCTTCGCCCCAATCGTCAGTCCCTCCCGTCACTTCGCTCACTGCTTCGCTTATTGCAAGGCAACCCTACAAGCGAAAACAAACATAACATTCAGTTTCAAGGAATAAATCTTAAAAGGAAAAAATAGCCCTATCAAATTCAAGAAATGCAATCACAAGATTTTATAAATGTACCAGATTATTTTCCGCAATACTGCCATCTACAAGATTGAATGCCGTGATCTTTCCAGAAGGGTCGACCGTCTCAAAACAGTGGGAGGGCAGGTAATATGGTGTTGCCATAGCTGCGATGCATATATCGGAAAGGAGGGCATCTCGACTCGGTGATGTTTTTAACTAAAAAGCAAAAGTCCCAACAAAATAATCATCATGATTTGAAAATATCGAGAACATAATTGAAAACAGAAGAATGAATACCTCATGGCTCGAGAATATGGCTAAGTCATTCAACTTAAAATCGTAATCCACAATCACTACGTTGGTCAATGTGTCGTGCAACCTCTTTTTCCCTAGTAATTCCTTAACAACACTGCGAAGGTACTTCCCATCATATTTTGGACCCCGAGAAGAGTTAATCACCTCCTCTACATACCGCAGCATCCGAGTGTGCATTCTGCGTTTATAAAAAAAAAAGACTAATTTAATTAGAATAAGATACCTAAAATCGACATAGTTACCCTAATTTAATTGGTGAATTAGATCAACTGAACAATCAGTAAATGTATACTTTAAATCAACATAATATCTCAACTTTACATTTCACATGGAATGGTCATGGAAAAAAAAGGACTTGATGAATTTCATTAATTACCTGGGTTGAGGGAAAATCCTTGGGCTTTCTTTCACATAAAACTCCTCGATATCTTTCGCGGCGAATAAAGGGCGGCTTCTCTCGTTCGGGCAAGTGAGCATCGCCGCTGTCAATCCGCCGGTGTTTGTTCCGCAGATCATGGAGAAGTAATCGGCGATCCTTGCGTTTGGGCCGTCGAGTTTCTACAGAAACAGTGGCCAAATGTACTCAAATCTCAACCAAAAGTATGTGAAAGAGAGAAATTATTCATGTAGAAAGTCGCCCGACTTACCTGAAGTTCGGACTCTAAAAAACTGAGAATAACTGCCGGAATTATTCCTCTAATTCCTCCTCCATCGATGCTCAGAATGGGGATGAGGTTCTGGTTGATTTCCATCGATCAAATCTTCTCAACTATTCACAAGCGAGAGAGAAAAAATAATTGACTCAGCAGCGAGAGCGAGATTTGTGTAGAATGGATCAGATGAAGCACTAAGATAGTGTGTCCTGTATATATAACATGAACGTTGCTCCAACGGAACAGGAAAGTAAATATTTGGTTCTCAAAAATATCTAGAGACCATGCCAAACAGGAAATAACATCAAAGAGGAAATTAGGATAGTTACCATTGGCGCACCTGCTGACTAGGCAATATCTGCCGAAACAGTGAATAAAGATACTGAGATGCATACACCAAATCTGTAGCCGCCACGTGTAAATATATAGTTTCCTAATTTGATGTCTTCTATCTATGGAAAATTTCTACTTCCCCGAAGAAAAAAGAAATATATATAGCTTCCTAATTGACAAGAACTTTCCCATATTGTATGCATGGCAAGTTTGATTAGACATAAATAAGACGAAATTAAAAATTGATTAAGTTGGATGTAAACTTTTATACTTCAGCTATTGCGCTCAATCCCTATGCTGACCTCACTGCCGTTCAAGCGCCGACTTAGTTACCTAGTTCACATGATCAATCTCAATTCAACTAAATACTCGAGCATTAAACACAAATTCGAGGCATTTAAACACAAGATACGGAGAAAATAAATCAAATAACGCCTTTTATTTGTGTGTGTGTATATATATATGTAATCATGTTCAAATGTACAAAGATTCCGCAACACAAAATCCAATATAGATCTAACCACACATACAATGCCTCATTAGTCACATTTTTTTGGATGAGTTTATGTACACAGAAACTGAGAATAAACCCATAAGCCCCGAATCCTAGAGGTGGTGATCGCCACCACCCCACTCCCGTGTGGGAATGTTGGCCATTAGGGGGAGTGGCCAACCCCCTAGTGGTTCAACCCTTCTTCATCAGGCAGACTAAGTGCACACAAATCTTAGCATGAGCACTGGAATTCCAGTAAATTTGCTCGAGAATAACTAATGCCGGCCTCTACACCGGCGACCATCACCATTCACCACTGGCCCACCACGGTCACAGGCGGGAGTGAAAATGGAGCGTACGGAACATAGACATCAGAAAACAAAACATAACAGAGGACTCACACCAATATACATTTCGAGACATCAATATTAGCCCCAACTTCCAGTCATTCCTCTGCCAGTGATCGCCATTAAACACCACAGGAACACAGATTACAGAAACAAAGAAAACACACATACTAAGCCATAGGGGTGACCGGTTCCCAGGTTAGGTTAGACCAGGACCGGCTGTATTTTTATGTTTCATTTGTTGTCTCTCGTAACACATGCAATCCCCAGTCCACAAACTAATTAAAACTAGTCCACTTTGGGCGCGTGCCACTAGATATAGGGTTTGAAAATCAAACACAACATCACAACCAGTAGGTTAAATTCAAACACAACGTGACCAAAAAGCAGCCCTAATCTCCAGACTACCAATAAGACGCGGCTTAACAATTCCAATGAGCAGAGCAAAGAACCACTTCACCGCCCACTCGATACACGAAATACACCTTCCCTCTTTCTGCCTGCGATCAACCCGCAGAACCTCAAAGCTCAGACTCATATCCCAAATCCACAACACCACAATCGGCCTCACCAAAACATAACGAAAGATAAACAAACAAAAAGAAAACCACGAATTTTACCTCGTTTTCGTGTGCGGGCTTCCTTGCGTGACCCCGGCGACGAGCGAGGGAGACGATTGCGGGAATCGGGCGTCGAGCGCACGAGAGGGAGCGGCGAGCTGCGGGAGAGGGAAGATCGATCGCCCAAATCGCGAGTCGAGCCCTAAGGGAATCTTCTTTGAAGAGATCTTTTTCTTTGGGGCACAATCCGTGTGACGAGGATATATTTACTCGAAGAGAGGGGGAAAAGGAAAGTAGAAGAGGGCCACTTTTTCTTTTTTTATGTCGACCCTTTTTTTTATTAATAAATATTTAATTATTTTTTGGTCAACTAGTAAATATTAGGGATATATTTACCGGAAGCCTTAACACTTATAACGCAATTGAATTTTAAAATTTACAAAAACTGCGCTCGAGTCTAAAAACTTATCGAATTGATTCAATTGATATTTAAAGTAAACACGGTCAAACTTACTAACCGAAAATGTTTGATGTGGCTTATATTAATTTTTTCTCTATCCTACGTAATGATGACATGGCTACGTTACGAAACATAAGACTAAAACGACCTCGTTTTGATCCAAATTTGATTTTTAATATTGATTTTATTTAAATTAAATTTAAAAAATAAGCTAAATAATCCTAGTAGCCAACCCCGCTAATGGCAACCCTCGGCCCGGTCTTAGGGAGGGCCGTGACCCCTCCTGGTGTTGGTGGGGTGGTTGCGAGGCCTTGCAGCCCTCCTCGCTTGACTTCTCTTCTTCCTCCTCTTCTTTTTTAATATTTAGCTTATTTTTAAATTTTAATTTTAATAAAATTTGTATTAAATTAATAAAAAAAATTCACCTCATCGTCACATAGGATAGAAAAAATAATAATAAAAGCAACGTCAGCATTTTCGTTAGCCAAATTGGACGGTATTAACTTTAGGACTCAATTAAACCAATTTGATAAGTTTCGGACCTAATTGCACTTTCTGTAAGTTTTAAGACTCAAATGCACTTTTATGACAAGTTTTAAGACTTCCAGCAAACATATCCCTAAATACTGAATTAAAATCGAGGGATTCCAATTATTCTCTATTTTTTTATCATTGGCACCACTTTACACTTGATATGAATAAAGTAAGTATAATAACGTATGAAAATACATAGGACAAAGCATTTTGCTCTATTACAAAAATAAATAACATTCAAGTGTCGATAAAATACTACAATACATCATAACTCATTGTCAACAAACAAATGAGCTAATATTGAATTAAGATTACGGCGCATATTCTACGCACAAATGATCATTAGCAAACTATAAAATAAACTACAAATTATCACACATTTCATTGAAGAAAATAATTATTTGAAAGGGCTCTATGACTTGATAATGAATATTTCATACACATGACGTTAGAGGATCATTAAAAAAGTTATATATATATATATATATATGTATGATACCCTTTTCTTGATGAATAAATGACATTACAGGATCAATAAAAAAATCATTACTAATGAATTATGGCTCATTTCCAAGATAAATGAGTTTTATAAAATCAATAAATAATTATTTAAATAAAGAACCCATCATTGGTAAACTTTATAGCATATTTTCAAAGGGTTGTATCACATGATTGTGGATATGTCATGAAAATATATGACTAAGAACATAATCCGCGACAAACCTAATGAGTCAATGCATAATCAAAAATAAATCCCATTACAGTTCTCTCACAAAAGATATCTAAACAGGTTTTAAGATGCATGCGCGAGGTTGGAACTCTATTTACCGGATGCCTCCTTGCCCATCATTCAAGGGTTCTTCTCCCATTAATCTTTTAGATCATCTGAACCAAGTTTTTTGATGGGGATTGGGGTCCATTAAGAATTTACTAAGTAGGCATTGTCCTATATGATATGGTTATAATGGGAGACAAATGGTTGGATATATATATATATATATATATATAAACACCATTGTGTATCCCCTCTCTTCAATCCCTCTCATTGCTTATTACGTGCTTCCTGCATTTTGCCTTCATACTTGAAAATTCTATTAGTTGATAATTAATGAAGATGATGGTACCGGTTCAATGGATAGAGAGGAATGACATGTATGGAGTCTCTGAGAAGTGATTCTTTTTCAAGCCATGCTAGAAAGATTTTTGTCTCGGGATTAGGAAATTGGCACGAAGATTTACATGTATAAAGATCCAACGACAAAACCACACTAAGAGCGAGGCCTCTTGAGAGCTTCAAGAGGAGGCACAACGTAAATACCCTCACCTATTTGATGATTGAGATAATTCTAAATTTTGAGGACGAACTTTTTGTAAGGAGGGTTGGTCGTAATATATGGCCCAACTAAACCCGGCCCATGCCTCTTAAAAGTCCATGCCCAATAAACCACCTTCTTTCCTCCTCCATCAGCTTGTGCATTTGAAGCACGGAAGGAAAAGAAGAAGCTGCAGCCGACGGAGAAAACGAGAAGAAGGGAAAGAGGAAAGGGAAAAATTCTCACGTGTAGCCAATCTGGACACCTCGACAAGCCAAATCAACTACGAATCGCAACGCTTGGTAAGTATTCAAGCTCATTATTCGTCTAATCCGAGTGAGTTCGGAAATTAGGGCACAAATTTGAAGTAATATCGATTTTGAACTACCAGGTTCAATTGAGGAGTTATTAAGCCGCGATTTTTGTGATAATGATGGTTTATGGTGTTGTAGAGGGTTTGATGAAAATCTATTTCGACGCATGGTTTGTTTAGAACGAATTTATGAAGTGTTATGTTTGAGTTACGCGTAACGGATAATACGCATAATGGAGATAAGTGAACATTTGCTATAGCGTTAAGAGTCGTTTTATCGACAAACAAGTATCGTGGAGTCAAGTTGTTAGTTAAAGTAGAGTTTACGCGCATTTTGATATTGTTTTTCGGTTGATGACACGTGGCGGACAGGGCCCACCGGTCAGATTTTGCAGTCCCCCATTACTCCACTTTCAGATCTTCTCTCTCCTTTGTTACTCTCTTTCTTCTTTCACTGTTTTCTTCCGTTTCTTTTTGCGTTTCGAGACCATGGACGACGCTCGCGCTTGAATTGCAATGTCACTGGCCAACCATTGACGACCGCTCATGAGCACGCCGACGCTCATCCATGGCTGTTGTCGGCGTCGTTCGGGCATGCTATTGACCCCCTTGGGTATCCATCTTTCCCATCCACCATGGACAACGCTCGCGGCCAGCCATGGACGATGCTCATCCATGTCCATGGTCGTCGTTTTCATCGAGCAACGCCGGATGGGACGGCTCGATCTGGAAGTTTGGCCAGATCTGGAGCCATGGCCACTCGTCGCTCGCGGCCACAATGCAAAGATTATGGCCCCAAAAATAAAAGAAGAAACAAAAATGAAGCTCTGCTTCTGCATTGTGGGTCCATAATGGCGGTGGTGTGCTTCTGGTATGTGTACCAGAAGATGGTGAAAAGTGGGTGAGACGGAGAGGTTAACGGCGGGGAGATAATGTGCGGGGAGAGAAGTAACGGAGAAGAGAGAGAGACAGATGGGAGAAAGTAACGGTTATAGCGGGACCCACCTTGCCACGTGGCACTTATTGAATGGAGTGTTATCATCCCACGTGGCATATTCAACTCACCTAATATTTTCTCGATTTTAATGCTCCAAATTTGTTGACACTTGTCCCACTCTGGGTTTGGCTTAAGTCCGTTAAGGGAAATTCTTTTGGTACATATATTCTCTTTTTGCATTTTTTTTAAGTTCCTATAATTTGAAATAGAATTCATTTTACATATTTTTACCTACGTCAAATTTGATGCTACTTCTAACTTATTATCACACGTGCACAACCAATTAGAAGGTTTTAAGAAATTTTTGACATTATACGTTATATTTTAAAACTAGACTAAAAAACTTAACTAATACATTTATGGCTTTACAAATTTATACCTATCGGGCTCGTCAAATGAATGAGTTGGGTTGGATCGGGAAAATTGACCCATTTACATAAAATACGAATTTAGTGACCCACATTTAACCTGACCCGACACGGACTCTGATTTCTTAGCAATTTTCCTCCTTAAGTTGTAGTCTTCGAAAAATGGGCGGCTCCATGGATTGGCTCGTCTAGAGTGAGGGAGCTCGGGTGCTCGGGTCAGTTGGGGAGCGGGGTTAAGGATGAAGGCGTAAAAATGGTAGTGAAGTAAAGCGTGGTGGGTCTCTCCCGAGTGACAAGCAATGCCCTTGCACTCGTGAACCGGTTCACTGGTCATCGATCAGCCACGGCAAAAAAGTGCAGGAACACATTCATACATACGAACAAATTGTACTTGTTTGTATTAGCCTAGCCTAGCTGACTTCCGAGTGCCATAGGTAATATTCGTTGTGCTTAAATATAAATCGACAGCTAGCTTTTTCTTTTCTTTTTTTTTTTGTATATTTCTTGCGTGGGAACCATGTGGTTTCCTCTTTAACGTGCTACAAGTCTCAATATAATTTTCTGTCAAAACGAGCACGAGATATCATTTACATATTTTTAATACGAGAACTAGCCGGAATTTGAATGTCCAGCAATTTCTGATAGCTCTCCCCTGAGATTAAAGTGTGCGAAACACGGTGCTTGTTAGAAGTATAACCCGATTCACGATCACAGATTGGAACACCCGGTCCACAACGCACAGTCCATTCTCAGCTCAGATTCATTCGAGAACATTGAGGCCTAGCTGAAGAGAAAAATCCCATTAGGCTGGAATAAAACTGAAAACGCAGATTTGATCACTAATCCCTCAGGACCAACACATGATGCTAAAAACACACTCTGTAATTTCATCATCACTCTCATCCTATGTTTCTTTCTTTGCATGGGAATTTTATCGACCACCCGTGCTGCATTCTAATTGTTCAACCAATGTTAAATGAACAATGTACTCAAAGATCACGAACCAAACAAATTACTCTTACTTGAAGAAAAATGATGCTTTGATTCTGTCATGCAAATGCCCAAAAGTACACAGATAGATCTCCAGCAAACAATCAAACACATTCCATGTCCTTCTTCACACTGGGTTCAAACCGGTTTGCTTCCCAATTCTATACAGGAACCGACGTTGTACCCTACAATCAATCAAAGCTAGAAGAATATAGAGTGGCACTTGGGAAAATCCAGTTGGTTGGATACCAACAGCGCGCCACCGGACCATTCCCAATCAGCCTCAATTTGAGGCCACCGAAGCACCTCAAACCTATTTTGGGCATCGGCGACCACGATACAAGCTCAATCCTTGGTCAAAGACCTTGGCCGGTCTCGAAAAAAAAAGTAAGCTACTCATACTGTTTGATAATATGATGGTAAACTCATATTCAAGACATTCTAATATCGTCATGAATACAACAATACACCGAAATCTATGACATTCTAACATCATCATGGACTCGAAGGAATCTATAAAGTCAGAAGCAGAAATTTTCCATGCCTACCAGCAAAAATATCGGTAGGTAAGAATGCACTAATCTTCTAATACCGGATTGGCTCGACGCTTCCTACTCTCCGAAAGTAGTTTAGCAATCCTGCAACCATACGGCGTGTAATTGCAATTAGCAGATTAGCCAAAAGGGTTAAAACATAAATAATAAGAAAAAATAAAAAAAATGAATTTACCTTATCAGAGCCTCAGCGTTGGACTCTCTAGAACAGGGCTCTAAAATGCCAGTTTTTGGGTTTCTCTTAGAAACCTTTTTCCACAGCAGTTCTTCGCCAACTTCCACCAATTTCTTCAAATTCTTCTCGGTGGCTTTGTCCATGGAAGATAAATCCCCAGACAGAGTATCATCCTAAACACATGAAATTCAAATAGGAAAAGTCAACTATTTGGCTATTGTAATCTAAGAACATAACTTTGATAAATGCTTGAGACAGAAAACTTTAACCTGAATCCGAAGGTAATAATCTTCCGCGTTAAGAGTCTGGATGGTCAAGGGAAGCAACTTCTCATCTGCAGTCTCTCTTCCTTCATTGAAGACATTCACAATTGGAGACACCCCTCTTTTCAAGACCCAATCGCGTAAGCCCCATTTTGAAGTTTCGAGTGAGCTATAAGCATCTCCCCTTTTGGTCGCTGTTCCAATTGATAATAGCAAAAACTGACCAAGTTTGCTTGCTTCGCCAAAATCGTCATTCCCTCCCGTCAATTCCCTCACTGTTTCCCCTACTGCAACCAAAATCTTCAAGTGAAGAGACAATGGTCAGTCTCAAAAGATAAATCTTAAGAACCAAAAGTTACCGTATAAAATTCAAGAAATGCAATCATTAGATGTTATAAACGTACCGGATTATTTGTGACGACGACACCGTCTACGAGGTTGAATTTTGTGATTATATTCGAAGGATCGATCGTCTCGAAATAGTGGGAGGGGAGGTAACCCGGTGTCGCCAAAGTCGCGATGCATGCGTCGGAAAGGAGGGCATCTCGACTTGGTAAGTTCTTTATCTAAGGAGTGAGGTTCCAACAATTCATGTTAGATGGAAATAAATGATTATTATGATTTGAAAATATTGAAAACATAATTCAAAACAAATGAAAGAGTACCTCATGGCTCGAGAATACGACCAAGTCTCTCAATGTAATGTCATAAGCCATAATTACAACATTGGTCAATGCGTCATGCAACCTCTTTTCCCCTAGTAATCGCCTAATAACTTTGCGCATATACGCTCCATCATATTTTGGACCTCGAAAATACTGCAATACCCGCATGTGTCCTCTGTGTTGATAAAAAAGAACTCTCAATTGCAAAACTCACTAAATTTCATTAGAATAAGATACCTAATAACTCTATTATGCTAGTCTAAAACTAGTTGATGAATTACATTACATGGGCTATCGGTAAATGTATACTTAGAATCAACACAATATTTCAACTGTACAGGTCACATGGAATAGTCATGAAAAACAGAAAAGACTTGATGAATTTCATTAATTACCTGGGTTGAGGGAAAATCTTATGGCTTTCTTGCAAATAGAACTCCTTGATCTCTTTTGCGGTTAATAAAGGGCGGCTTCTTTCATCCGGGCAAGTGAGAAATGCTGTCATCAAACCACCGGTATTTGTTCCGGCCACCGTGTAGAAGTAGTCCGCAATTCGTGCATTTGGGCCATCGAGTTTCTATGCAAGTAGTCATAATATGTACTTAAATATTAACGACCATGAATCCAAACATAAAAGTTCGTTAAAAAGAGAGAAATTATTCTAGTAAAAAGTCAGTCTTGACTTACTTGAAGTTCAGACTCCAAGAAATTGAGAATAACTGCAGGGATTATTCCTCTAATCCCTCCGCCATCGATGCTTAGGACCGGAATGAGATTTTGGTCAATGAGCTTGTCTCCTTCCATATATTGATGCAGAAGAATTGCACATTCAACTATTCAAGGCTGAGTAAACAACGCGCAAAAGAGCAAAAATAATTGTTAGTGGCAAGAGCAAGCTTTTGAGCTTTCAATATGTTGACTAAGTGTAGAATGGATCAGATGAAGCACTACGCATGTGTCCTGTATATATAACAAGACAATGTTTGACAGTTGCTCCAACTAAAAGGGAGTAATTATTGGCCTCTCAACCGGCGACCCTCTCCATTCACCACCGGATCACCACTGCCGGCTATT
Source organism: Syzygium aqueum (assembly GCA_031216185.1). Classification (NCBI taxonomy): domain Eukaryota; kingdom Viridiplantae; phylum Streptophyta; class Magnoliopsida; order Myrtales; family Myrtaceae; genus Syzygium; species Syzygium aqueum. The sequence continues at coordinate 3,623,784 of CM062236.1, read as the reverse complement.
CAACATTCACGATCACAGCATTGCAGGAGCGTACAGAACATGACATGAGAAAACGAAACATCACTCACACGAACATTTCTGCTGGATAAACTAGCAAGCAAAAAACGAAGCCTACGAGGTTAAGCAGTTTCCATTACTCAGAGAACCTAGAAACGAAATCACAAAAGACGAATGGTTGGGTCCTGAACACTAAAAGTAGAGCATATGGCATAAAATCTGATCCAGCGCAAGATTGATACGAGGGAGCGCAGTATATTTTGCAGTAACATGTTTTCAAGTATCTTATGCACCTCTCTAAAGATATACATCAGGCATTCCGTGGAACTGTTTAGATACAAAAGCAGCAGTGAAAACCTTCCACGGATGATGGAGAAGAAATTGCACTTTATTTTTAACAGCAAGTCAGAGCAAAAGTATGCATGGGTCCGTCCGCCCGTTGATCACCTCTAACTGTGAGAAATGCGGGATGTGCAGAAAAAAATATTGCATGTTCTCTATATTTAACATTTATCTTTTTAAAGGCATCTGAACAAGTGGAGAAGAGTAAGTTCATCCACATTCAGCCAATGTTGAATGTACATTTTACAACAAAGATTTTTATTTATTTATTTATTTTTTTGAATTTTTCCTGAATTTTCTATTTTTTCATATTTTTATTCCTCTCGGGAATAAATCGGATCGGTTCAAACCAATTCAACTGTGTTGGACTGGCCCAATAGGTCTCCGGCCATTCCCCGGTGAGGACGATGCCAAAATGACGCTGTTTTTGGCTTCTTTCTCTTAGGCATTTTCTCGAAGAGGTGGTGTGCACCTAGCCTAAAATTTATTCCCCTCACCGTGACTTTGGCCCTATCTCAAGCGACCCTTCGCCGATGCTCCAGCCACTACTAATGGTCCTAAAGTATCATCCCGTCGCCCTCTACCTACTAGCCACCACCGGACCACCATCGGCCGCTAGTTAGCCGACGGTTTCCAAGCTTGAAAACTTATGCCCGAAACTATCCTAATCAAGATATTCTAGCATCAAAATCAAATCCTAAGCTAATTATCCATGCTAATAATCGAAACATGCATTTACACATCAAAAGGATCACAGGGGATTAACTTGGACGGCCATTGGCTATAGGAATGCACTCCAGCGAGGTTCAAAAGCTTCGGCGAGGGTTTTTACGGAGGCCGACTCAGGGATTATGCAAAAACACGATCCAAAATGCATAGAACAAGCAAACAATTGATCAAAAACATGAATATGGAATCAAAAATTACAAAAATAGAAAGGAAACCGCTGAATCAATCATGTACTGGTTTGGTCAATCATTCATGCATTTCAGCAAGCAATTGTTATACGAGTGGGAAGGAAGTTTACCTTCGTCGCCGACGACTAAAACGGAAATTCCGAACCTCCGGGAAGCTACGACTTGATCCTCTTGCACCTGCTCTATCAGCCTCCGAGCTTGGCTTCGCTGGGAAAGTCCTCGATGTGAGGATCGAGGTCAAGTTTCAAACCTTGCCGATTAGGTTTCCACCGGGTGAACAGAGGAGGAAGTCACCAGAATGATCGATTCGCCAGCGCCTTTCTCGTCGGGATGGCGCCGGTCACTCGGCCAGGGGGACCTCAACTGTCTCCTGCTCTCTCTCTCTCTCTCTGTGGAATTTCCACAAATAGCTTCTGTGTCCCAAACCTTCCTTCCCGCCTCTTTTGTTCTCCTTCCCAGGCTGTTCCCCGGCCTCTAACAAACTCGGGAAGCCCTTATAATGGATCTCCGTCGATAGTTAGACCTGTTCGATTTCGTTTTTCACGTGCTGAAATAGGGAATCTAAGTCGGTGAATAGGCGGGGCAGCTCAACTTTTCCTCCCTTTCTCGCGCGTCCCTGTGTCGGGTGAGCAAGAAGCTGACCTGGGTCGGGCGGGTCGGATCCACCAACCCGGAAGACCCGGGTTGGTCTAAAATTGCAAATTGACCCCAATTTTGAACCCAAATTTCAATTCCTTCACACATTTTGCTTTGAAATATGGGGCCACTTTAAATTTTTATCTCAATTAAGCCAAAAAACCCCAAATTTGAATTTCGAGCAAGTGGATTTTTATTCAATTGAAGGTCTAAATGACCTAATTTTACTGATTTAAGGCCAAAATTGGATTCCCCACGGTCGATTACCCTTAGGGAAAGTATCAAAATTTGATTAAAAATTTTTAAATTGAAAGAAATCCCCAATTTGAGCACTAAAATCCCTAATTTCCAATAAATTTTAGGGCTTTTTAATTATTTTATCAAATTGTGAAATTGGACTGACCAATATGAAATTCAATGTCCCAGAATCATATTTTGTGAAGACACTATAGCCTAAAAATTTCTAGAAATGATTTAATTGGATTTTTGGTTCAATTAGGATATGAAATTACCCAAATTTGAGAAAAACATATCCTTACTTGAAATTTTGTAAAATTGATACTGCAGGGATAAAATTGGAATTAAAAGAAGACTAATGACTATTTTTGGGAAATTTTTGGACTTCATTTGGTATTTTTCTCGATTTTCCTCCCATTTTTACCAAAGACATTAAGGAAAAATTGAAGAAAAATATAGAAATATTATTATTTTTGTTTAGAAATAGGTTCCTAAATCTATTTTTATGATTTTCATGTAAAATTGAAAGTTTGACAAAAAAATCAGATGTCAACGTCGGCAAAAAATTATGCTTCAAGCTTATTAGCCCCGCAGAATAGTATTTACCATTGCTTATATGCAGTTGTTTTGCTTGTTTGCTGGTTTTATAAATGCGCGAGTTCTCAAGAATATGGGGGGAATTATACTAAAAGCTAGGGGTGCCGAATATTCTTCCGTGGTCAAGACAAAATTTTCAGTTTTTGCTGGACAGCTGAATTTGTTTGTCGTAAGGTTAAACAGAGTTGCAGAAATTGGACTTTCCCATCTCGTCTTTTGCAGGTTGGCTGACTGGCAAGACTTCAAAAAAGTGAATGAGATCTATGCAAAATGTGAGCTCTGTACTAGTGCAGCCAATTGGACATGCAAATGCACTAGTCTTTTGGTTCCTCGAGGCGAGGCATACGAAATTATGAAGTCATACGGTTTGATAATACTTAAAGATTTTATGTATGCAATGAGAAGTATATATAGTTACAAAGCTAAGAACACGACGAGAGATTTCTCAGAAGGTATTTTGACCAAGCGGGAGTATCTTGAACACACACTAGCGGGTTTGTCTCGCTTTCACCATTGCATGCAACAGGAATACAGTAACATATTCTGGATTGCGCTTGAACTCATCAACTGGGATAGCTCGATGCAAAATAGATTCTATTTGACCAGTTAAATTGCGTACCAATTCATGACATTGTACCGTCAACAATGGACTGAAATCCATGACAAAAGGATTTCAAAAGACAAGTGGACAAAAATCTCCATGCCTACCGGCAAAGTATCGGTAGGCATAGACTGTTGGGATTTTGAACAAATTGGAGGGAACTCCAATTTGCAAATGTTGGAGCCAAAAATCCATCAAATTATTTGAATGATATTAAAGGTGAAGGAGAGAGTCCCACATAGGAAAGATGGGAGCTTGAAGTTGGATATATTAGCTTGTGTCTTCCATGAAGGGTTGGGCCCCAAGGGGTACCCCACTTTTGTGGAAGAGAGAGGTGTTGCTCCAAGCAACAATTATCGCGCGCGCCGCCGCCGCCGTCCGGTCCGGTTCGGGTCGGGAACGGGAAGATATTATCCAACTCTTTTATTTGTTTTTTGCAACGGTTCGGTTCGGTCCATACCGAACCGGTTTCTTCATTGCGTCGGCATCACTTGAACGGTTAATCCACCGGTTCAACTAGTGACTCTTCGGACTTGTTTTATAACTCATGTTTTTAACAAAACGGCCGTGCATTATTTTTTAATCTCTCCCTCATTCGTTTTCTTTGTGCGATCAATTCCGCGACGTTCCGTTCGCCGTTTTTCCTCCGAGCAAGTGGTGCCGGCTTTGAGGGAAGGATCCGTTCTATCCTGGGAGGCGATTGTCCATTGACCTTCGGCGCTTTAAAGAGGGGGCAAATTCGTCTTAAGGACACAACGTCTCTTCGTTGGGCTCGGATCTAACTTGCTTGTGTTGTTCGAAGTTTTTTCCTTTTTTCCCGACGCTCAGGTTGGTCGACTTCTCTTGTTTTATACTATGGAAGTTCGTATGTCGTATTGTATGTGATCAACATATTACGTATGATGATACCAAGTACTGAAGGGTAATTTTTACTTACATAGACAACTGTTATTCTAATCTCCCGTGGAAGTTGAAGCCAATCGATGCTTTCTATCCTCAGAAAGCAGTTTTGCAATCCTGCAACCACACGGCGTGTAAAGGCAGTTAGCGGATAAGCCGAAGGGTCAAGATAACAAGAAAGAACAACGATGTGCATTTACCTTACGAGGGCCTCGGCATTGGTCTCTTCAAAACAGAACTCTAAAACACCAGTTTTTGGGTTCCTCGTAGCAACTGGTACTTGCAGCAATTCTTCGCCTGCCGTCACCAAATTCTCCAAATTGTCTTCAGTGGCTATGTCCATGGAAGATAAATCCCCAGATAACATGTCATACTAAACACGCGAAATTTAATTAGGAAAAGTCAACCATTTGGCTATTGCAATCTAAGTACATAACTTCACTAAATCCTTGAGCCACAGAAACTTAACCTGAATCCGAAGGTAATCGGCATCAAGGGAGCTGATGGCCCCGGGAAGGTACCGGTTGAGCATGGCAGCTCTTCCTTCGGTGAAGATGTCCACAATAGGAGAAACCCCTCTTTTGAAGATCCAATTGAAAAAGCTCCATCTCATGGTTTCTAGCGCGCTATAGGAACCTTCGCTTTTGGTCCCTGTTCCGATTGATAGTATGAGCAAGCGGGCATGCTTTCTCGCTTTGACAAAGTTAAAAGTCCCTCCCGTCAGTTCCCTCACCGTTTCCCTAACTGCTAATGCAGTCTTCAAGCAAGGACATCATGCTCAGTCTCAAGGAATAATGCTTAAGAGCCAGAAACAATGCAATAATCAGTCTCAAGGAATATTACAGACGAACCGGATTATTTTCTGCAACACCACCGTCTACGACATTGAACTTTGTCATTTTTCTCGGAGCATCGTCGGTCTCGAAATAGTGGGAGGGGAGGTAAGTAGGTGCCGCCGAAGTCCCGATGCAAATGTCCGAAAGGAGGGCATCTCGACTGGGTGAATTCTTAATCTAACAAGCAGGTGCCAAAAAATCCATTTTAGATGGAAACAAGATTCTATAATGATTTGAAACATTGAAAAAATTATTGGAATAAAAAAAAGAATACCTCGTAGTTCGAGAATATGACAGTATCACGTATCGCAGTGTCGTAAGCCACAATAACGACGTTAGTCAATGTGTCATGCAATCTGTTTTTCCCTAATAATCTCCTAATAACGGTGTGCAGATGCCCCCCATCGTACTTTGGACCTCGAAAAGGGGAAACCGCCATCTCTAAATGCCGCAGCACCCCAACGTGCCTTCAGTATTGATTAAAAAAAACTCTTCAGTTGTACAGCTTTCTAAATTTATTATAATAAGAGATCTAAAAAATCAACATAATTGCTTATTATACTAATTAGAAACTAGTTGATGAATAACATCGCCTGGACTTTCGGCAAATGTAAACCTAGAATCTACTTTCCATCTCTACGGTACATTTCACATGGAATAGTCATCAAAAGAGACTAAGACGATGAATTTCGTTAAATACCTGGGTTGTGGAAAAATCTTGGGGCTTTCTTTCATATAAAACTTTATAATCTCCTTCGCGGCGAATAAAGGGCGGCCACTTTCGCTCGGGCAAGTGAGCATCGCCGTCATTAGACCGCCAGTGCTTGTTCCCGCAATCGTGTAGAAGTAATCGGCAAGTCTTGCATTTGGACCATCTAGTTTCTACACGAGTTGTTATCAAATGTAGTAAAACTTTAACACGATGAATCTGAAGATCAAAGTCTGTGAAAGAGAGAGAAATCATTCAACTAAAAAGTCACTTCTAACTTACCTGAAGCTCGGACTCCAAGAAACTGAGAACAACAGCCGGAATTATACCTCTAATACCTCCTCCATCAATGCTCAAAATGGAAATGAGATTCTGGTCGAGCTTGTCTTCTTCCATGGATGATGGAGAAGAAATTGCACTTTATCTTTAACAGCAAGTCAGAGCAAAAGTATTCAATGGTCTGTCCGCCCGTTGATCACCTCTAACTGTGAGAAATGCGGGATGTGCAGAAAAAAAGATTACACATTCTCTATATTTAACATTTGTCTTTTTAAAGGCATCTGAACAAGTGGAGAAGAGTAAGTTCATCCACATTCAGCCACTGTTGAATGTACATTTTACAACAAAGATTTTAAGAGAGCAACGTACTTTGTGTTGTCCCAGCCAATTCGCACGACCAAGGTCAATGTTTGAGGAGGAACGGTTGCGTTGATAGGAAGACAGACAGCAACTAGCGTATCTCTGTTCAAAAAGTAGCCCTTTGTGAATGCTGACCAATCGATTCGAACAGATCCCGGGGCCTTAGCAGTCCTACGGATGAGCAAGAAATCCACAGAGCAAATGCCTTAATCTCAAGTTCAACAACCTCGGGAAAAACTCAGCCTTGAGAAGTGACACATTAGAATATCCCATCCAAAGACAAGGTCGAGATGGTTAACAGACAGATGATATATAGCACGTCCGCAGTTGCCTTACCTCGACCCCGATGTTCTCAAACTTGGAAAGAAAACCAGAGTCTATCGCAACAGTTTTGACAAGAAGAATGAACTAGATGCAAGGTTACCACACAATACGAAGACTCGTTGAATCTACTAATTTACTGCAAAAGGGCCGCAAGTAATGATTTCAGCTCACACTCTATGACTGGAAGTGGGGTATACCAAAGGCTGGTCCCAAACCGTAGCAAGACACCCAAAGCCAAATCTGTCTTCTTCCATGGATGACGGAGAAGAAATTGCACGTCGTGGGACTTAACAGATGAGAAAACTACAAAAGCCAACGAAACGAAGGGAAACCTCGTCAATGGCGGAAGACAGAGCATTCAAGACGACGCACCGTTGGAACCCCTCAGTAGCTCACCACCGGGCAGCATCACCTTCATCGACAATTGTTGACTGCCGAAACCACGGAGAAATTCAACGAGAGAGCAACCCACGGACCCAAAAAGTAGCCGTTGGACACCTAAGACAGTCCGAGGCTAAATATTTGAAAGCACAGCCGTTTGACACCTAAGACAGTTCGGCATGCGCTAAAAGCAAAGCAGGCTCACATGCTCCCCACGAATTGCATAGTGAAAGCATCCGCCCCTTCACCTTCCTTATTTTTATTTTTTTAATTACTTTACTCCAATTCCAATTATCCCTTTTTTGTTTTCGTCTTTTCCCCCTTTTAAAGAATTGGGTCCAAGCAAATTCATCTTGGAAGCAAACCCAGCCAAAAAAATAATATATTTTTTAATTTAATTTAATAAAAAGAGAAAAAGGGTGCAGCACTGAGATTCTGCACTGCATCACAAGCAACAAAGAAGGGCAAAAGATAACATTATTTATCTATTTTTGGCCGATCGAAGTTAAAATTAATCTTTTTGGTCCAATGATTGTGCGTTTTCTAACAATTTTAAAAACCTCGGAATCGAAAAAGGCTGTGCTTGTATGGATTCCGCCTCACCGTATTAAGGGGTGCCCACTACCCAAAAAGGACGATTCAAATTAAGTTTTAATATGATCTCATGTTTAGCCGACGATTCAAATTAACTTTAGGTTAGTTTCAATTCCGTCCCAAACTCTTCTTTTGTTGAAAAAATCCAAATTCTCATTCTAATCCCAAATATGTTTTCACATCAAAAAGCCGCCATTTATTTCTTCAAAACTATCAACATAAGAAAGCTATTGTCGTTATATACGAAAGCAAATGTGTTGATGAAAATGCAAGTTCTGATAATAAACTTCTAACTAGCCCCGACATTCATAATATTCAAGAAACCAATGGCAGTTTTGCGACTCTTGGGCAAATTTGGTACTAGAGTGAAAATTGAAGGCCTTCTTTCAGAAAAGAAAAAGGTTCAAGGCAAAATTGAGATTGGACTTAAAATTAGAGGATTTTTTAGGGAATTAGACCCAAAACAAACAAGCCAAATGTTGAGTGTACATATACAAGTTTGATTGATGTGATAAAAACATTATCTAATATCGAGTAAGATGTACTTCTCCTTCAAAATTCGGGAACACAGACATGGAAATCCGTCTATATGGAAGTTAATGAGACGCTTTGTATATCTCACGAATCGATTAAGTCCAAAACTTCGATCTATGCAAGCAACTCTCATCTAGAGCGATAGTCAAGCTTTTAATGAAATTCAAACATGTGACTGTCAGTTTTCAAGTAAAACGTATCTCCATTGTCTCGATCAACCTCATCCATCATCCTTGCACTCTCCCGCGTTCACAATTTGACAGCAACTTTAAGGATCGCCAATTAATGTGAAAATGGATAATGACAGAAACGGTCCATGAGCTTTAGCCCAATATACAATTGGATCCCCGAACTTTTAATTTGTTGAATGTAGTTCATAAACTTTAGCTTAATGCTCAATATGGTTCACGAACTTTTAATTTATTCAATGTGGTTCCTGGACTTTTGGTACATGTTCAATTTAACCCCCGAACTACGTGAAAAAGTTCAATGCAATCCCTAAACTTAAATTAATGGAAGGACTACATTGAATATTTTCATTTAGTTCAGGAACTAAATTGAACATGTACCAAAAGTTCAGAGACGACATTGAACAAATTAAAAGTTTAGGGACCATATTAAATATTATAATAAAGTTCAAGGACTACATTAAATAAATTAAAAGTTCAGAGATTAAATTGTATATTTGGTCAAAGTTCGGAGACTGTTTGTATTTTTTTTTTTCGTGTGAAAAATATGAAGACTGAGTGACAATATTTACTTGCACGACAGCACTCTGGGCCCCACGTTTTGGCTCGCTATCGGCCGTGGGACCATTCCGAACCGAAATGTGGACCTTACATTTCGATTTCGTAAAATGAGAAAAGGATGGAAAAGGATGGAATGATCTTTTATCCGTCGACCTCGTTTTAGGTCAACGGAGTTTCATATAAATAAATAGCACGTGAAGCATGTGCATGTACAGTTTACATAAGAGCGTGCTTATATGTTGCTGTTCTCGCCATCATAAGCCATCATAAGCCAAGCATATCCAGCGCGCGCACACACACTCTCTCTCTCTCTCTGCTTATGGCCGTGCCCATCTCAAGAAGGCCATCCCCGTGAAGCCCCCACTCCTGGTGTTCAAGCCAATGCATCACCTGACCTTCGCGGCCCCGCATAGTACGACCCCGGCCCTCTGCGTTGCGGCGGGTGGGACCAGGCTATGCCTGCGGCCACCGCACTACCCATCATCTGCGCAGCCGCCTTTGCCCACGAGAACCTCCCCTTGACAGACCGGCCCGACCCGTAGCCCAAGCTTACGGCCCAAATGTTGATCCCATGACGGGGGACGGCATGGTCCTCTTTGGGTTTGAGCTACTTGCGGGGTCCGACGACCCAGCCCAGGACAACTTGCAGCGGATCCTCCGCGCGATCTTGGAGTTCGCACACTTGCGGTGGTGTCGCAAGGGATGGTGTACGGGCAATACCACGAGGTTTGTTGCGTGGACAGGATCGTTGGGACCCCGATTAGGCCGACCATGTGTGGGCAAAGAAGGAAGGGGAGCTGCACACGTGACCGGCAGCGATACTGGAGGGCGGAACGGAGGAGCAAACTAAGGGGTTGAGGACGCACGGATTTTATGTAGGGATGATAAGGGGGATGATGGTACGGGGGCATGGAAGAATAGAGGATGGAGCATTGAATACGGTCGAAGAAATGAAGAAATTGGCTCTCAATGCGTAGGAAGGTTTCGATGAAGGGAAGGTTGAGGCAGTCGCCAACATTCTTGATGCCAACATGTCCTAATCTTTGCCCTAGGGTTATGATAAAATTGAATGTTAACATTAATCAGGTGAAAAGGTGCCATTTTTTTTTGTAGACTTTTTACCCACAAAAAGTGCCGAGGCTACTCTTTGGATTGTCATATGACATTTTCCTTTTATTTTCATTATTTTTTAATAAAAAATTAATAGCCTCGTGGGTTGATTAAAAAACGATTGGCCGCATCAATTGACTTTACAGAGTCAGACAAGCTCTAACATTCAAAAATTAATTAACGTGAGAGAATGTGAAGATTCAATCACATGAAAATAATTGCCCCACTTTGCTTATCCTAAATAAACCCTCAACTTTATCTCCCATCCCAATCCCATCCTAAACTTTTTTTGGTCCCTTGAAAACTCTCACCTTTAAGTCCTATCCCAATTCTACCTTATTTGACAAAAAAAAAAATCTACCCCAATTTGTCCCATAAAAACCCTAAACTTAGGTTCACTCCCTATGTTATCCTAAGCATTTTTTGTCTCGTAATAATCACTAACTTTTACTTGAGTTTCAAATCTGCCTAGATTAATCATCCGTTCAAATTTCTCATAGACAACCGAGAGATGAAAAACTCCCATGCGCAAGCTGTTTGGTCCCAAGCCGAGTATCCCGAGTGTGAGCTCTCCAAGCGCAAGCTCTCTGACCACGAGAGGTTGAAGACTCAGTGCAAAATCGAAATCCCCAAGCGAGATGGAGGAAGGCTCTTTTAAGAATAAGAGCAATTGAAAAAAGCCAACTCTAATTACTTTAGTTTTTACCCGGATTATAGATCCAAGAATACGTTGTTTGGGCTGAAGTGGAAATTTATCTCCATAAGATGTCTTTTCGGATAAAAAAAATTTTGGAGAAAACTAGGGCCATGACGTGGAAATGCCACAGAGGATCATTGAGGGCGATTTTGGAGGGAAGGTTAATGGGGACAGATATGGGACTTAAGTAAGCGTTGGTGGTTTTTTATGAGACAAAGAAAAATTTAGGGTAAAGCTGGGATTGGAACTAAAGTCAGGAGTTTTTTATAACACAAAAAAATGAAGGGTAGAATTGGAACTAGAGCTAGAATATGATTATCATTGACCACTTTGGCCATCATTAGTGGAAACCTTTTCCATTTTATCTTGATAAGCCTGAGTAAACTCATCGTCCTAGCTGCCGAAAAAGTGACATGCTAGACGGGATAATTACAAAAAAAAATTCCTAAATCTATTGCACTTTTGTCAATTTTGTCTTAAATCTTTTAATTGTGCCAATTAAGTCTTAAGCCTTTTCACATTTTGCCAATTAAATACATCCAACTAATTTTGACTAGAAATTTATGACGTTTTGCTAAAGTGGACATTTTTTTAAAACAATTGAATTTTTTATTTTATTTTTTGCCCTTTTACTTTACTTTTTCTTTGGTTTTTAGAGTGAGGACCAACAACCCTTGCCAGATTTAGGTGAGGGCTTGCACGCCCTCACTTTAGCTGTTGAGGGCCGCAAATCTGGCAAGGACCACAATGCCCTCGCCAAATTTGGGCAGCAGCCATCCCCAAGCCCTCAATGGCCACAACGAGGATGTCGCGGCCCTCACTCCACAAACATAAAAAAAATTAAAGAAAAGGGAAAAAAAAGAAAAAAATACATGCAATATTTCAAAAAAGCTATTAAATATTTTATTAAAAATGTCCACCAGCCTCTTTGTCAGTAATTTCCTGCTAAAATTGGTCGATTGGATTCAATTAGCAAAACATAAAAAAGTTTAGGATTGAATTGGAACAATTAAAGATTTACGACTAAATTGGCAAAAGTGCAATAGGTTTATGACTTTTTGGTAATTTTCCCGGTTTTAGACTTCAACATTGATTGTTAGGGCCATTTGATTTGTCTCTCTTCTTGTGATCTTATTATGCATAAATGTAAAGAAACCAAGTCGGAAAATATTATGATTTAGTTGGCGGCTCGGTCTATTGCAGTCTACCTTCGACTAATTATCTCTAATCTAATTAAGTTTTATTGCTGCTCAAATTGGATTGGCCTCTAGATGACATGGATTAGACCGAAGGATTTCTAATTGCAGTTGCGATATAGCCTGTGGATTGGCCGTGCTAGATACGTTACATGTGTCAAGTTGGATTGAAAAATTACGAGTCATGTCTATTACATGTGAACCCAGCTCAAGAATTTCCTTTGGAGCATTGACGATCGTGTTGAGAACATACTTTGGGAGGAATTACCTAAAAAGTCAAAAACTTATTGCACTCATGCCAATTTAGTCATCAATATTTTAATTTGATTAATTTAGTTTTAAATTTTTTAATGATTTGCCAATGTAGCCCTTTTCGATCAATTTTGGTTAGAAATCACCAATGTATATGCCAACCATTCTATATGGCACAGCTGATGATAAAGTTGACAATTTTTGCAATATTTAATAATTTTTCTGATATTTTTCTTTTTTCTCCTATCTCCCTCTGCCGGTTTGTAGCCTCAGCAGTGTCCAACAAAGGTTGCCAACCTTAGGCGAGGGCTGCATCTTGGCATGGTCACGATGCCCTCACTCGCCGCAAATGGAGCCCTCGCTCAGTGCTAACAAGGGTCACATAAAATATGAATTAGCCTTTCCTCGTCACTGTGACCGGTGATTAGGGCCTCTGTGACGATCCTCGGGAAGGCCGAGACCCGGATCGCGGAACTGGAAAATCTTGGATTGGACTACACCTTTATTAGCATCCGAAAAAAGGGTAATTCATATTTTATGCGCAAGCCTAATTTTCCAAGTTGATAGGTTTATTGAGGGAGACAGTTTTCCTGCAGCAAAGGAAGCCCAGGTGATTGCGGACGATGTCTTCTCATTGTTCGTTAGAGCAGAGGTCGATAAAGTCAAGTTAGTGTACATTAAGTTTGTGTCATTGATCAAGTCTGATCCGGTTATCCGTACTTTGCTTCCTTTGTCGCCTAAGGGAGAGGCACTTGCCGACGGGGATGAGTTGTTCGGATTGACTACTAAAGAAGGGAAATTGTCAGTTGAGTGGGAGCAAATTGAGAAGAGGAACAGCGAGATTCCGCCTCTGTTGAAATTTGAGCAAGACCCTCTTCAGATTCTTGATGCTATGATGCCTCTGTATTTGAACAGCCAGATTCTGAGGGCACCGCAGGAATCAATTGCGAATGAGCTAACTGCTACGATGAATGCCATGAGTAATGCGACCGAGAATGCCGGTGAATTGAAGAAGGATCTCTCAATTGCTTATTATTATTGGAAATTGTGGCTGGAGCTGAGGCACTAACAGATTTTGATTAGTTTGGAGGCTTGAGGCACTTACAATTTTCATTTATTAGGAATCTCCAATTCTTTCATGACTTGTTTCCCTCTGCTATCTGCACATACTTTCGCCAAGACTTGGAGGTTTTGTTGGCTGATTGTTTGATTGACAATATCTGAGTGGAGAAGGTAGCCTCTTGTTGTTTCACTCTTTGTGCTCTGGCTAGGAAGAAAAACTCTTCGCCATATTTTGGTTCATCGCAACTTCACAAAAAGAATTAGTTGTTGTATGCCTTTGTCAATCATCTTTATCGTATTTTCTCATTATTTCTTCTCTGCTCCATTCTAACCTAAAGTCATTACATTAGGAGACCTGAGAAAAGTAATATGATGTCCAGTGCACCCACGTTTTGTGTTGGAATCTTTCTGGTTAATATCTCATTTGGTAGTGGGATCATTCAACATTTATCTTCTCACTGGAGAAACACTAGTTACTCCCGTTGCTGGAGTGGGATCGGTGATTATGCGGTTCCACGGCTGTTTTGGTCAAATGGACATCAACAAATGAGAAGTTTGTTCTGTGGTGCTGGCAGAATTGGTGCTGTAGGCCGCATATTTCGGATAGCAATTTTTCATGGAAGAGAAAATTGGCCATGGTGGTAAGCACTCCACCTCGTTTGCTCTTTTACTGGTATTTAGCTAGTAATGAGGATCATACAGCTCGTGAATGGACATGTTCCCTCCGTTTTATAAGTGTCTGGAGGGAAATACTTTAAGGTGTTGATTTCATCTTCAACTTTCTCTGTACTGCCTTCTTCCTAGCAAATCTATTGAAAATTGTAATTGTAAGAGTTGATGTTCCTCCTTCAGCGGCCTGACTTGCACTCGCCCGAATTCTGGATCAACTTAAGGAGGGAGCTTCCATAGTCGATTCCTTACCCTGCCTTCTCTAGCTGTTCTCCTGCATTCTGATCAGTTTGTTTGCAATTATATGACCAACAAAAGAATGAGAGTAATTGAAGAGATGTGAAGTAGAGAATAAAAACGATGGAGGGTTCTCGATATATTTTGCCGTGGGAGAGAGTGTCATTGGCAGAAATACATACCTCAAATGTGCTTTGGCGTTACCTTCTTCATGGTTTGTGCTAGCCAGTGTTTTTGGTCTCTATTACCTAACTGATATTAAGATTTGCACCCAATGGAAAGGCCACATTGATAGAAACTGTAAGCAATCGATGTCGGTGGATTATATTGTGAAGAGCTCAACTTGCGTCCAGAGACCTCTTGGAGGAGTTCCCATACTTGTGATGATGACGGATTAGCGACTTTAATACAAATGGAGCGCAGTTTTTCCAGACCATTTTGCAGTTTAAGCCCAGCGGACTGGTCTGAGTGGACTGTCGGACCCATGTACATGTTGATAATGAATCCAATATGTTATGCTTTTGTAGTGATTCTTGAACAATTTAGGCAGGCAAGGATGCTTGATAAGGGATATTGGATGATGTGAATCCAGCAAAGGGTCGAGCATTATTCATTCGCTTTTGGCATTTTATCCTATCAATTTTTTAGCATGGAGTTTTTCGCATCAACTCTAACTCAGAAAGTCCTTCTCCCCCTATCAACTCTAACTCTAGCGATGGATTCTGATAATGGTCCGTTTTGTTTGAGTATTTTCATCAAGAGAGTTAGGATCTCTTCACCTTAAGTAACTTTGTGACTGATGATAACTCGATGATCTGGTTTTCCTCCCAAAGAGATTCAACTGATGGTATGTTTAGTATGAGGAAATTAGCTTGGAATGGAGAGCGCATTTCAAGATTAATTTCAGTTTTTCAGTTATGGTGTTAAAGAGCAGGAATGCTCAATGGCTCCTCCCAGTCCAAACGAGAATCATACAGTGGCCTTTTTATTCCACATAATCCCGAGCATATATTAACAAGTTTTGACTTCAAGTTCATACTCCCATTTTTCTCTAAGATAATCTTACTCAGGCTTCATTTGTTTTGAGAAAAAATGAATAATTTGGATAATATTTATCTAAAAAATGGTTACTTACGTCGCTTACAAAAATGAATAAGCGAAAAAAAAAATTCACCGTCCACAAAAACGTTAGAGCATAATTATTGTCGGTAGTGAAAATATTTTTTATCGACAGATTTTTTTTGGATATACAAGAGATTATTTTTAGAAAAATATTTTCCAAATAATTAATTTTCCGCAAAACGAATGGTAGTATTGATTACTTTCATCATAGACTACCCAGCAGTGCCGTTACCCATACTTTTTATCATTAAAAAGTTAAAATCTATCACAAAACAATTACATTCGTACTCTTATATACTCAATTTGAATGAAAACAGGATAGGTACTAGGGTGCGCGGCAGAATAAAATTCATTTTGCATGCATTATGAACCATGACGGATTGATTTATGGATATATTTGTATATTTCTCTTCATCGCATAACTACTGTTTTTAGTTCATTTTGCTATGTACATAACAATTTACTAGTACAATAAGATGTTTGTAATTAGATTGAGATTCTGAAATTTTATCTTGAATATTTCACTTCATTTACCAAACTCTTAAACTTTTGTTGGTGGAAGAAGTCCTATTATTAAGGTTAAATGCATTAAATGTTCTAAAATTTCTTTTACTACTTATAGAACATTTAATCTTTTATCTGGAACAAAGAAAGTCTTCTCTCATTAAATTACATGCACTCAATATCCAAAGTCTATTTTAGTATAATATATTACATCAAATTACCCTAACGAACATAAGAAGGAATACTTTATTTTCTAATCGACTTTTACTCGCTGCCAACTGGAATTCAAATTATTTTCCTCATTTAATTCATTCATATCCATTAATATTGTTTCAACTTCATGTCATTATGCCAAATATAGCACTATCGTACATTTATATTCGTCCAAGAACCAATGCACAATGTGCGTCTCACGTACATTACGTAAATGAATTTGAGTAAGTTTTTTTCTTTTTTAGGTACTTGGTACTTTTCTGGTTTGTGATTGCTTTATGATTCTAGCCTTTGAAAAAAGTATTTTTTTTAGAGAAAAAAAGATGAAGACGGAGAATTTAAATGAGACAAATAACTCAGTGACATCATCATTATTTTCTTCACGTTCAAATTTTTTTAAAAGAGCTGGGTCGGAGCCAGACCCGATTCCCTTTGTTTTTTTCTTTTCTCTGTGGGCTGGGTCAGGAAAACAAAAAGTAGGTTGGGCCGGGCCGGGCCGGGTTTTAGTTTTTAGGTTTGCCGGGCTGGGCTCGTTCCCACGGTGGGCCAGGGCCGGCGGGCCCGGGTCGGATCTCCAGATCCAACACGGGTACAATTTTATTATTATTATATTATATTATGTTCCCGTCTGTAATTTTAATGGTGACAATAATGGGGCCTGTCTATCTGCCGCTTATGACTTATTGTTCCCTTAAGCTCCCAGATGACTGAGGATTTGAACCTAAAAAAACAGTAATTCAGTAAATTGGTTCTGCATCTGCTTTGGTAAGACAGAGGTAATATACTTTTCCCTTTTCTTTGGGTGATGTTTATGCGAAACTAATATGCTTCATATACCAAAAAAACTTAATTTGCTTCAAGCTTCTAAGCCCTGCTGAGTAGTATTTATACAATTGCTCATATGCAGTCGATTGTTTTTTGCTAACAGAGGCGGTGTTATGAAACTGGGTAGGTTCTTAGAAAAAAAAAAAAAGAAATACGGGCGAAATACTAAAAGCTGGGGGTTCCAGCTATTCTTCCGTGGTCAAGACAACAATTATGTAAGAAATCATAGTTTTTAGCTGGACCGCTGAATTTATGCTTCATAAGTCGTGAATGCAATGAGAAATATATGCATCGTCAAAAGCTGAAAAAGATAATAAGAGATTTGTCACAAAGGTGTTTTGACCAGGGGCGATTCTCTGAAAACACACTTGTGGGTTGTCTTCACTTTCTCGGGGAACAGTGATAGCTCGATGCAAAATGGATTCGTATTTTGACAGTTGATACTTGGAATTATAGGATTCATCTATTCTTCAAAACTTAATGTTAGATACCTTTGAGGTGACTAGCTGCCTTCATGTTACAGATTTTCTGGCACCTGCCCCAGCTCGTTCAACATATCGGGTCGCTGATCTACCGTGGAACGCAAGGATTGAGATCGAGTGTGTTGCAGCACTTCAGTGGGCTTCTCCACAATTGGATGCAAACTTTGTCAATGAATACCATTTATGAGATTAGTGTAACCGGATGAAACTTTTGCAATTGTCGCGACAATCTTGATTTGCGATGCGGCACTCATTTTTGGACTGTCTACTCAGATTCTCTCATGTTGTGTGGACCTAATAACATGAGAATGATCGTAGTGGCAGCTCCTTTAGTTTCCTCATTCCCTACCTAGTCAGAGAGGGCGAAGCAGAACGAAGTGATATCGATCGAGGGACTTATGAGATGCTGTATTACCGTGTTTAAACGTTCTTCTGCAGTCACTGAACTTAGATGCAAAAGAACTACCTTCGTCCGCAGCGCGTACTAACAACACAACCACTCGTTAATCTAGGAGCAGTAACAGCCAACTCGGCTCTGCAAACTATCCAAGAGACGTGGCTTTAATCACCTTCCGCATGTATCGTGTGATGTTCAAAACTACTTTTTACGTTGCTGGAAGATGACATGACACCTCGCTGCCTGATTCTTTACCTTTTCGACAAAAGTACGTTCGGCATGAATCATGAAATTCAATTTTGTTTTCTTGTCGGTACGAGTCAATTCCAGTAACAAGAACACTGTAGTTTTCCGACATAAAAAAGAAAAATAACTCAATGATAGTACTTTATGATGACAAAACATGCAACAGATCTGCAAGCCAAGTCCATGAGGAGCTCCCTCCAACCAAAGCAATACATGTTCATCGGCAACTGGTCATCGGTATTCCTGATAATTGACATGCCCCGATCGCTTTCTCGGATCAGATTGGCTCTCCCATGTAATTTAGTGCCAGTCTACGCTTCCTACCCTCAGAAAGCAGTTTAGCGAACCTGCACCCACAAGGCGTGTAATTGCAATTAGCGATAAAGCAAAGGATCAAAATATAAACAGAGAATTTACCTTATGAGAGCCTCCGCATTGGTCTCTTTAGAACAGGGCTCTAAAAGGCCAGTTTTTCGACTTCTCTTAGAAAGAGGTTTTCTCAGCAATTGTTCGCCAACTTTAACTAGATTCGCCAAATTTTTCTCGGTGGCTTTGTACATGGAATATAGATCCCCACACAAAGTATCATCCTGAACACATGATATTAAAATTGGAAAAGTCTATCGCAATTTAAGAACATGACTTTAGTAAGTGCTTCAGCCAAAAAATTTAACCTGAATCCGAAGGTAGTAATCTTCGGCGTTAAGAGTGCAGATAAGCATGTCAACGTTCGCGTCGACCATGTCCATTCTTACTCCACCCAATAAGTCCAAGTTTGCGCATTCGCGCGCATTGAAATCATGTTCCTTCTTGGTTCCCGTTCCAAGAGATAATAAGAGAAATTGACCGTGCTCCGCCGCTTCGCCCCAATCGTCAGTCCCTCCCGTCACTTCGCTCACTGCTTCGCTTATTGCAAGGCAACCCTACAAGCGAAAACAAACATAACATTCAGTTTCAAGGGATAAATCTTAAAAGGAAAAAATAGCCCTATCAAATTCAAGAAATGCAATCACAAGATTTTATAAATGTACCAGATTAATTTCCACAATACCGCCATCTACAAGATTGAATGCCGTGATCTTTCCAGAAGGGTCGACCGTCTCAAAACGGTGGGAGGGCAGGTAATATGGTGTTGCCATAGCTGCGATGCATATGTCGGAAAGGAGGGCATCTCGACTCGGTGATTTTTTTAACTAAAAAGCAAAAGTCCCAACAAAATAATCATCATGATTTGAAAATATCGAGAACATAATTGAAAACAGAAGAATGAATACCTCATGGCTCGAGAATATGGCTAAGTCATTCAACTTAAAATCGTAATCCACAATCACTACGTTGGTCAATGTGTCGTGCAACCTCTTTTTCCCTAGTAATTCCTTAACAACACTGCGAAGGTACTTCCCATCATATTTTGGACCCCGAGAAGAGTTAATCACCTCCTCTACATACCGCAGCATCCGAGTGTATATTCTGCGTTCATAAAAAAAAAAGACTAATTTAATTAGAATAAGATACCTAAAATCGACATAGTTACCCTAATTTAATTGGTGAATTAGATCAACTGAACAATCAGTAAATGTATACTTTAAATCAACATAATATCTCAACTTTATATTTCACATGGAATAGTCATGGAAAAAAAAGGACTTGATGAATTTCATTAATTACCTGGGTTGAGGGAAAATCCTTGGGCTTTCTTTGACATAAAACTCCTCGATATCTTTCGCGGCAAATAAAGGGCGGCTGCTCTCGTTTGGGCAAGTGAGCATCGCCGCTGTCAATCCGCCGGTGTTTGTTCCGCAGATCATGTAGAAGTAATCAGCGATCCTTGCGTTTGGGCCGTCGAGTTTCTACAGAAACAGTGGCCAAATGTACTCAAATCTCAACCAAAAGTATGTGAAAGAGAGAAATTATTCATGTAGAAAGTCACCCGACTCACCTGAAGTTCGGACTCTAAAAAACCGAGAATAACTGTCGGAATTATTCCTCTAATTCCTCCTCCATCGATGCTCAGAATGGGGATGAGGTTCTGGTTGATTTCCATCGATCAAATCTTTCTCAACTATTCACAAGTGAGAGAGAAAAAATAATTGACTCAGCAGCGAAAGCGAGATTTGTGTAGAATGGATCAGATGAAGCACTAAGACAGTGTGTCCTGTATATATAACATGAACGTTGCTCCGACTGAACAGGAAAGTAAATATTTGATTCTCAAAAATATCTAGAGACCTTACCAAACAGGAAATAACATCAAAGAGGAAATTAGGATAGTTGCCGTTGGCGCACCTGCGGATTAGGCAGCATCCGCCGAAACAGTGAATAAGATACTGAGATGCATACACCAAGTCTGTGGCCGCCACGTGTGAATATGTAGTTTCCTAAATTTCACTGCAAAAAAAAACATAAATTTTGCCACGAAAATTTGCAACGGGAAATTTATCGTCACAAATTTGCGGTGGATTTTATTTTCCGTCGTGAATTAGCGACGAAAATTAATCGTCGCAAATTAGCGACGGAAAAAATTTATCGCTAATTAGTGATGAATTTAACGACGACATTTCAAATTAATAATTTAGAAAATAAAAAAATTTTGTGACGAAAAGAAATTCGTCGCTAATTAGCGACGACATTTCACATTAACAATTTAGAAATAAAAAAAATTACGACGAATTATTTTTTGTGGCTAATTAGCGACGAAAAGAAATTCGTTGCTAATTAGTGACGGATTTAGCGACGAAAAAGAATTTGTCACAAAGTTTTTTTTATTTTCTGAATTAATGTCGCAAAAATTAGCCACGAACTTTTATGTTTGTCGCTAAAATTTGCGACGAACTTAAAAGGTTCATCGCAAATTTACAGGGTTTTGGGGCCCTCTTTTTTTAATTAAATTTGCGACGAACTTTTATGTTCGAAGCAAATTTGCGGGGTTTTGGGGCGCTCTTTTTTTCTAATTAAATTAGCGACGAACTTAAAAAGTTCGTGGCTAATTTTTGCTACGAACCTAAAAAATTCGTCGCTAAAATTTGCGATGAACTTTTTAAGTTGGTCGCTAATTTAATTAAAAAAAGAGCCCCCAGAACCTCCGCCGTCAGCCCCAATTTCTCTCGTTCTCCCTGCCTCTCCCTCTTTCGGTTCTGAGCTCTCGCTAAGGGTTTTCGGTACTCCCGCGACTCCTCCTTGCCATGGCCTCCGGAGCCTTAGAGGCGGCGAAGCCCGAAGTGGCGTCGGCTCCTCCCCCCGTCGAAGGCAAGGAGGAATGGAAACGCTGAGGAACAGGTTCGTCGAGGACTGAAGCACGGCGCGCGAGAACCTAGAGCACAACTTCCGGTGGACTCGCCGGCATCTTCGGCGTCGCCCCTCCCCCTCCTCGTCTACAAGGGCATCGTCCGCGAATTCGTACGTTACTCCTCCTCCTCTCTTGATTGATCTGGCCTCTCAGATTCGCTTGTTTGCCCTTGTGTGGATTGCCATTGAATCGATCGCTGCGCTTGCTGGGAGAGTTAGCTTAGTGGCTTAGTTGTTGTTGGCTTTGAATTGCGCCCACGCCCTGGAATGAGAAGTTAGAGCTGAACACTTGATAACGGATTCAGTGGGTTCTTAACTCTCTGTACCCTTTAATCAAGTCTATCAATTCTTTGTTCATCCTGCGGTGGATGGCATTGAATATTTATTGTACTGTGGGAAATGGAATAGAGGGTAGACGGGAGACTAATAAGGCCATTTTTGGCAATGTGTTGAGTCTTAAGACAGGGGTTGTTACCTATGAAAAAGTAATTGATTGACTGAGCTTGGAGTTAGTGGATCTCGTTGAACATACGGCAGCAGTCAGAGCTTAATGGTTATAAGAATTTAGTGGCCTGTCCAAATTGAGACAATTTTTTTTCTTTTTTTGCTGCTTTTGCTTATGACATTAGTTTTATTGGTTTTCTCTAGTTTAAAAAATCTGAACTTTCTCCATTAATCTCGTTTCTCCAAGGAGACATCCCTCCAGCCCCGCCCTTTACAAACCGTGCTCAACACCGTGTTTCCCACGATCGAAAGTTCAGATTTCTTTACCAAAAAAAAAACCGTGCTCAACACCGTGGCTAATTTTCCGACGAAATTTGCGACGAATATATTTCCGTCGCAATTTTGCGACGAACTTTTAAATTTTCCGTCGCAAAATTTTGCCTCGACCTAGTAGCGACGGAATTTTTTCCGTCGCAAATTCGATTTGCGACGGATTTTTCCAAATTTTTGGTCGCAAAATTTATCGCTAATCCGGTGTTTTTTTGTAGTGTTTGATGTCTTCTATCTATGGAAATTTTCCGGTTCCCCCGAAGAAAAAGGAAATATATGGCTCCCTAATTGACAAGAACTTTCCCGTATTGTATACATAGCAAGTTTGATCAGACATAAAGAAGACGAAATTAAAAATTGATTAAGTTGGACGTACACTTTTATACTTTTGCTATTGCGCTCAATCCCCATGCTGACCTCACTGCCGTTCAAGCTCCGACTTAGTTACCAAATTCACATGATCAATCTCAACTCAACTAATTACTCGAGCATTGAACATGAATTCGAGGAATTTAAGCACAAGATACGGAGAAAATGAATCAAATATATATATGTAATCATGTTCAAATGTACAAAGATTCGGCAACACAAAATCCAATATAGATCTAACCGCACATACAATGCCTCATTAGTCACGTATTTTTGGGTGAGTTTGTATACACAGAAACTGAGAATAAACCCATAAGCCCTCAATCCTAGAGGTGGGGATCGCCACCACCCGACTCCCGTGTGGGAATGTTGGCCATTAGGGGGAGTGGCCAAC
The DNA here is from genome assembly GCA_031216185.1 of Syzygium aqueum. Lineage (NCBI taxonomy): Eukaryota > Viridiplantae > Streptophyta > Magnoliopsida > Myrtales > Myrtaceae > Syzygium > Syzygium aqueum. The sequence continues at coordinate 3,600,957 of CM062236.1, read as the reverse complement.
CCCCCTAGTGGTTCGACCATTCTTCATCAGGCAGACTATGTGCACACAAATCTTAGTGTGAGCACTGGAATTTCAATAACTTTGCCCGAAAATAACTAATGCCGGCCTCTACACCGGCGGCCATCTCCATTCACCACCGGCCAACTGTGGTCGCAGATAGGAGTGAAAATGGAGCGTACAGATCATGGACATGAGAAAATGAAACATAACAGAGGACTCGCACCGACATACATTTGGAGATGTCAATATTAGCCCTATCGACTTCCGGCCATTCCTCTGCCGGTGATCGCCATTAAACACCGTAGGAACACAAATTACAGAAAACAAAGTAAACGCACGTACTCAGCGAGAGCAATGATCGGTTCCCGGATTGGACCGGGACCGGCTGTATTTTATTTTTCATTTTTTCGCCTCTCGTAATACATGCACTCCCCAGTCTGCAAACTAAATAAAACTAGTCCAGTTTGCGCCCATGCCACTAGAACTAAGGCTTGAAAATCAAACACATCATCACAACCAGTAAGTTGAATTCAAACACGGCATGACAAAAAAGCAGTCCTTGCAAAATGCACAGATCACGGCTTGCCAATTCCAAAGAGCAAAGCAAAGAACCGCTTCACCGCCTACTCGATGCTCGAAACACACCTTCCGTCTTTTTGCCTGCGATCAAAAACCCGCAAAAACTCAAAACTCAGACTCATAATCCCAGATCTACGACACCACAATTGGCCTCACCAAAACATAACGAAAGACAAACCAAAAAAAACTGGAAACTTACCTTAGTTTTCATGTGCAAAGAACAGGGCTTCCTTTCATGACGAGGGCAGCGAGCGAGGGAGACGGTTGCAGGAACTGGGCGTCGAGCGAGAGAGGGAGGTGAGAGCTCAAGACTGAGCAGCGAGCAGCGAGAGAGGGAAGATTGAGCGGCGAAATAGCAGTCGTGCTCTAAGGGTATCG